>CM019753.1:42562153-43134299 GCA_009761765.1 Phenacoccus solenopsis
AAAATTCGCTCTCTTTGCCGACGACCTCGCAGTTTTCCTTCCTTGCTCTAACCTTCAACTCGGCGAAGAAGTTCTTCAATCTACTGTAGACAAATTATATTCCTGGTCAACCCAAAACGGTCTGATTTTTTCACCTCAAAAAACAACATGTATCCATTTCTGCAGAATTCGGAATTGCGATCACAACCTGAACCTTTCCTTAACAATATTCCTATCACAAGCAGAAACAGCTAAGTATCTCGGTCTAATCTTCGACCAAAAATCATCTTGGAAACTCATATTCTCAACCTCAGAGCATCCTGTTCAAAAAGCTCAATCTAATTAAAAAGTTAGCGCACACTACTTACGGCTCAGATAAATCTTCCTTATTGAGAATATACCATTCGCTAATTAGATCTAAACTCCAATATGGGGCAGCAGCGTATAGCTCAGCTAATCAGGGAATTTTAAAAATTCTCGACCCATACATCATACGGCAGTCCGACTTTCTCTAGGAGCATTCCGCACCTCCCTATATCAAGCATACTATGTGAAGCGGGAGAACTTCCTCTTTATCTCCATCGTTACTATTCGACAATATGCGCTTTTATCCAAACAAAGTCAAATCCACATTTACCTCTAGTAACTCAATCACGGAAAACAAACGCCAAGCCTCTATCATACCTTTCCAAACACAAATTTCCGAAATTTTCTCAACTATAAAGTTATACCCACCGAAGTAGTATCATTTCCATCAAAAAGTATACCTCCTTGGTCGTTCCCTTTAAGTATTGACCTCGAACTCTCCGAATTGCATAAAACGACCACATCAGTCCAAACATGGACAACAGCCTTCCATAGACTCATCTCCCGCTATCCTCATCACCAAAAAATTTTTACAGATGCATCCAAAACCAGTCAAGGAGTGGGAAGCGGCATCGCAACCCAAGAAATGATACTAATACGATATTCTCTTCCTATATCATTCTCAGTTTTATCAGCAGAATTGTTTTCAATTCAACTAGCACTTCATGAAATAGTCACACCTAACCTCAAACCCGCTTCTTAATCCTTACTGATTCCATCAACTCACTTCATGCCTTAACTCAATATAAAAGTAATAATTTACACCCCATAGCCAATCAAATTCTTCATCTATCAACCACACACAAAAACTTCACTCTAGCTTGGCTTCCCGCCCATGTAAATATATCTGGCAACATCCTCGCCGACCTAGCCGCAAAACAATCCTCTACAATGTTCCCAATTCCAAATATTCCAATACCGTCTCAAGATCTTAAAAAACATATCCAAATAGCTATCCACTCCACCTGGGAAACCACCTGGAGAAATACTTCCACAACTAACAAACTCCGGTCCATCCGAAATTCCACCTCACCTTTACGTCACCTCAATCCTCGAGGAGGGAAGAGGTTATCCTAGCACGTCTCCGTCTAGGTCATACCCTCTTAACCCACTCCTACCTCCTGGATAGACAACCTCCGCCTATATGCGCGCAATGCCAAACCCAGCTCTCAGTCTCACACATCCTAACAATATGCCCTACATACTCAAACATCCGTTCTAGACTCCAACTCCCATCTACCCTATCCGATATCCTCAATAGCCACCAGACCAACCTCCTATTCACCTTCCTGAAACAGTCAAACCTTTACCACAGAATCTAAACACTCCATACCCGCAAACGTGCCTCTGGCCTTAGCGGCAGCACACGGCACCAAAAAAAAAAAAAAAAAAAAAATTATAAATTTAATTATTTAAAAAATTTTTTTTTTAATTAATTAAAAAAAATACATTTTCCAATATATTTACTTCGTTACGACTTAATTTATAATTTAAAAGCGACGGGCAATATGTACATAATAAAAAAATAAATTTATTTTATTTAATTAATAAAATTACTCATTTGGAAGAGAGCTGAAAGAAGCGCAAATAGCTCAAAATTTTTGTCGATAGGTCTACATGAAAGAGTAAGTTAAAGACAACAACATATACAAAATTTAGTTTCCCAAGTGATTTTGGAGGGGAGTTGGACCAAAAAACGCGTTTTTGAGGAGGTTTTCACTCATGAAATTTCTTGGATCTTCCACATCTCCACACCAAATCAACCGAAAAAAATTCAAACTTTGTTTATGAGGTCAGTTGGGAACTATAAAATAATGACTTCCTGAATTTAAGTCAAAATGGATTCAAAATGGCCGATGATTAAATTTTGAGGATAGCTTGAGGAACCTCAAATTACATCAACTCAAGAAATATAAGCTAATATGATTACTAAGAATGAGGTGTATACTATATCGCCAATTCGACTGCGCAAGTGACGTAGGATGGAGAAGGAGGGGTGTTAGCGTCCCAAAATCCAGTGAGAGTGAAGGAAAGATCAAAAATTTTCAATAATGGCATCATATAATTAAATGAACTCGAAAAGTCATTAGTAAGTCCAAAATGGGGAGGTCAAAATATAATAATTTTTAGAATTCCCTTTCGACAATCAATTCTTCCTTTATATCTTCTACACGATGCGTCCTACGCAAAAATTGTTAATATTGAAAAATATTTCCCGTTCAATTTTCTATAAGGTCCACAAAAAACTTTTTCTAAAAATTCATAAAAGGGCTCAAAATGTGGGGCCCAAAATACATTAATTTTGGAAAAATTTATTCAAGTGGCTGACAAATTTCAATTTTAACCTGCCAAGTGGATTTGGAAGCGGGTACAGCAAAAATGGTTTTTGGAGGGGAAGTCATAGGAGGAAATATCATGAATAGTTCATATATCTCGTCACCAAATCGACTTGATAGGTTAAATTTTACATGTAACGTTAGTAGGTAACTATAATACGATCCCTTGAATTTGAGTCAAAATGGATACAAAATGAAGAATCGTCAAAAATTGAAGAAGACTTGAGCAACCTCAAACAGCTGAAATTAAAAAAGAATGGACTCATATTATTATTGTGGGCAAGAAGAACTACTTATTCGAAATTCAACTTATGAGATGGTCTTAGATGGAGAGAATAGGGTATATAGACTAGGTAATATGTGTGTTTTGTTGGCATGGAAGGGTTGGAGATGTAATCAGTAAACCTTAAAGAAGCTTCAATCAAATACTCAGCTCCAGTTATGTGGCATGGCTGCTTACGTTTTTTCTTTTCCAACGAATCATGATTATTTTCCTCCCAAAATGTACGCAGAAAGCTTGAATCCTACATATAGGATTTGTGGAAACTGGAATATGACATTATACATTTTAGATCCGAATGGATCCAAAATCGTGGATTGTTAAAATTGGAGAGAAATTTGAAGAGCTCCAAATAGGTACTTCGAATCTTAATAATATTCTAACTGAAACTTCTTGCGTAGTTTTGGAGGGTTTAAGGGGGGTTTCCATCCTTGGAGGGGGCGTGTATTAGATGTAAAAACTTAATAACACCCAAATAAAAACTGAGCTCCATTAATGAGATATGGCTGCTCACGAGTTTTTATTTATTTTTAACTTTTTTAATAAAAATAACTTACTTTCAAAGGAATGTGCATCAATTGCTTATTTATTACGCACACAATTACAACCTTTCGACTATTCGATGAAGTATAAAACCAATTTTAAAAATATACGTATATCATTTGCACTCTAAACATGAAAAAAATTGAATGAAATCCAATATTTCGATTATAATTTTATTGCTAAAAAATATCTCGTAAAATACATATAATTAATCTATACAACCTCAATAATATTTTTATGCCTTACTAACTTACATGTACAACTCCGTTTGCCTTGTATCGTTTACATTTCGACAAAACAACCAATAACGAGAAACAACTAAACGTAAACACGTAAGCAAAGAGCACATGGCGATTGACGCTGGACGCTGCATCTCGGGCGGGTAAAATGCAAAGGGACGCTATCAGTTTAAATTCTAGCTCTAATAATAGTGAAGATGTAAGGAAAAATCTTCATTTGCCAAAACAGCAAGCATTGTACAGACTTTATTGCGAAGGCTGACATAGTTTTACACGACGGGAAGGGGTTCATGCGGTAGATCAACAATTTAGCGCAGTGTATATCCGCAGTCAGACCTTGCCATTCTCGTATCGTATTAATTTATATTCAAATTAACGCGTATTTTTCAATTTTGTTTTTCACCACTTATTCCCTTGAATTCGCGTGATATTCTCGTACGCTATGTTCGCGCCGTGATTTTTCCAAAAAAGAAATCCTATCGTTTGTGCTACGCATCAATGCCGACAACCAGACCTGCCTGTTTCACCGTCACTTTGCAACGCGATGGCGTTTCGCTTCCTTGGGGATTCCGTCTATCGGGTGGTTGCGATTTAGAGTATCCGCTGGTGGTCACCAAGGTAAATGAGTCGCATGTTATTACACTGAGGTTTCACTTATAGATTATATCGATGTATTGCGACAGGTGATCGTCGGTAGTCCCTGCGATGGTGTTTTGCAAAAAGGAGATATTATTAGAAAAATCGCCAATTACGATGCTCGCGATATCAGGCACACCGATGCGTTGAACTTATTCAAAAACGCTGGCAGTAGGATAGAAGTGGTGGTTGAAAGGTTTGTTTACCTGTTTTCTCACCTCATATAACCAGTTTAAGTGTTTACACGATTTAGAATATTTTTAAATTTCATCAATATATTGTAATTCCAAAAAAAGATCTAATTTTCGTCGATTGTTTTTCAACATTCATCTATACCAGGATCAGTTGGAATATATCTGTGGGAGGGATTTAAAAAATTATTTTCAGAACGTACGTTTGTAAGTTTACAGTCAGAGTAAGGGGGCGGAGTAAGGGGTATTTTTTCAAGAGACATAAATTTTTTATTGATGCACAAGAAATTTGTGATGTACCTCAGCACATAATTTAAGACGATGAAAAATTTTTTGTAGTGGTTTATACCTAGCTGTTAGAGTAGTCATAATCAATTAATTATGAAAAATTGAGTTTTCTTCCATTTAAAAATCCATTTCAGTATGAATTTATACGAAAACTGTAATTTATTATAGAAGAATCATACCATTTAACGATATTTAGATATTCAATCAACTGAGTTCAGAGGAGGAGGAGGGCGGGCTGGGGGTTGCCGACCCCATCCACCATGCACCACCCGATCTATATTAGTGTATGTGAATACTGAGGAACATGTTCCGGGTTCTAGAAGCGCAGGTGTCAGCACATTATAATGGACCCTTTGTAGCACGTCTCTTTTTTTCTATACGTAGAAAAAATGTTTTCAAAACAAATCATTTTCTAATTTTATTCCGCTATTGATTGGACAAATTACTTACCAACATTAGGCTGGAACTTGATGTTAGTTTTCCTCGAAAGATCAAAAGGAGGGAAAAGTAATTTCCAAGTGAGACTGAAGAACACGAACGAAAATTAGTTCATTAAGACCAAGATTAAACATTTTCAAAAATTTTAAAATTTCAAAAAATTAATTTTTGTCCAACTGCATTTTCTTTGCTTTGAAAAAGGCTCTTCTACCTTTTGTGCATTTCAAAACTCTCAGAATTTCAAATCATTAATTTTCGAATAATCTAATTATTTTTGCATTGAAAAAGTATCCTTTGTCGCTTCAAGAGTGGACAAAATTTATATCCTAAAATTTTTTTTAAAAAAGCTCTTCTACATTTTGTGTATTTCAAAAATCTCAAAATTCCAAAAAATTAATTTTCGGCCAATCTAATTATTTTTACATTGAAAAAGTATATTTTATCGCTTCAAGAGTGAACAAAATTTATATCCTACAATTTTTTTTTAATTTAGAGGTTGAAATTTTTTTTTTTTAAAAAAAGCTCTTCTACATTTTGTGTATTTTAAAAATCTCATAATTTCAAAAAATTCATTTTCAGCCAATCCAATTTTTTTTTGCATTGAAAAATTATATTTTGTCGCTTCAAGATTGAACCAAATTTATATCCTACAATTTTTGAAAATTAAGAGGTTGGTTTTTTTGAAAAAGCTCTTCTACATTTTGTGTATTTCAAAAATCTCATAATTTCAAAAAATTCATTTTCGGCCAATCCAATTTTTTTTTGCATTGAAAAATTATATTTTGTCCCTACAAAACTGAAAGAATTCATATCTTCCAATTTTTCTAAAATTTAGAGGTTGGGATTTTTTTAATCAATTTTTTTTCAAAAGCTTTTCTTAATTTTATGTGTTTTAGAGAAGAAATAATAAATGAGTAATCTTAAGGTCACGTGCCTAGTCTTAATTAGATTCGATATCTTCATTACTCATGCAACAATGGCAAAGTTATATCACTTCTGTGAAGCGAATATGGAGAAATATTTTGTCTCTTGAGTTGCTTTTAACAATACGCAAAATTTGGCGTGTTTTCAACAAATTAAAAAAATTCGAGAACCCAAAATTTGAATAAAATAACAAGTAAATATATTTTTAAATGCAAGAAAAAATCATAATAACCCAAAAACCAATTCTTCTGGAACTTTAAACTATATTTGGCACGTGCTTTTATCAACTTCAAGTATGGATTTTTTTTCACTTTTTCAGAGTGAGGGAGTGGGGTCATTCGATGACTATATTTTATCTCATTTCTTTCACTTTCCAAAAAATCCAAATTCGGTCCACTTCAGTACCTATACCTAGACCTAGCTACCCATCACGTACTTGCAGTGACTTAATTAAAAAGGGACCAGAGTAGGCCATGGTGCCTCTAAAAATTGTTTGAGTTCCCCACTGGCCTCCTCACTGGTTTACCCAAGTATCACCAACATACCTTAAGAATTGAAAAGTGATAGAAAAATGTAATGAGAGAAAATGTTGAATCAAGTAACTGCGAAAAATCAAAACGCCAATTCTGATTCTGCCTTTGCTCACATGCTAAGGTTGACAGTCTTTCTAGTGACTATAAAGGTCCTGAAAATGAGGTGTACAGTGTCGTCGTACCTTTATGTATATAGCTAGTGAATACTCACCAGTAGGATGTGATATTAATTGCAAGTGTTATTTTGAGAACATTTCATACATGATGAAAGATTAACCTTTTCATTTGATTGCAGAGAAGTTCCTACCGAAAATCATCAATCTAAAAACGCTCTGCCATTCATACCACAACCTCCGATCGCAGGAGGTGTAGCCACTCCATTCACCGTCGCTGGATTGCCTCATTATGAAGGTAACCAGCAACATCCTCGAAATAATTTATGCAGATTTCCACCAGCTCTGGTAGAACCTCACGGATCTAATAGACTGAGCAACTCATCTTCTCCGCATAAACTAGAAGTCGAACAAGAAATTGAAATTGTCACCGAACAGGTATATTAGACTTGTAATCAAATTTGATCAACTAGTTAACAAAATTTTAAGTAAATTTTATAAAGGAAAAATTTACATACTTTGCAAATTTCATTTCACATTCACGAAAAGAGTATCATGTCTATGATTTGGTCTGGTAGAACACTACTTTGGCAATAAATCCGTACATTATAAAAGATAACCTTGGTAATTAGCAGAAAATAAATTTTCTACTTTTCAATTAGGCTCGCAGACGAAAACAAATTCACCTATTAAAAATTGGATCACCTCCAATCGTTCGTTATTCTCGAAAAAATCATACGCCGCTAATCATAATAATAAACCGTATTTATCTGCGTTTTATTGCCATAATCCATTAAATTATTGGATGGATTTTACTTTTTTCATCTGGTGTATTGGAAATTTTCGAACGTATCTACAGGCGAACTTGTGGTCGTATGTGAGAGAGCACGTGCGAACATATACACTATACGTCGTGACATAGACCGTGCAAACCGTTTGGAATTCTTGTCTATACATTGACGTGAAAAAAAAAAATTGCTCAAATATAACAGCATCAGTACCAGTATGTTCTGGGCTTGAGGCCAAAATCTGATTTCAGGTGATAGTTGAACAAGAAATAGGTACATGTGACCTTGACCTTTGAAGAACATTTTTTTTACTACTTCATAATTATTTCGTTTTTTAGTAGGGAAACAAGTATTTTTTCATGTTTCTCATGGAAGTTCTGCTGCAGACGAGTGCCCAAGTAATACAACGAAGTTCTCAGCTCTTTTTACAGTTTTCAAAGGATTTTCAAATCCTTTCTTCCATCCCTGAGGTCAGATGAAGGGATGGTAAGAAATCTACTCGTATAAATTTCCTTATTATACGAAATAATTATGCGAACCTTCACCCGCTATCGTCGAGCGATTTTTGCATTTTAATAAACAAGTTAACTGGGGGTTTGCCAACGTTTAAGAGAGAAACACGGCGAAGCATTTGTGAAACATAATTCTAACGACCATTTTATAAATAAGCTCGTACAAAATATATACGAACGTTTTATTCGTTTCAAAAAACACACCGGTCGTCACTTTCTTTTGCGAAATTTTTTCGTTTTTTATACATACCGATACCTTTTTTTTTACAAATGGCCAGTTTTGAATGTCGTGACGAGATAAGAATACTAACGGTTTATTTTATCTTGGTTTAAAATTTTCCTTTCCAATTTCGCTACATTGTGCGATATTATGAAGGTTCGATAACACGCGATGGATTTACGTCATAATCTATGCATTCAAAAGGTAACTACGAGCTAATAGGAGTCTTTTTCTTCGGTTCGAAGACCTTCCAATCCCATTTTTTTCGAAAAGGTGAAATTTCATCCACTAAGCCACGGAGAAAATGCTATGGATGGATATTTTTCATTCGAATTTTTCCCCTAATTTCATCTAAGTTTTTGACTATGTACGCGGATTTTGTTTACTACAATTAAAACGAGCGTGTTAAGGGGAAAATATTTATTTTATGTGTTCAGCTGCGACGTAAACTGGTGAAACGGTTATTTATTATTTTTAGTGTTGATGTTAAAAAGTGACCTCAAAGAAGCGTGGAAAATTGCATTCGCCCTATGTGAGCGTTTTTCGCAGTTTTTATGGTTCCTCCTTGTATTCAAATATCGGCAACTCCAATAACACTGTTAACATGAGTCGTGACTTCGATAGTTTTGTTCACGTAATGCACAGAATAATGAAGTAATCAAACTTACGAGTCTGAGTCTACTCGTTGGATGCTGAAAGCCACAATTGGGCTTATTATTGAAATAGTAGTTGAATTTTGGGATTATCGGAAATGAGGTATTGTTTTTCGAAATTAATTTGTTATGAAACAATTTTAAAAAAGATTCTCGACAAACTTTTCAGAAAATTTTTTTTTTAAATTACTTGAAATTATTTTCATTTTAAACGCTTAAAATTTTTTTTACAGATTTTTTTCCATTTTTGAGAAATTTTTATTTTTTAATTTTGAATTTCTTTATTTTCTCCTCATTTCTTTGAAATTTCAAGTTTTTCAAATTTTTTTACAAAGTCTCTATTGTGAACAACTTACTCTCTATCTTACGAAACACTGAGAAATGTAAGGACTGACAGTGACCTAAAGGTAAATCTGATTTTTTGGGCTTTCAAGGAAATGTTTTTCGTGAAAATTAAAATAATAAAAAAATCGAAAATCTATTTTTATCTCTTTTAGAACAATTTTCAATTTTAAACCTTTTTTTTACACATTAAATTTTTTCACTTGGAAAAATTTGTTGATTTGCAAGTTTTATTCAACAATATCATTTCTTTCAATTCGCTTCTTGAGATTTTTTCTGAGATATTTTTGAATTTTTGAAAAAACAAAGACTTTTTTCTGCACATACGTTCATTTTTGAATTTTTATTGTTTTTTATTTATTGTTAATCTTTAATAATATTTTTTTAGCATACTAAACATTCGTTTCAAGAATCTAGTTTGAACACCGTAACTTGAGTATAAAATAAAATTTTGGAAATTTCTTGAGAATGAAATTTTGTTTACATGTACATATAAGCTACATTTTAAATCCAGTTCCAGCTCATTTCATTAGGGAGGCTTTTCTTGAGAATGCAAAAAAAGTACTATTTTGTTTTTTCGAAATTTTGTTGGAGGCTGGAGAAGAGGCAAATGGCCTCAAATTTTTCGTTTTTGATCTCATATAAAGCAGCGAGTCACGGACACCAGCTTATCAAAATTTCAGCTTCTTTATCGCATTTAAATCGGAGTTGGAGAAAAAACAGCTTTTTAAGGAAGTTTTGAGTCAAGAAATTTCTTCAATCTTCCATATCTCCTCACTAAATCAACTGAAAGATCAAAATCTTTGTGTGGTTAGACGGTGAGCAGAATATATCTCTTGAATTTGGATCAAAATTAATCCAAAATGGCGGATTATCAAAATCTGAGTAGAGCTTGATGAGCCTCAAATTTGTAAAAATGTAATTAGTATGAACTCCTATGATTATTAGGGATAAGAAGTAAACTATATTTCAAATTCACTTTCACACATGATGCTGGAGGAGAGAAGAAGGAGTTATCGATATGAAAATGTGATGAGGGTACACGAGAGGTCGAAAATTTCTTATTGTAAAGTCATATGATAAAATGAGTCTAAGTGACTAACTTATTATGATTTTAGCTTCCCAAGTAAATTTGGAGGGAGTTGGAGCAAAAAACAACTTTTGAAGGGAAAATTACTGCAGGAAATTTCATCAATCTTCCATATTTCCTCACCAAATCAATTTAGAAAGGTTTAACTTCGTATGTGAGGTTAGTTGGGGACCAGAATACGAGCTCTTGAATTCGGGTTAAAATGGAACCAAAATGGCGGATTGTAAAAATTTGATTATAATTTGAGGAGCCTCATGTACTTATAATTTGAAAAATATATTCATATCATTATTGCATGCCAAGAAATACTACAGTTATTCTGAATGTAAAAGGGCTCTTAGAAACGGAACGCGTTCCGTTTCGTTACCGTTTCGTTTCTCGTTTCCAGTTCAACATTTTTATGTTTCGTTTCGTTTCGTTTCCATTTGCAAAAAACTGCGCTTTCGTTCCGTTATTTTGTTTTCATTTCGTTTCGTTGCTCGAGCACTGCAAAAATTACAATATTTATAAATATGAATAACCAACCTACAGAAAAGGAAAACGAGAAAAGTATGCTTTAACTATCAGTCTTTAACGGTAATGGTAAAATACTGAACCAAAAAAAAAACGAAGTAATGGTAATTTATTACATCTCTGTATTCTCTGTAAAGAAACGAAACGCTTTCAAAATTTGATTCGTTTCGTTGCTGTTGCGGTTTCGTTTCCAGATTTTCGTTTCGTTTCATTTCGTTTCCATTTGAAAAAAACAGCCGTTTCGTTCCGTTATTTCGTTTTCGTTTCGTTTCGTTGTAATTTCTTGAGCGATTTTGGAAGGAATAAGGTAGAGATTTTCAGACTTGTATTGAGTAAGGCCTGTAGGCATGAAGAGTTTAGCAATGTCATTTGCAAACTCAACGAGTACTAATTAAAACTCAGCTCCAGTAAGGCGGCATGGTTACTTATGCTTACTTTTTTTTTGTAAAAACTCGGATGGGAAAGAATTAAATTTTAGAGTTTCTTGATAACCATTTTAGCAACACGAACGAGGTTTCTTCCAGTAGGGAATTATAAGTCGAACTTCAAATACTTATTTTCTCCTCCTTATTCTTCGTGAGTTTTAATAGCATATTCGCATTTGTCCCATATCTGAAAAATAAGCGGGTCCTGTACCTACTCATTTTTCCCTCGTTATCAAGCAATTAATTCAAAACCTCTTCTTAATTTACAATTCAATTTAGGATCACATATTATAAAAGTGCAACCGAAAAATTATGCAAACTGCCTCCACACATATTTTTCGTGATTTACTGAACACCCTGTTAATACGTACAACTGCTCGCTTCCAAGACATTGCATATATATAACGAATTTACAATCTACGCCGTATTTTTTTTTAGATTCTAAAATAAAATATCGCGCATCGCTCCCGTTATAGTCTGGTTTGAGTAGCACGAGAGGTTATCATAGGTTACTGACTGCAGTGAAAAAGTTCTAAACTCATTAATCTTCGAATTCTCTCGAAATTAAAATACAAAGTACCCGTACAATCGAAATGACGCTTTTAAAAATAGCTCTTCTATTCGCAGAATTATATCGCGTATTTTACGAGACTTCTATAAAATCTAGGTACGCGATTATGATAAAGGCGAAGCGAATAAAATTTTAGTTTTATAGCAAACAGCGAGAGGTAGCAAATTCACGCGGTTATTGCCTCTCACATATTATTGCAACGTGAACACGTGGATTCTAAATCTATACTGATGACTCGCGACATTGTTGTTGTTGACTTGTAGACTTTTTTCTCACATATGAATATGAGCTTGGGATTTAAATTCACATTCGTGAAAAATGATCACAAATACGTATGAGCTTTACTCAATCAGGAGTACTCTATCGCTTTACTGATTCATTCAAATCGCAGCTTAAGAATCTTCATCTTTTAATTTTTACATATTACATCATAATGTAATGAGGTTTACATTTTAAACGATCAAATGAACAAGAATCCGAATAAGAGTAAATATACAAGGCAATATGGCGCCATCGGTAGGATACTTGGTACCTCAACGGTTTTTCTAGGGAGTGACAAGGGTGGAGAATCACCTTCACAACCTCATGTAGCCACATAATCAACAAACAAAGGACGTATGATTTTCTTTTCCCCTCTACAAATCAGTTTTCTACAATCCATCCATGGATGATTCACTTTCGCGAAACCGCGTAAACATAAATTCGTCGTTTTGACGAACGTCTACGTAGTCTGAAGGACATGCCGCGTAACATTCGCGCGAACAGAATATATGTGTGAACAAACGATTCGAAATTGTTGGCTCACTGCGATTCAATTTCTAACGTAGGTGGAGCGCTGCTAAGGAAATAAGGTTGCGGGCATTGGGCCAGTCCAAAAAGTACGAAAATACTGGACGTTGGCCAAATGATGTACATTTTGTATTTAATATATAATTTTTTTGCTCAACGTTTAGAAATTTCTGTTACGAAAAAATTTTCGATTATCTTCTATTGAAAATTTATCGTTCAATTTTCATTACTTTTATTTCGATCGATCGGCTTAATGGTGTTTATTTTCAGACTTTAGGCTCTCATACCATATATATATATAGGATAGAGATACCTTTGAATTCATGATTAGTCTTCCATTTTAACTCAGTAGCCAGCACATTACCCTTCCACTCTCCGACTAAACATTTTACTTTTACATATGAAAATTACGCTATACGACTCGCAGAACAATTCGCTGAAAATTTTGTTTACTATTTTACGTTTATTACACAATTTTATACGCTCGTCTGAAAAATTAACCGCGTCATTTTACGATTATCGATGGAACGCGTTCCAGAAGTATGACGCGATGCAAATTGATGGTCAACCGTTGAAAACCGTTAACCGCATTAATGTGGGAGGTGATCGGAAAAAAAGGATTTATTATCGCGTGTATATTTTTTCTTCATACGCGATCGATCCAAGTTTCCGTTCGATATTTTTACATTAGAAAAACTTGGTGTTGAAAAAATAATCCGTTTTAACGACGATTGATATTTATAATAGTCAGCTGTCTTTCAACAGCAGACAGTCTTTCTGGTTAACATTCAAGTGGGCAAAAATTCTCAGTTCGTTCGAGTACACATTTTTAGCTGAGTTTTCAACTTAAAAACGACAGCTCTTACAGCCTACCTGATTTGGAAAGTGACTTGGGGAGGGCGTAGTCTCCAAATGGTTGCGTTCCAGACCATTTTTGCAATCATCTGGAAAACATACAGCTTTTTGGTATGGTTATATATATTTTTTCTCTTCATACATCATGTATAGAGTTGAATTGGGGGGTATCATATGAGTTCATAATAATTACATTTTTACTGAATAACTGAAATTTCGATGATCCTCTATTTTGTATCCATTTTGACCCAAATTCAAAAGGTCATATTCCGGTCACCAACTAACCTTAAATACAAAGTTTGACTTTTTTAGTTCAATTTGGTAAGGAGATATGAAGATTCATGAAATTTCATGACTCAAAAACTTCCTTAAAAAGCCAATTTTAACTCCAAACGACTATATACCCCTGGACCGCTGGAACTGTAAAGAAAAATTCTGTCGATATCAAGTGTACACTCTCAGGCCAAAATGCGTCTGCGCATGCGCAAGTTAATGATAACAGGAACAGCTGATACCAGTTGAATTTGTTATACTCAAAACTCGAAATAATATTGATAACTTTGAACTCGCGCATGCGCAGACGCATTTTGCTCTAAGAGCGTTCACACGATATCGACAGAAATTTGTGCTATTCTAAACAACGAGTTCGGGCGGTCCAGGGGTATATAATATTCAAAGCCCCAAACACACTTGGGAAACTGAAATTTGGATATGTTGGTGCACGTAACACACTCTTTTATATGAAATGAAAAGCACAAAATCTGAGTGATTTGCTCCTTCTCCAGTCCCCCTCAAAATTCAAGTAATCCGTCATTTTGAAGTGTATTGAAAAAACAAAAAAGAAATTTTTTCGCATTTTGAAAAAGGGTTCATCGTCAAAATTTTAATCGAATTCCATGAATACTCGGTATGGGTAAACGTGGGAAAAAAATATAATATACTACCAAGTTGGACATTTACCAGATAATTACAGATGGTCTAAAACGCAAACATTTAAAGACCCCACCTTTCCCCGACCTCCTGCCGTGAAATTAAGCTTGTATAAGCGTGAAATTTACTGGGGATCACGACATGGATTGGGGATGAGGTAAATTTAACCAAAAACAAAAATAAAATAAAAAAAATATCGTACAAGTATATTTGGAAGATTATAAAGTTGCAATAAATAAACTACATGAAATAATTAAGATATTATTAAGAAGAAGCCTCGGCTCAAATAATTAAAGTTAGAAAAATATGGATTCATACGATTACAAAAGACACAATGTATAGTACATCATAAACTCATCTTTGAAGTGATGGAGGAGAAAAGGAGGGGTTATGGTCTTGCGGGTACGTGTATGAAAAAGTGCACAAATCGCGAGATGTAACTCTTATTGGCAGTTCGTTGCTACATCTTACGATCTAAAAACTACAGGGTTGTTAACGGTAACGCTAGCGGAACATAGATAAATAATATATAGTACTATGTACAAGAGAAAGCTAATAACCAAAAAAACCAGTTTTTTGAATGCATCGATCGGTGGTTGGATGAAAAGGAACACGTTTGTGATTCATAACAAAGGAACGAGGATCATACAAAGAAATGGGGAAAGAAGAAAGGTTGCTAGACACAACTGGCCGCGGACAACGCATCGAGGATCGAATAAGGTGTCATGATGGTGAAGGGGGCGAGCGATGGTCGCCACTGTCTCAAAATTTAGGGAAGAGGTGTGAGAGGGTGAACACGAAGTCGAACATTTTTAAGCAAAGTTTTATTTGAACGAGTTAGCTCAAATTACTGAAACGTTAAAAAATGTTTATTGCACTCTATAAAATCAATAATAATCTAAAATACGTTTTTTAACGAGGCTCTAGAGAATTCATCCCAAATCACAGAGAAATTTAAGTAAATACACAACAGAAAGGGAGGGTATTGAATTAGCGCTCTTTGATGGTAAAAATAATAATCAAGATGTATTTTTTTAACGAATTTGTTGGGTATTATGGAGCTATTAATGTATTGTTGTTTTTGTTTTTGTTGTTGTTGTTTGAGCCTTTGTTGCTTGTATTATAAAAAAACATCTAACGCATAGAATTAGCATATGGGTATTTTAAACTAATTCAAAGAATTTTTTCCTGTTTAAATGTCACGTGGTTGTGGCACGGAGAGGTTCGATTTCATCGTTTGTTTCAAGATGGCGTAAGTGTCTCTTTGCAAATCATGGTATTTCTTCTGCAACAGTTCGCATTCTCAGATCCTGATGGAGGGCTTTATACCTTGCGTGAAAAATCTAATTTCATTTTAATGTTTACTAGCGCAAAAATGGCATTTAGAAGGGAAGTTCAGTTGGTTTTGATTTCTCGCTTCTCCTCACCAAATATACGAGTATTTAGAAAACTGAAAATTCGTATATAAAGTCGATTCAGGATTACAATATGACCTCTCAACTTTAGATTGAAATAGGCTCAAAATGTCGGATGAAATGAAATTAGAGAAATAATTGATGCATCTCAAATAGCTCAAATTTAATAAAAAAAATAACGTTAAAATTACCTACGATTCCTGTAGGCACGAAGTACTGTCTATCCTAAATTTAACTTCGTGGGTGTTTTTAGAGGTATGACTGGAGATATCAGGAATTAGTCTGAGGCAAAAATAATTTTCAGGTTCTCTTTTCAATTTTTAACGAAAACAAATTCTCATTGAGAGTTATGAAAATTTTTTAAATCTAAAATTTTGATATTTCGCCTCCTCATAAACCCGAGCTCTTGGATCTATGTGTCCTCTTGCCCCTCCCATTCCATAGCACTATTTAGAAGGGATGGTTAGGGGTTTGCAAGCCTCCATACTAGGTCTGGTTATAAATCTGGAGTGTTATACCTTGACCAAATAAGCTGATTTATACTAATTTTGAGATTCCTGCATTTTTTAGTTCTGTGAATCCTGTAATTTTTTTTGTTATAATGTTCGAAAAACCAAAAAAATTGACTCCAATGTCACAGAATTGAAATGAAGGAATGGATATTTTTAGGGGCCAATGAAAAATTGAAACTTGTGATTGTATTCCTGAGAAACTACGATTTTCCACTCATCTGCTTAAGACAAAACACTAGCAATTGCAAAAGAGATTAACATCATCATCTGCAAAATCATACCCCGTTTAAAAACTCAGCTCCATAGGAAAATACGGCATGTTTGCTTATGATTTTTTCAAATTTACTTCCATTATTTACGACATTCGTTCTCAGCTCAACGTTCGTGAAATTTATAAGAGTATCCCAAGGTCGTGGTTCCCAACTACTGTAAATTTAGTTAGTCTTATCAAAAGTTCATCAGCGCGTGGAAATTCGCTCGCATACTCGTTTTAATAAGAGTAAAAATAGATTTAAATGCATGAAAACCATATGCATTATGCACACTATGCAAAACTTAGGAGAACTTTGAAACGCGTTTCTAATCTATATATGTTCGAAGTAATTATATCGCATAATCAACGCAAACGTTCGGGTAGTAGAAAATGATTTATTTTTGAACATCGTTGTCGCGAATGTGCTACCCAAACGTGTATTTGTTTTCAGTGTCAATTTTGTTTACGATGAGTAATTTTTAGTCACTGCGTAAAGACATTGATATACTACAGCGAGGATCTCGGAGTCGTAAAATATCATACATTGCATCACACACGAAGGGTAAAGTCATTAGCGTAACCAACGTGGGCATATTTTGTTCGACTTTCGATTCAGCGTCGCAACCTTAACCCGTAAAAATATTTTCCAATTTTCGCCCACCAAGTACCTTCAAAACTGAGCCGAAAAACAAATCCATAAAAAATTCCATTTTTTCGTGACACATTGGTAATACGAATGTCACGGTTCATCCTTCATAAACCGATAAAAAATTAAAATCTAAACGACTCAGTCGTTTAGTTTTTAATGAAAAAGCAATTCGTCTCGAAAACCATTTGAATCGATTCCAAATTTGCAATCGGCTTTCGATAATTTTGACGAAACCCTCGTATAATACGCCGAACGCGTGTCGAATTAAATTTAAACTCTCGCCAGTCATACCCTTGACCGTGTACCCGTACAACGCTGGTCAAAGTCGTGAAAATACCGTCGCCCGTTAATTAAACTGCTCCGGAGAATCGGTCGGGCTTTTCGATTCTTACGCAGGTAACGTTTTCCGCACGCCGAAATTTTTGTAAACAACTGGCATCCGAGTGGCAGGAGGGACGATCGGCCCTGTCACTCAAGTCGCCAGGTCAGGAGAATTTCCTTCGCCGTCGCTTTAAATATAACGTATGTTATGATAATTTCGCCTCCTCCATGGAGGGAGACGCGCGCCAATGCTTCGGCGTTTGCCAAATTCACGCAGAGTGGGCGCTGAGGAGGTGGGCGTCCAGCTCGCGAAACGACGAAAAAATAGACTGAACTTCTCAGCGACGTTTAGAACCCTCTCATATTTCTTAATATTTGTAATTTTTTGCCATACTCCGGTGCTAGTGAACTTTACGTATCTACTCTTAGCTTACGGTGACTTCGCAGGCGAGATTTTGCGACGCGAGTTCTTCTGTGTTTTATACTTTGCGGATTTAGGTTTTCGTTTTATTTTTTGGTTACGTTAATACGACTGATTTAAGATGATGATGTCTCAGCCCCCTAGTCGAAAATTATACAACGGATGTGATCCGGAGAATACTTTATTATGGGTATGTTCGTAATTTCTAAAGCGTGTTACTTGTTGTTGTCATAATCACGTTCTCACCGGTTCGCTTGTGAAGTATCGAGGGTTTTCTTTCATACACCTTGATTACAAATGTTTGCTTAATAAAACTTGATTTTTTTTCCATCATAATAATCTATATATTTGTACATATCAAACATCGAAAGTATATACTATACCAACGCACTAGAATTATTCATAATTATCATTCAATAGTCGCTCGTTTACTATTGCATAACGTTGATGCAACAAAATAAGCGCAACTTGGCAACGCTGCGAACCACGCCACCACCATATTATCCATCTCTCAACTATTCATGTGGCGAATGTACATTAGTGTTCTTGCGGCGCGAGTGGTGCGGTTAGCGATGTTGCCAAATATTTCTCGGGAATGTTATTTTAAATTCGCCAAAAAAGAAAAGTATGGAAATTCTTCTTTTTGCTAACATGATTATAATGTATGGGCAAAGCGCCATAGTTACAAATGAGTTTTAAACAGAAATACCCATTGAGAAAATAAGTGTCAAAGACCTAAATCGCAGCCGAAACGACTTCGAATTGACCTACAGTCTGTAATATTGACTGAATCAAGCTAAAGTCATAAGTTCTCAAGTCCTTTAGAATTGGTGAAACAGCATTAGAAATCAAGTTCTCAGAATGAGTTCAGGGTAAGATGATCGGATCAACACTGAACCGAAGTGAATGATTCTGGATTGAGTTATGAAGTAGAAGTTGGACGTTCGTGATGACCCAATCATCCCCAAGTAAATTAGAATCATTATGAAGAATTTTCAAGTCGAAAACTAAATCTGTTTGCATACTTACTCCAAATGAAAGTATTTCAAGCTCTGAACCTCTAAATCATCAGACATTGTTTACAATATCGTTCTACAGGTTGGTCGAAATAGGAATTGTATATCCAAGAAATAGTTCAAAGCCTAAACAAGTGTAGTGCCACATTGCTTCAAAGTTGTATAAAATTGAGAGTGAAGAAGGTGAGAAGTTCAGTGAAATGAGATTGGGTTATAAGTCAATTTTTTTTAATTGCTCCAAAGTTATGTTATGCATTTTAAAGTCAGGAGTTGGAGGTGACTGTGAGATTAAATTGAGAATAAATGAAGTTTCGAGAATTACTCCAGACACGAATCAAAAGAAGTTGGAAATTGGATTTTGAGAATTATTACATAATAGTAGTATGGAATTAGTAGTAAGATGAAAGTTTATACAATCAAATTGTATAGTATGAGTCATATCTAGAGAATTGCTTTAAAGTTGTTTCGAGCTATATGTTGAGAGTGAATGTAAGATCACATAATGGTGGTCAATTTTTAGAATTACTCTAAACAAGAGTCAAGCAAAGTCAGGAGTTGAGGTTTGAGAATTGTTTACAAGTGAAAATATAGAGTTTGTGGTCAGATGATAAGAGGTTATACCATTAGATTATGGTATGGTCATGTTTCGAAAATCGCTCCAAAGCCAAATTATGGATTTTCGCGTCAGATGTTGGATGTTAATGTAACATCACATGACGATAGCGATATAGGTTGAATTTTGGAATTACTCTAGACAAGATTCAAGCAAAGTTGGGAGTTGAATTTTAAGAATTGCTTTAAACCAGAGTCAACCATAACTAAAAGATTAGTTAAAGTCATATTATCTATAGAATTAGGAATTAGATGTTGGAAGCATGGACATAGCCAAGAAATTAGACTATGGTATCGGTCAAATTTTGAGAATTACTTCAGACATGAATCAAACAAAATTAAGAGTTGAGTTTTGAGAATGGTTTCAAAGTCAAAATATTGTATGAAATAGATTATGATATTGGTCACGTTTTGAGAACTTTTTGACACTAAAGCCATGTTATGGAATTAGAAATTAGATGAACAAGATATTGTAGAAATTGATTCGCCCTGAGCCGAAAAGTAGTCAGAAATCATCATATCTTGTATAATATTCCTACGTCAAAGTGTGTAGTTGGAGTCGAATAAAAGAGATGATTCAGATGATGCTTAAGTCAGTTCGAAGTCGAAGATATGTACAATTAAATAAGTAGGGTGCCATATAGCAAATGCACGTGGAACTCATACACAATAAGGCAAAAGTTTCTATGTCCAATAATTTCACATTCATCAACTGAAACCTCAAGAAGTAAAAGATAAGTAACAATTAAATAAAAATGAAAATTTATTTGAATTCAATAAAACTTTGAATAAAATAAAAAATAAAATGAAATAAAACCAGAATAAAATTACTCCATTGTTACAACAACCCCAACACTAACACTATGTGCATTGTTGCCCGAACGAGATGAGGATTATTATTAATGAAAAATAACAAACAAAAAATCAAACAAATCACTCCTAGTTGAGATAGTAAATGAGAGTAGAAGAAAAACAAAAACTACCATAATATGAATGCTCTTTTAGGCCTTTGTGAAATTTATAGAAGGTTCCAGACACCCTGAGCAATCTGGGTAGAGCTTATGAGATACATTTTCAGATACTATTGATCGTAGGAAAATCATAAAATGAATTAAAAGATGCAAAAACTAATTAAATGATTCTATAAAAATGTTAAAAATAAATATTGAAAAAAATCTTTATTTAGCAAGGTATCTAGTTATTGTTGTGTCTAATAATTTTTTTTTTTTTTTTTTCATTCCTCCTATAAGATTTAAAGTTGGTGAATTTAAAGCATCTGCATCGTTTCTCCAAAAATTTAGCTATAAATCGTAATAAAATTAAACAGATAGGTATTTGGAAAATACATATGTTAAATTCTCTTTTATTATTAGGTCATTATCTTCAAAAAACAAAATCGCATCGACCTTGCTCTACTTACGTGCTATTTCTTTTCGACATTATCCTATATTCTTAGATAGTTGAAAAAACAGATTTTTTTTTGTTTACATTAGCAACAGTACACCAGAACACTTACTCCACAACATGCGCCCTTTGCTTCCAACCATGCCAACAAACTCGAACCCAATTAAACCCACGTAAATTAATTACTCTATAGTCGCTTTAATTTATAGAAATAATTACTTAATGAAAAACTTTCAGCGAAATTAGGACACCCGGGCGATCTATTTGTTTCTCAATCTGTGTCACGGTGTTAAGAACTTTGAAGCGTGGTTTTGAATATTCTTTCGAGCTAAATATACCCTACGCTATAAATACATCTCTATATGCGACAGCAACACCACTGGCAAAAGTTCTAAATGAAAGAATTACCAAAAAAAATTTCTAATTACAATCGTTACGCTCGGTTTGATCAGTTTTCTACATTCTACACTTTTCGATTCTATATCATAACTCGTAGCATGGTCGTAAACACATGTTATCTCAATCGTTGGTCGTTGTTTTCACGCTTTAAAATGAAAAAATCTCCGCCTACACGTTAAACCAGACTTTTCAATTAGATGAGGCCTTTAACAACACTGTAAAAGCCTATGCCGTGTTTCCGATACATAGCCGCACCGATGGGACGAGTAATTATCACGAAAATTCTACACACGCGATTCCGACACTAAAATTAACCCTTCAAAAGTCAACACTCGCACTGTAAATTTCATGTTTGATAACTGATTCATCGGGGCTAAATAAATCTGATTATTTTTTCCACTTCCGACTCGTGTCGAAACATATATCGATTATTTTGTCGATTCCTGGAATTTCAATGCAGTGCCATAAAGACGACCTATTTTGAGAATTAAATTACTCGAAACCCTTCATTTCCTCATTTTCTTCTTTTTTACAGCCGTATAGAACAACACCGTTGGTATTACCGGGCGCCAAAGTTAGCAAAGATCCAGCACCTACAATGTCCTATCTACGTCATCATCCCAATCCAATGATGAGATCAGGACCAGCGCATTACGAATGGGTACCTATTGACGTAGCTAAGAAACAACAGGTGAGGACAACTTTCGCACTGTAGATTAGACAAGTAGCTAGAAATTCACTTATACTTCCTCTCCTATTGTATTACCAGCTCGCAGATACTATGTTAGAGAAAACCATCGGAAACGATGTAGGCAACAAAAAGGTGAGTTCGTCGACCATATGTGACTGTGACGTGACTTACAGCTTTATAAGAAAAATTTTTAATAATTTCACGCGCATAATTAATCCAGCGAAATGACTTTTTCAACGAGAATTTATATTTATATGTGTGTTTGACGTTGGTTCATTCGTGAAACATCTCGTGTCCACCTACGACTGTCATTCGAGCGAAATTCTTAAACTTCGCGAATAGTCGCACACTGAACAAGAGTATATTTCAGAACACGTTTGCATAATGTGAACAATCTTTATTGACAACTAACTCATTCCAATTTCCGCTACTTTGGCTTCTTTTACCGAGAATTAAAAAAGCATTTTAATATGTTACATAAGATTTTATCAAGTCTTCATTCTTGCAGGTTGTCACAAAACCATACAATACTCCAATCGGTCTTTACTCAGAACAAAATATCGCTAATACTATTAATTCACAATACACGCCGTAAGTATACCATTTATTTTATTCTGTCGTGTTCTACTAGCCGATCACAGATATACGCTATTAGTTTATTGAGAATTTTTTCGTTAAGTAAAATCATGATTTTTGATGTTTTTAGGAATGGAGGGGCAGTTGTTTATAACCCACCAAATAATAGGCAAGTAGAAAACAAAAATAAAAAACGAAAAAAAATCGCTTGTGACATTTTGGCCACATCATTGTTAACGATGCCAAGCTTAAGACAGCATTATAATGATGAAGTCTGAATATGCTTTACAGCCTTGTTGATTGAAATTATACATTCACGAACAATCAAAAGATTTTAAACTTTGAAAAAAAAAATAATCTCATCTACAAATTAAATTAAGATTAAAAACCAGACTTAGCTACGTTGATAAATATTTATCGTCGTAGGTGTGGCAACATCGCAAACCACTCCATCAAATCCGCACGATAACATGTACCATTCCCCACATGTTATCCTGCATAGCCGCGCCTTTATAAGCTGGACTGGTTTACAACGTTGCCAAAAATTGTCTTGGAAGAGTTTGGCATCCAATATTCAATTCTCATTCTACTAAGCCTACTTTCTCATTAAAAAAACAATTATAATTATATCGATTTAATTATAATTATAATGAGTATGCGACGCAACATTACAGTATATCACTTATAAGTCACAGCCCCTCTAAAAGTTACTAAAAATATTCATAAATTTGTATACGTAGCGTTTTTCTTTGCGACAACATACGGGTACAACTTATAAGTATGGAACTGTTGCTACATTTTTAATGTTAGTATTTTCATTGACCTTTCTTTCCTGCAAAATAAATTCTCACCTCCCAAAAAATAATCATCCCGGAAATCCCCATCGTTTTTCCGACAAGTTCATCCTTCAACCTCTCCCCTATACGTCTGAATTTCAATTCCTAAATATTCCTAACATTTCGAATTCGATTTGTTTGCCAACATGTAACATATTATACCAAAATCCACGAAAGATGTACTTCATTAACATTAACTAACAGTGTTGCATGTCACATATATTTTGTTGAATTACCATCTTCATAATACGCAGCCATAGTGAACGCTTCTCAAAAAGTGTAATAATTTCATACAATAACTTGTCAAAAGCAAAAAAAAGAAGAGTAAAAGGTGTCATTTGTGCGTTCGCTGTTCAACTAAAGATACGATATCTAGTGGGAACATATTTTTCAAGCACTTCGATCGATTCATCGAACGACTCAATAGTCATTTGGTAAATCGATCGATCGATAAAATAAAATCATATAGAAACAAAGTTACCAATGTAACCAAACAATAGGTTCATTGAATCACAAAACTAGTGTATACCAATTTCAATAGTATCAATATCCAAGTACAAATGAGAGACGACGAAAATGAACACATTCAAGGGATACAAAATTTGATAACAAAATTGTACAAAGTTTACGTCCATTTGTCAACGTACCGCCTTGAATAATCAACTAATTTTTTTCTTTTTTGCTTTGTACTAATCTATTAAATTATTCTCGTCTTTCCTCAACATTCCTTGTCCTTTCCTCGGCATTTGTAATTACAGATTAAGAAAGACTGTTGTGTATGATCCGTCGAAATCTGAAACTTATAAAGCTCTCCACGAAGCCGAATTAGGAAATCACGTTCAAGAAGTATCAGTACCACCAACTCCTCGTGTATTTTCACCAACCAAAGCCTCAAATAAGGTAGGACTCATTATTTAGGCTCAAGCTTCGATTGGAAACCCATATAATCTTATACTAATATATTAATCACCACTTGTTCCAGAAGCTGGCTCCTCCATCGAACTATAATCCAAATGTAAGTATTTAAAATATAAAACAAATTAAATAAAATGTAAATGAATTTAACGCAACGGATTATTTTTTCAGAGAGCTTCTCCTCAACCTCACCCTACTGCTCCACATCCAAAGGTAAATGATCGCTATCGCTGATTTGTAATATGTTTTTCAATACACATACGATACCGCTTACTTGGCAACGTTAGTTATTGGCTACTCCTACACCACAAATCCAAACATAATCACACGCATCCACTATGTTCATGTGGCATAAGTGGCGTGGTTGCTAAACGTCTCTATTCATGTGGTGTAAGAATTTAAGTGGCGTGGTTGTTAAGCGATGTTGCCATGTTTTACTCAAGCGTATCTTATGTTCTTAAGATGCTCAAGCAGCGTGCAAATTAATGAAAAGTTATTTCATAATTTGTAGAGCGATTATGGAGTACCGCCCGAAGAAATTCACCAAAGCAACAGCTTCAAACGTTTAATGAACATGGTCATGACCGAATATTAAATTCTGACTAAAGGATTTTGCGTATAAATGCGGAATTATTTCTTGAATTGTAAGTGCCAAATACCTATATATCTACCTATTTTATATTTAAATTTATAATAACTGAAAAGGTAAAGTTAATCATAAATTTTCAAAAGTTTATTGACTAAAAAAAAGAAAGTTATCGATACTTACCATTTTTTACACATATATTTATATTTTTAATTATTTTTATTGTTCGCAGAATTTCAACAAAATGAGCAAAATTCAACCAGGACGTTTGCACTTTTTGTATAATTTGTACACAAATTATTAAAATTTGTATTTTCTTATATGAATAACTTATTTTTAATAAATTATTAAACGCTACCATTATATTTTATTTATTTTATTTATATACCTACGAATTATTTAGTGCATAATGTTTTAAGAGAAATCGATCATTATTACCATAATAATTTATTTCTTTCGAGTTATTATTTATTCGTAATAATACGATAATGTATGACGAGACTTTCGGTAAACCGCAATTAGTATATTTTAAAATATCGAGTCCAGTAGTTTCCATTTTTCGTCTTCATTTAACATGTTTTCAGTTGAGTGTAACTTCTAGTCATGTTTATTGTCATTTAGTTGGAGCAACGTATATAAATACTTGATATTTATGATATAAATTAACGATTTAGTTAAGTAAGATGTACTTAATTATCGAAATCTTATATACCAAAAAAAAATGTTATTTAAGTAATTTAATTAAATTGTAATTTTTCTCGTCGTATTGTATGGTAACAAGTGATTGTGATTTCCTACACGTACTTTCCCGCCCAACCAAACCATAAGCGTACATGTAAATACAGTATCTATGCCTAGATTTTTAACAATTTCTCTTGTTTCAAATGTAAAATATTATATTGTTGGGAATAAATTTTTTTCTAATTGTTACAATTACTTGTTAATTTGTATATCTTCATACTCGACCATATTAATAATGTATACTCGAACGAACCTACATAAAAGTAATCAATAACACGAAAATTGTCGTCGGCTAGGTGTATCTAAACATCGAAGGATTCTTTCATATCCACACGTTACAACGGTCACTCACTCGAGTCGACTTCTACGGCGAGTATAATTCGGGGGTTATGGGGTAATAGCAGCAGGTGTGCCGCATGTAAAATTCAACTGATTCGAGGGTGTCTAATGGTGCGAGGGGAGCGTTAGTGTATCACTATAGTGATAAAAGTGCGTTATTGTATATCCGAAAATTCTTCCGATGTATATAGACCTAAAGAGGTACCCATGGTGTCATAAACGTTGTCTGTCGCGGTTATCATGAATGAAGCCGATATACCCGGTAAGTTTGAAACACTTTCATTTTTTTTAATAATTTTATGAGAATTCAAGAAAATTTATGCATAAAGTTGATAATCAAGGCTGAAAATTTATTAAAAATAAGTAGGTTCCGGTAAACATAAGTAGTTTACTTCTTCGATATAAATATCGATTTTTTTCATCATGTCAATGTATGTAAATAGACAGCAATTTCTTATAAGCATATACACAGGAAAAAAATTAAGTTATTACTTTCGCAAATTTTATGCGATATATCGTGACATTTATTACTCCATAATACCGTGTTTTCTTCAGTTCGCGTGCTGTTTGATACGAAATTCAATCAATTTGTAAGTTTACTCACTGCATTTGATACTTTCAAGTATTCTTAAATTACATTTGGCATTTATCCTTATTCCTGCTGAAATTATTTATTAATTTTAAAAATTGCAAAAATATGATTAATTACTTCTTTTTTATTATAATAAAATAAGATGCCTACTTACCTTACCTATAAATAGATAAGGAGAATTGTGATCCTTTTTAATTACATATATAATTAATCACAACATCAGAATCTAAATCATTATGTGGTATATTTAAATTTTTCATTTCATTTTCTACTATTCTTGATGAAGCACTTAGATGAGCTGTAAGGTTTACCGTTAATTTTAAATATTTTATTCTTTTGGATTCGCTTAAATGCTGAATTTTATCTGTAAGCGGATCCATTAGAGTTTTATATTAAAATCTTGTTCTATAGCAATAGGGGTCTTTAAAATATTGTATAATATTTTCTAAGTCAAATTCATCTTCACTGATAAAAGAATGTTTATAGACTTTCATTTATGTAGGATAAATTTTAGTAACTTATACAATTATACATATATATACGTAATATAAAAAAATGAAGAAATTTGTGATTGCGTCAGAGAGCGTCAGAATGAAAATCTCCATTTATACTTACAACTGAAGAAAATTTGAAAAAAATGTAGGAAATTAACGGAGAATTGATACAAACATTTGAAAATTTTATGACTTGACTTTACAAAAAATTACACTCAAATGTTCCACTTATCTTCTGAAAATGGTAAAATATTTACTTTGGAAAATTTAAGATTTTTTTATTCTTTGGGTTATTCTCCCTCACCTACCTCTTCTAATGAGACTTTTTTTTCAGTTATACTACATTGCATATTCTACATTTTGTCACAAACATATTATGCGAGTTTTTATTGACCAAAGACACCAATTCAACATTTTTTCATCTAGCTCTCTCGTAGTATCTGAGAAATGAGAAAGTGAAGTTTTGTAACATTTTCGTATCAGAAAATAATATTTTCGAACTTTCGTACCAAACAATTCGATTTATTTTTTTATCAGATTTCTTGTATTCTTTGTACCTACTAGACACGCTAGACACTATATGCCCCTTCAGTAATAAGGATAGGCAAACTATCATACATGGGTGTCATATGAATAGCTTTAAATGTAGTACAAAGGAATTCATACTGAGATGAAACACACTATATAAATATGGTTGAGTGAGATATAAAGCCACTCTAAAATTTTTGACCCATCTCCATCAATTTACCCATTTCTTGTCGTTGTTGCTATTTATTGTGTATTGTACTCCCACTTACCTCACATCAACTCATTCGATTCAATTGCAGAAAGTTAGAAACTACATTCTTTTTAAATTTCTGTTGTTTTGTGTATTTTTAATGAAATGACCCCCTTGAATTTTGGTTAAAATGGATACAAAATGGCATATTGTCGAAATTTGATAAATATAAGCTCATGTGATTCCTGTGGCCAAGAAGTACTACATATCGTAAGTTCATCTTCTTAGGTGATTTTGAAAGGGATAGATTGGGGGAATGAGCCTCGGTGGTGGTTGCGAACATGAAGAGGTTATTAACTTGTACAAATTTGAAGAAATCCTCATTAAAAAATCAGCTCTAGCAATACGGCATGACATGACTGTTTACATTGGTAGGGGAGGCTTTCTCAACTTTATGAAACATCTTTTTTCACCATTTTTTACTCTTTAATTTCTTTTTACACCATCATTTTTAAACAAGTGTTTAGACAATTGTTCTATTAAATTTGTTGTCTTATAGTTATTTTCCATTTTTTGTCATTTTTTTTTCCGTTTTCGAACAATATTCTATTTTGAAGAATTTCTTTCGGTCTTTGATATTTTTTGCATTGTTACACATTTTTAATTCAATTAATTTTTGACATGGTTTATTTTCATTTTTTTGCCATCTTTAACATTTTGTATTGTTTTTAAATTTGACTGATTAAAATTATTTAGTCGGCAAATAAAAAAATTGTTCATAAAAAAGTTTATAAATAAAAAATACCTAAAAATAAATAAAAATCAAAGATGTCCTAAAATGAAACTTGAAAAAAAAAACTCAAAAAATGAAACTATTCAAAAATAAAAAGTATTCCAAAAACAAGAAAAAAGTCGGAGATTTTGCTCATAAAATTTTCATTGGAAGCATTTGCATTAGGCCTAGCCAAAGACCAATTACATCTCTCAGCGGATCTGCTTAGCGAAACGCTAAAGAACACTTTTTCATGTAATTACAGCATAATGACAATTAATCATTTAAATCCTCAAAAACTAAAATAATTGAACATTGTATGATTACAATGATAATCTTGAAAAATATTACTCTGAAATTACATTTGTTCAATTCAAAATAAAAATCATAACGTATCCTTTAATGATAAACATTTTTCAGATAGCGGAGCTGTATTCACATTTGGTCGAAGCCGATTCGCTGACAACGTTCCCAGCCATTTCTTCATCAGGAATGATCCAATAATAGAAATTTCGTGCGGCGATCAACACACGGCCGTCGTTTGTAGTAAATATTTTCATATAATTGCTTTTTTTTTAATCCAACAGACAAACGTCAATACGCACGAAAAAACATACGAACGATATTAAAAGTAATTATCTTTAAAAGGTAATATATTTAGAATCGAATGTCGGACACTGGCGAATTGTCGATGGCGCCGTCGCGATTCCTCACGCAATGTTTTATTTTCGTACAGGAATTTCGTACGCGAGTATTAACGCACGCATCGATTTGCGAAAAATTTATACTCTTTTTTTGTTGGCAGAATATGGTCGAGTTTTCAGTTTTGGTAGTAATGAATGGGGTCAACTCGGTTTAGGTCATAAAGATCCAGTTAATAAACCTAGCTGCGTGAAAAGTAAGCAAAATTATTCGAAGATCACTGAGAACACATCGATACTTTGAAGCACAAACATGGATGTTCGAATCTTGCTTGAATCCTCTCATAAATGTGAAGGAAACGTTTCACATTAATAAGAGGGTTCGAGCAAAATCTGGTCATGGTAGCATGGTACATTTTGTGCAGCCCCAATTATGAAAAGAAGTGAAGTGAAAGAAGGTTTTGTATGTATGAAGCAAAAAGCATGTTAAACGAAAATACTCCATTACTCGGATCACATTTACAAAGTGAAGTTGACATAGAATTAGTACACTCGAAAGACATGATGGCGAACTGATGTTTGGCTGGAATATACCTAATTGGGGCTGGTAATTGTCATGAAAACAAGGAAAGTTCGAGGACGGTTGAAGTAAGAGAAAGCGGACAGTATTCAGGATGAGGAAAAACTAATACCTTACTCTCGAATAAATAGTGCTATGTTCAGATTATTTTTGAACATTCTTATAATGTAAAACCTCCTCTTCACATTTAAGAGAGGATTCCAGCAAAATTTGGACATAGCGTGTCTGTGCTTCAAAGTATCATCATTATATTCGCCATTTAGTTGGAATCTCTAATTCAAATAGTTTTTTACACATTTAGGTTTAAAACCAGAAAAAGTGAAACATGTTGCCTGTGGTAGAGTTCATACTGTTTTCACAACTGGTAGGTACCCGTTTGAAACATATTCGCTGTGGTTGATAAAATATTGATAAAACTACAGATTTCGATATAACCAGATACCTCATCTAACCAAACTCCAACTTTAAGAAAGAAATTATATGAACATTTATTTCCTATTCTTCAATTTGAAAGAACTAGGAGTGGAAAATTTGATGAAATACTCGTATGAACTAAAATTTGGGGAATTTGGGGAAACCAACAAAAATAAAACATGATGAAGTTCCTCTTAGTAACAAAAAATATGCAATGGACAAGTTGCTCGTCTTGAATGTTATAGGCAGTGTAGATAGTGTGGATAGTTGGAGTACCATTCTTGGCATTTTCATAGTGAAAAGCAGCACTCTAAGTACCTAAGTAAGTAACTATAGATACTTATCTCTAAAATCTGTAATACTGAAGATAGGCAACTTGTTGACTGCATAAATTTTACAACCGATTAAAGGTTCAATATTTTTGCATTTCCCGAATTTTAAGGAAATCATATTGTTAACGTTATTATAATGTTTTTCAATTCTCGTAGTCTCTTCAATTTTGAGAATAGGTAATATGTTTATGTAAGTTTTCTTTTCACTGATGATGGCATGCTGGGATCTAGTTAAAGTGGTCACGCTGTTATATCCAAATCTGAATTTTCATCAATCTTTTGTCAAAGATTTAGTTGATTCCATCCCTCTTGAAGAAGTTTGTCACAACATTATCCTCAGAATATTATAATCATAAACTGAGGAATATGGTTATCATGAGAATGTCATGATGATGTCCAATATCATGGAGATGTCATAATAATGATATCAAAAAGAGCACATTTTCGACATCAACGTGACATCATGAATTACGACATACTTTGCCAGAAGGGATCTTTTATCATGAATACTTAAGGAGATATTTTCAAGCCCTTGAAATTCCATAATATTCTGCAGAAAATAGTAAAGTATACAGTTGCGGATGCAATACTGATGGTCAGCTAGGAATTGGTGATAACGAAATGCTTGATTATGTAGCACTACCTATGTTCGTAACCGAATTAGAAGAAGAAATAGTACAAGTTTCCGCTGGATCTCAACATTCTGTTTTGCTAACCGGTATAGATCATCATAACACATATACCTAGCATGACTTATTTATTCATATGTCTACACTTGCAGCCAATTTCATACGTTCTTTCGGATATTTCAGCAAAAGGAACTGTATACGTATGGGGAAGCAATACAGATGGTCAGCTAGGTCTGCTTCAATCCAGTATCAACATCTATACTGATCCTACATTATTAAATATTGCGCATAAAATTATTCGCGTAGATTGCGGATACTATCATACTGGTTTCATTTCGGGTATATCTGGCTAATGCACAAATCACATCATATAATTGACCAAATTTCATTTCGATTTGATATCTCATTTCCAAAATACAGATACTGGAGAATTACTATTATGCGGAAATTGCGAAAATGGTAAACTTGGCGTGAACGATGATGACATAAAAGAACAATGGATACCCACGAAAGCTCTAATCCCTGAAAAAATCGTTTCAGTAGCGTGCGGGGGTCATCATACAATTGCTTTAACAGGTAATCGTAATCATTCTCAACAATAAGAAATAGAAATTTCAATGCGTTAAATTGTACATTTTTCATTTTTCATTACAGAAGAAGGTAAATGTTACGTTTGCGGGGACAATTCTTACGGTCAGTTAGGAGTTGAAGGTGTAAACGCTACAGTGGAATGGATGCATTTATCTGCATTCAGTGATTTATTCATCAAAAGCGTTTCAGCTGGTGAAAGCCATTCCATTTTTTTGACAGGTATAACCAAAATTATAAGTTGAAAGATTCAATTATTAATTAATTCAGACTTGTCTGTACTTACCCTCATATAAACTGGAACAACGTATACAAAATAAATAGCTACTGTTAGAAGAAATAAACAGCACTCGTGGAAATAAACTGTAGTAATATCGCGAACATTATGACACTTTCTATTCTGAATTTACACCAAACACATGAACTACAACTAACAGACAAAACACTTACGAACTTTCAAACTCTCCCATGTTTCAACATTTAAATTCGATTTTGATGTAAAAATTTGATCAAAAATGAGGAAACAATCAAACAATGAATCTCACTCATTACTGCATTAGTCCTAACTGAACCTAATAAAATCTATCTCAAATACGCATGCGCGACATTACAATACCTGTTATAGGGCCGAATGGGTCGAAGTGGGGTTGATTATAGGGCATCGCAGCATATTACCCAAATGTTACCACTTTACCACTTGAATGCAAAAAGTATAGGTACCTATTAATGAGTCAGCGCTTTTAATTCCAGTAATATTAACACTCAAGAATGTTTTTTGTTCTAATCATTCTCTGACATTATTCTTTAATTGTTCAATGAATTGTTTTAATTTTCTCTCCTTTTCAGATGATGGACAATTATTTGCTTGCGGAGATACGAGATACGGAAAACTATGCACAAACGATATCGCGGAAAATAGCGTTACCAAACCTCTTAAAATAAATTTTCCAATACCATCTCTAATATTAAATATGGTTCGATCTAGGTTCGATAAAGGTTTTTTTTATCACTATAAAAATAATTTTTTAGAACGTTTCAATTTTCAGGTTGTGTGTGGCGGTTGTCATACTATGGTGATGGCATCTCCTCCATCTCATTCAAACAAACTTTCAACCATTAAAGAAACCAAAGCTCCTAAAATAGAAAAGAGCTTTTTACTCAACGAAAATAATAAAATGAGACGAAACTCTAGCGAAGAAAACAATCATTCTCTAAAACTCGACCCACCATCGCTTCAAAACATCGTAGAAACCGTCCCAATAATCAACGACATGAATCATGTAGACGAAAAGCATAGTTTATCATTCACTACGGATATTGATCGCAACAGTTTAGAAGACATATCTGATAAAAATTCGCCCATTATAGATAAACCAAATCCCTTAAATAGCGAAGAAATCGAAAATGTTAAAAATACTTCAAACGGACAACCAAATATTTCAAACGAATTTCGTAACATAAATAAAATTCAAGTAAATGGAATCATATTGTTGGCTAATGGGCAAAATTAAAATCATGCTACGCATCACATTTAACGAAAGAATTCCATTTTTCAGACCGAATCTGTAATCCAAAACCCCATGGAGATAAAATCAGATCCTGAAACCACAACAAATATTACAGATTACGCTTCATTCGCAACAAATGGCAAACGTAATATTATTTCATTTTACATCTTCATCTTACCTATTATAAAGATTGGAAATTAATTTACTGCATTACATTAGCATCGTCCGAAGGGAGATTTAAAAGATTACTAAGACAAATTGGATTGAGAAAGGTTATAGAAACGAAAAACGAAAATAACAATATTCCACCCACTTACAAAGGTATGAACATGAAATTATCCTTTTTAAAAAATGTTAAGGACAGTTTTTCTTCTAAGCTCACGAATACATTGTATTATTTCTCAGGAACGCAAGAAAGAAATGCTACAACGAAACCAGAAGGAAATCATGCAACGGTATGTAAAGCAGTTACCTCCACTTATTATTTATACAGACATAAAATTAATTCATGGAAGTAACTTTCTTTCATGTTTCAGTCGAAAGTTTGTACGCTGTTATGATTAATTCAACGAAATTACTTCACATTTTTGTACCAGATTTTTATACGAGACCAAACTACATGAGAAGAAAAAAAACATATTTTTAAAATACACAATTTTAATTTAACCACTGTACATTTTTTTTCAATTATCAGTTAATACAGGATGATCACCATAGCGAATAAATTATTCTACAAAACTGAATACAAAATAATAAATAATACAGAAACTCACTGCTCGGTTTTTTAACCATATTTTTCATCAAGACTCACCGTGATTAAAAATGTTGGGTAAATATTTTAATCATAAATAGAATGTCATTCATTTTTTTAAATACATATTTGCATTTAATAAATTCAAAATAATATAAAACACAAACAGTTCAATAAAGATAACAATAAAGTGAAGTAAAAATAATAATTTAATTAATACGACTACTTGCACTCTCAACAATACTGTTTTTTCTTCATTAAAAAAAATTTATATATAATCATATATAAAAAATTAAATCATTAAATAAACCTATATAAATAATGAAATCGCGTAAAAAAAAATCAATTAAAATAGTCAGTATGACTGAAAAGCACTCTTAACCGTCTTGAATTTCAATTAGACCTGGTTCCTTGAATACTTCTCGAACTGTCGACGAATTTATGCAAATATTACGCTCAACACTAACACATTCTTGGCATTGCCATTTTCCAGAAGGAACTTTTCTCAACCCAACGCAATATATATGGTACCTAAAAAATTACGTATGAATTAAAATGAGTAATTTTTAGCCACTTTTCGATCTTAATAAATATTTGATGAACCAACCCTCTATCGCAAGTGTCACAAAATAGCATTTTATCTTCATCGGTGTTGGTTTTACAACGAGCGCAAATCTTACAATCTGGACATTGCCAGGGATATTTCTTAATATGAGGCACCATATCTAATGATAAATCTAGACAAGTAGGATGACCTAAAAAAAAAAAATGAATAAACCGTTAAATATCGGTTCTGAAAATAAAATACAATAAAATTTTCGAAAGAAACATTTCTTACTCGTAGATGAGCACTGAGAACAACAAATCAAAACTTCTGGAACGTTTTCTTTATTACGGGCCATATTTCCGAGACATACTTTACAAAGTATTTTCGCCGCTTCGTCCATAATTAATTCGCGAGTATTTTCGCTCAGCTCCATAGACATGGCCTCTTTTATCAAATTCATTTCGTGCGTTTTATCGATCTGCGATGATTCGTCTACGCTCATATCTTTATCTATATCTTCTATCGTGTCTTCTGTGGCTTGAGTACCTTCGCTAGTGGTGCTATGGAAAACGAATCCAATTACCAATACATCGGTGCTACTAAATGGTCAATTAAAATGAACTAAATTCATACCTCGACTCGTCCGACGAAGAAGTATCATCCGAATCAGTCTGACTGCCGTCACCTACGATATTCACATCGTGCGGTTTCAAAGGACCATAGAGCACCGTATTAATGGGCATATATCTCAATTCAGTGGATGTGTAACTACAACAAGAATAACACGTGATTAAAAATTGGCTAAGGTGTTTAATCAGTTTGGATGAATGATGGTTTACTTTTTATAAAAATCGCAAAATTGACCCGGCAATATGGATACCGGATAACTGCCCATTTTTGGTGTAGACATGGACATCTTTCGAGTACGATTTTTCGGATAATGAACGATGAAAGTTTGCAAATCCATCGCACACCTTCTGTCTTCGCTTCTACTCTTATTCAACGCCGAGTTCCAGTTCGACGCCGAATCCATGGCTCTCTTTTTCAAATCTTGTTTCGTTCCATCTGCCATTAATAACTTGTATCCCAATCCATTAGCCCAAGCTGTAGGAAAATAAATTCGCTATATTTGTGAATTTCATTTGAAATGAATCCTTAATGATGAGTATTCCTTTCGTAGTTGAATTTTTAATAAAAACCTGCGTTATTACACTCCATCAGATATAAAAGGGAGGAGTGGGGAGAAGGAAATGATATCATATCTTCATGTTTTATACAATCTGTATCTCAGGGGCCAATAAAAGGGAGGAGTGGGGGTAAGGAAATGATATCATATCTTCATGTTTTAGACAATCTGTATCTCAGTGGTCGATGTTCAATTATTAAGAATTTCAAAAATTACAAAAATTAACGAAAACCGCTCAAAATTCATTGAAAAGATATTCAAAGAAACAGTAAAAGTAGTCCACTCAAATTTCTAATACAATAATTCAACATTGTAATTCACTAAAATTTGACGCGGGGGAATAAAGAGGTTATAAATAGCTTAGTTATTTCTTCATTTAGCCTCATGTGACGAAATGACTTAAGGGCACAATAGCAAATCAAAATTTCGGCTTCCTAAGAATATTCAAAGAGAAATTAAATTTTAACTTATGGAATTCTTTGAATTCTCTACATTTCTTTATAAAAGGGTATACCCGAATAAAGGGTGATTTTGGCCCCAAGCGCTTTTTGGCTCCTATACCCCTCAGATGGTGCGCCTAGACTAGAAAAAAATTTTCGTCAAATTTTGGACCCCTGCCTTCCTCCATTCCCGTTCCACACTCATTTTATTGTCGTTTTTTCACGAATTTTTCATTTCGTTCAGAATGAAGGAAATTTTTTGTTCTCTCGTACATAGATAGGTATCATAGTGGTGTATTTAAGATAGAATTTTGAGCAATTTTGGTTCATTCCTTCATGGGATTTTGGCCATTTGAAATTTTTAAATCTAAAAAATACCTTAATAGTGAAAAACGAGCACTTTTTTAAAGTATCCTAAAAACATCTTTTTTTATGTAGATTTATCTTACGTATTCAGTTTAGAGACTTAGAAATGTCGTGGACCGCCAAATGCGAAAAACGTATCATACAATCGATTTTTTCCACTTTTCGCATGCTAATAATTTTATTTTTCATTTTAAAATTAAAAAAAAAAAAAAAAATTAATACACCACTAATACGAGTAGCGCACCATTCAGTCTTTCCCCTAACTCCCCTTCAGCTAACAGTGTATCGCAATGATTTCGTGTAGAAGAAAATCTACAGTATTTGATAATATGTAGTAAACGTTACACACGTCTTCTACCTTTATAATAAATAACTTTATAAGTATTAGGGTGAAAAGAAAAAGAAAAAATGTTCTTCAATTTTGATTAAATTTCAGGCGGTGGTTATTCTTGAGTTGAAAGTTCCCATACGAAATTTCAGATTTGGGAGAAGCATAGGGCTCCTCAAAATAGGGTCATTTTCGAAAGAACATGGTTTTTCCTCTCTATAGCATCTGGATCGATTCATAACCACAACCACACTGGGCTGTTAGAAGGTCCCAATTTGAGTTTTTACATCTCACTAGCCCATAAGCAGATCGATTGGAGACCATCTTGATCGGCCTACCTAATGGTTGAAAAGCTGCAATGGAGGGGAGTAGGGGTCCAAAATTTGGCGAAAAATTTTTTCTAGTCTAGGCACTCCACCTGAGTGGTATAGGGGCCAAAAAGCGCTTGGGGCCAAAATCACCCCTTATTCGGGTATACCCTTTCTGGAGTTTGTTGAGAACCAAAATTTCGTTCTTTAAATTCGGTTCGAAACAGTGTTGCATGAAAAATGACTCAAGACCAGCTTTTCTTCATCAATATTAAATATTTAACACATTTTATGCATAGTTGCGAACAGAAAACATGTGCACCATAATAAAATATAAAAATTGACATCGAGGGCTAAGAGCACAAAGGTCGGATCTCATATTTTAGTTATTTTACAGTAGAGCCAAACACAACTTCTGCAGTGTTACAAATATTTTATGACTTAGAATTTCCTCCTTTCTTTTTTTTTTATAATCAGGTTAAGCATCTCGTTTCTACTAAAAACAACCTTAATGAGTTCGATCGACAGTGATTTTCACACTTACGGGAAATAAATTTTTTTTCGGGATATACAACCTTTGTGCTCTTAGCACTAAAAGATTGTTGCATTTTGGTCAGTACGCTGAAGTTGTATATCACAATTTGTTATTGTTGAAATTCATTTTTTCTTGCTAAATTAAATCATCTATAGCAATTTAAACTTTAATTTTTGAAAACAATTAGTAACTACTCAAAGAAAAATCAAATTATTAAAAAATTAATATAATGCTTCTGTTCATTTAATATATTCACCTGAAAAAAAGGCGGGAGAAAAACAGTTGATGCGTCTATTAACATTTTTAAAATAATTAAATTTTCCAATTTTTAAAAACAATTAGTAACAACTCAAAGAAAAATCAAATTATTAAAAAATTAATATAATGCTTCTGTTCATTTAATACATTCACCTGAAAAAAGACGGGAGAAAAGCAGCTGTTGTGTCTATTAACATTCTATGGAGATACGACCTATGTGCACAACAGAAAACACAGTGAATAACGATTTTGGAGATTCGATTTAATTGATTTTCTGTACATTATCGCAATTTTTCGAAAATAAAAAAAAGAAAGAGGACGTTCCGTACTACAAGAATGAACCGAAATGTCAAAATCTCAAAAAATATGAGATCTGACCTTTGTGCTCTTAGTCCTCGACATGTGCGCCTATGAATAACCCCATACCGGCAAGGTGGCAACACAAATGCCCAGCACTCCATATTATTTTTTCTATAACTGCATAAAACTAAATAACTGAAATTCATGAATGCAGCTCAAATGTATTACCAAACAATATACAACGTATAATGTCAAAGAGATCAAAAATGGTAACTAGATGCTTGGTGCGAACAGATTAGACGACTGACTATCACACTCAACATTTGTATCGTATACCACCATATGAAGAAAGTACTGGGAAACCCCGAGATAATACTATAAACCTACAATATTCTGTATACTTTCATAATGCTACAACAGGTGTAGAATTAATCCAACATGGCGGATGACTAAAATCTGAGGAAAGTTTGAGGAGTCTGAAATGATTGAAATTTTATAAATTCGAGCTCATTTAATACGCTGCTAGGCCTCGTGAAGAGGTTAATAAAGTTCCCGGACACCCAATACATGCGACCATTTCTAGAACGTGAGCGAAGGTAGATGTACCCATATAGAAATAACTTATTTTCTTTGATCTGAGCCATGGTTATTTTGTTTCATAAATCGTGTTGCGAATAGTACCTTACGTACTCCATATGCTACATTTAATTTCATGCTACGGAAATTGTCGATTTCGATTATGTAGGTGTTGAGAAATATCCTGTCGGGAAAACGTACTTTCGGAAAAATAGTTCGGGAAACTTGGTTTCAAGTAAATGGGTGTCGGGAAATGAGTGTCGGGAAAATGGCTTCGGGTAAATGTCCGGGAATCGTTTAATAACATTATCTACGAATGTTAACGACCCGCTCTTCCCTCACCCAGTCAAAAATTCAGCTCTACTGATGCACTATGGCTGCTTAAGATATTTTACCTTTCTGCTTGAAGGACAATTCTTTCATTTGCTTCTCTCGCATATATCTCCTCAGTTCTTCGTATTTATCAGGAAAATCTGCGCACATTATATCCAAAAGTTCTGCGCTAGAAACTGCTGTCAGACCTAAAATTCACCATATTCGAATCACAATGCAGTCCAGTAAACAACTACGATGACTTAATTTTACTACTTTCGTTTATCAACGTGTTATGATAAACGTGCACTAATGCAAACTGATAACAAAGTAATTATAGTCGAATATCATGTAAAGCCAGGCGTACCTAAATCACATAACGATTCCGATACCAAACCACTGTCCACCAAGTAAGCCCGTTCTTCCGAATCAACCGGACGTCTTTTAATATCCGGGTATTTTCGTTTGAACGATTTCACCCCCAAGTAGTTGGATACTTGTTCTTGTATCATGTACAGATCGCCTCCTTGAATTGGCCATTGATATTCCGCGATCTGGTCGACAGTGAAGTCGTTGCTGGAAATACAACCGAAAAAAATATATATATGTTCAACGACAGATAAATTTTTATCGAATGGAAATAACCATCATCGAGATTTCTCACCTATCCATATCAGTTACTTCCATTCGGCCCTTTTTAACTCGTTGACTAAACTCGGTAGTGGCGTTGCTGGAATCTTCGTCTCCCATACCTGTAAATGATTGACCATTAGGGCTAATTTCAAGTGCCTACGTAAGCTCATCGATCGTACTAACCTATGCTATAAGATGTAGTTTGCAACTGGCTATTTTCGGCGCTCATTCTAGTCTCATCGTCGAATCCGGGAAGAGACTGAGGTAAGTTTTTGATCTCCTCTTCCAACTTTTTCTTCTCTTCTTGCAATTTGCGTCTTTTCTCTTGCATACGTTTTTGCCTCTCTTCGGCTTTCATTTTTTGTCGCAATCGTTTCGCCTTCACCAGATCATTACGTTCTCTGGCCTTTTGACGACGTATTTCGTTACGACGTTCTTTCTCCTCTTCCTTTTTGATTCTCTCCTCTTCTAACCTCTTGATCTCCTCTTGTTCGCGTATCGGGTCCATGACCGGATCCTCGACGGCGGATTGGTCACCATCGGACTTATCCACTCGTTCGCTTCGTGACTTCCTGCCACGTTTCGCTGTAACAAAACACGACCGTTATTTCAATGTGAATTTCGAGAAATAAAATTAAAAAAAAAATTAAATTAATAAAAAATAACCTGCATGACATAGCTCTACCATATCCTTTCCCTCGCCCCACTCATCACTTTATTTACCCACATACCACAATAACCATCCTAAACGATAGATAAATCAAAGTAACAGCATTGCCGCCATTTTAACCACCCCAGCTCCTCTTCAGAATAAATATTATGATCGAAAAATCACTATCTTCGTAGTCGCACATAATGGCACCGAATCTCGTACTACTCGCCAGCAGAACGAGCGAATCGTCAGTAAAACTACGTACACTTACCGGCGAATAAATAAAGTATTATTTTTAAACGCTAACCGTCGTTTTATGGCCGACAAATACTGATAATTAAAAATAAACTCCTCGACGATGCGGTACCACGCGACATCAACTTCGCTAATGTTTCCATTCGCCGCCGTCTAACCAGTGCTTTTTCGCCACCTCGGTGTCGAATTTTCCGAGCGTCCATTGGTAAAGAGGGGGGGCATAAATTTCGTAAATTGAGAGATTATATTTAATCGTTCGCGAAATACTTCCAAGGGCGGAAAGAATGGGTTTTCAGACGACTATATGCATTACGCTTACGTGTCTGATGTCTGACGGTTGTAAATACAATTCAGAATTCGATAATCTATCAGCACTCGAGATACTGCCAACGTGATGAGGCAAATTTCCAAAAAAAGAAATATCCATTTGTACGATTATTTATTCCACTTCATATGGTAGAAGAGGAGAAGGGAAAGACAACGAAATTTCGATTAATTTTAAAGAAACCATTAACGTTGTCAGAACTTTTTTTTGTAATTTACAGCTTGATACTGACGAATCAGCTTGAAAACGAGCTTTACATAAAGAATGGAAAGGGGTGGGGAGTTGGGCGATTTTTTTCCTCCTCATCGAAGCATACCTAAAGGCATCGACTCGAAGAAAGAAAAAAAATCGCCCAAATTCTACGTATGCTTTTATATAAAAATCCACATTTTTGTTCTTTCCCTTGATTTTTTGCAAATACCTCTCTAATTTATGCACTTATACGAAAATTAGTTCATTAGTAAATTAAAAAGTTATGAATTTCCTACAAAATAAGTTCTCACAATTTTTTTTGTAGAGCCCCTATAAATCATGTAAAAAACAATTGAAGTACAGACACATGTAAATCTTATTTTGCGATACTTTATTTTTTTATTTTTTTATTTTTGTAACTTAGTCGTTGTTTTTTAATATTTTTTTATTATTTTTTTTATTATTTTACATCAGATTCAGGTATTTTCCGCCTTTGACGTATGAGTAAATAGCGCCACAGCGTGAGGATAATAATTGCGTAGTTTTGTTCCTCCAACACTCAATTACTACTATTAGGTGTTCTCTATGTTGAAAAAGTGGTTTTAGCTCGATTGCAGTTGTTTTTTTGAGGAAACTTACTTTTGAGTCCAAAATTTTCTTCAAATGAGGCATCTATTGAGGGAGGGAGGGGGGGGGGGGAATTGGGAAGACTGTCCGATTGTGAATTTGGTTTCATAATCATTTTCAGGAATATCGCCGACCTACCAATGCTCCCCAACAAGAAAGAGGGAGAGCAACTGTGGTTCAAAATGGAAGTGAAGTAGGATTTTAGGCTTTGTTGATAATATTCTATTGATCTAAGTGATAACTATGCATGTACAATTGTACAAAACACGAAAAATGTTTCATCAATAAATTTTTTCAACATTATTCTCCTCACCCCCCTCCCCGGTTTCAGTATTTTCGAATTCCCAATATGGCATATATGAGATGAAAATCTATAATTCTGGAAAAAATATAAGTCATAAAGATATCAAAAATATTGTCAAAATTTCGTTTGTGTTTCAGCGCCAGACCATTATCATCATTAACAAAATAGAAAACAGCAGGAAAAGAAAAAAAAATAAGAGGGGGAGGGATGCTGATTTTATCTGAAATGCCTCCCATACGGATCTACCACATACCAACAAAAATGATCAATTTGTGCTAATAAGAAACATTCTGACCAATTTTCACTTTAACTTGCCCACTTAAAAAGATAAAGTTGAAGGTCCACGGTTGTTTCTTAAAAAATTTTATTTTTCTCAAGTAAAGGAGGCTCACAACAGTTGAATGACCTCAAAACGACGTCGTAAGAATCTCGGCCACTTATCTCAATTTCAAAACCCGCCTTTCCAAAATAAAGTCAAAAAAATTGAAAAAAAAAATTTTGCACAATTGAAAATTTTTTAAGTTTTAAAGCCACGTTTAGTAGTGCAAAGAAAAATTTTAGCTGCTATTTTTTCAGAATTTAAGAGGTCTGAACTTTTTTAATATGATTTTCATAAATCAGAAATTTTGGTCATTTTTAAAAAGAAACCACAAATGGGCTACTACGATTTCCTCTTTGCGATTCAACTGAGAAAAATACTTCCATGGGGTGATTTGTTATTCGTGGTGACGCAGCTTATTAAGCATAGTCCGAGTCCATTGATCCCGCCAGGATTGATAAGTAACTCTCTTGAAGAAATTTTTGATGTCTTTAGGAATGAGTATGAAAATTGTTGATGACTGTGTAATGGTTTTATCTAGAAGGTCAACTCGATCGTGTTCAGATATGCCTGTGTGGCTAGGAATGTACGTAAAGGATATTTCAATTAATTTGTCAATTGTGTGCACAGTAAGGGCTCGATTTAGGATTTTTCGGACTCTAGAGGCAAAATATGATAGATTTTTGTTCCACAGAGGTTCTTAATGTCAGAGATTTTTCATGCTAAACATGTTACAAGTCATTTTAAAAGAAGAGTGTGAAGTTTTGGGAATCGTTGTGAAGTGCAATTCGAACATATATTGCCTCCCAAATCCGAAAAAGTCTAAATTAAGTCTCTATTGTGCATACGACCCTGTGCTTTTTGAAAAAAAGAACTGACAATTTTTTAAACTACTTAAATTTAAATAGAATTGCTAGCTAAAATTTTTTTAATCTTTGTAAAATAAAATATGACTTACGAATGTAAAAAATTGCTCAACTTTTAGGGAATTTCAAACAATTTACCATCTTTCTCACTTGACCTTATGGAACTGGAATCCCCCGCCCCCTCCAAACAGCGATTCTAAAATCGACACTGTTTATAACTAAACTAATTATCGTGAAGGTAGATGCAAAAATAGAAGAGATTTTTGTGTAAAAAAAAATGTGGACAAAAATGTGAATTTTTTTGAAGGTGTAGGGGGCAATAATGGATAGGCTTCTGCAGTTTTCTTTACATGTCAACTAAAGGACATCTTCAAGTATACTTTTGAGAACGAATTAATTTCGTTACAATTACGCTAGTCTGATCAAGCTACCTTACTAATTAACATCTTTTGCTCTATCATTTACAAGGGGGGAAAAAACATTCGAGTTTCAGCGAATTTGAAATTAAAATGTTAACATAACACGAGGCGTAAACAAGCGCAAAAGAGGTAAGAACAGAACTTACCAACTAAAATATGTTTATTTAGATGCACGTGTACGAAAAGACCTCAGAAAGCGTAATACATGATGAGTAAAATTAATTGAGAAAAATAACATAATGAAACATTCACGTGTTCGCCACATCCAAAATATTACAATGATTTATTTATTTTTAGAATCCGGCGAATCGAAGCTCAAACGGTTCCAAGTCGTGTTTTCTTAACAGTTTTAATTTTTTGATGTTCGTATAAATTGTACAATGTGCGTGAATATCATAATAATAAAATATTCTCGCTGAATTTCCAACACAAATAATATGGAGGAAAGTGGTGACGAAGAATAATAACTTTGGACCCTCGTAGCTTTATACTTAATGTTTATACTATCTGTAATTGATAAGCTACGTTTCCAGAACCAAAGGTGGTTGAGTAGTTTAAACTTAGCTTTCAATTTTCCATTAGTATCCAATTGATTTATTGATTTTACCATGTTTAGCTAGCTTAACAACTCTTACTCAACAGTTAATCAAATTTGGTGGATGACTGGTGTTAACAGAAGGCAGAAATAACCCGAAAAACTTGTTTTGAAATTTTCATTTTTTTCTTCATTTTTTTTTTCAAGTTGAATTTTAATAAAAATGATAGCTATGATGGCCTACCTTGAAAATGACGAGTCACAACGTTTTATGTGTATATATGAATAAAATTAAAAAATTTATTTACATCAAATTCAAGCAGTCCGACACGACTTTCTGCTAATGCATTAATTGAAGAAAATGCTCGATTTTCGAGCTTCCGACGTTTGAACTCCTTACTTAATATTTCAAATTTTAATTAGACTTATTACAATGCCAGACAACTTTTACTAAACTATTTTCAACAGTATCGTTAAAGGAAGAAAAAAAATAATTCACATGATACGCGTGAGTTTTGCCATAGATAACATCGAAAAATGTGAAATGTCCAAACTTTGGGAATCCCTAGCTCGCTTGTAAATCAACTAAATTAGTTGAAGACGTTTGTTTCCGGTGTATATTAACCTCTATTCAATGCCATAATCTCTGTCAAGATAAAAAAGTGAATTAAAATTTAATCGATATTTGTTTCGAAAAATCGTAAAGAATACAAAATGCCCACAATTTCTAGTTCTTTCATTTATCAAAATTAGTTTCCCAAGTGACTGATCCATATATTTTTGACCCTATTTTTGTTGTTATTTTTTTCTTGTAGCTTTATATATATATGATACATACTTTTTTCCTCATGCGTAGCGCCGGCGAGTATTCGTAAAATTCGCTCAAAATTTGGTGAGAAACTCTTCTTGAAAATGCGCAGAACAACCTTTTTTTGTTTTTTCGATAACTTTCAAAATGGCGGATTACTCAAATTTTGAGGGGGGCTGGAGAAAGGGCAAATACCTCAAATTTGTTGTTTTTGATCTCATATAAAAGAGTGAGTTACGGACACCAACATATCTAAATTTCAGCTTCCTAAGTGCATTTTGAGGAGAGTTAGAGCAAAAACCTGTTTTTGTGGAAATTTCGTTTTTTGTATCACTCCCCTTGCGCAGGCGGGTGTGGATAAAATTCGCTCAAATTTCGGTGAGGAACTCTTCTTGAAAATGCGCAGAAGTGCTTTTTTTGTTTTTTCGAAAAATTTCAAAATGGCGGATCACTCAAATTTTAAGGAGAGCTGGAGGAAGGGTGAATACCTCAAATTTTTCGTTTTTGATTTCATATGAAAGAGTGAGTCACGGACACTAACATATCCAAATTTCAGCTTCCTAAGTGCATACTGAGAGGAGTTAGATCAAAAAAAGGCTTTTTGAGGAAGTTTTGAGTCGTGAAGTTTCTTGAATTTTCCATATCTCTCCACTAAATCAAGTTAAAGAGGTCAAACTTTTTATGTAAGGTTAGTTGGTGACCAGAATATGACCTCTTGAATTTGGATCAAAATGGATCCAAAATGGCGGATTATCAAAATTTGAGTCGAGCTTGAGCAGCCTCAAGTTGGTAAAAATGTAGTTAATATGAATTCATAAGGTTATTGGGGATAAGATGTATACTATATCCCCAATTCACTTCCATAGATGATGTTGGAGGGGGGAAGGCGGGGTTATCAGCCTAAAATAGTGGTGGGAGTACAGGAGGGGTCGAAAATTTTTTATTGCTGTGTCATATGATAAAATGAGCTCAGGTGACAAACCTATTTTGGTTTTAGCTTACTCAGTGAATTTGGAGGGGAATTGATGCAAAAACGGCTTTTGGAAAGGAAATTACTACAGGAAATCTCACGAATCTTCCATATTATCTCCTCGTGAAATCTAAATGGAAAGGTAAAACTTCGTGTACAGGGTTGGTTAGGGACTAGAATATGATACCTCAAATTCTGATGAAAATTCATCTAATATGACTGATGGGCAAAACTGGAGGAAGGCTTTGAGGACTTTCAATGGCTCAGATTCGATACATGTGAACTCATATGATTGCTAGCAATGAGAAGTGTGCTGTATGTCAATTTCACTTTCACACGTAATATTGGAGAGGAGAAGGGGAAGGGACAAAATCCTAAAAATGTGGTAAGGGTAAACGAAAGATCGAAAATTGTTGATTATGGTATGCGATGATAAAATGAGCCCAAGTGACTAAGATATTATAATTTCATCATTGTAAGTGAATATGGAGGGGAGTTGGAGCAAAGAACTACTTTTGGAGGGGAAATTAAAGCAAAAAACTTTCACGAATATCGACTATCTCCTCACCAAATTTGCCTTGTAGGATAAAACTTCGTATGTGGAGTTAGTTCGGTGCTAGAATATGACCCCTTGAATTTGGGTCAAAATCAAAAAAATGGACGCAAAATGACGATGGTCAAAATTCGAGCTAAGTTTGAATAGTCTCACAGCTAAAATCTGAAAGATCAGGCTTTTTTGATTCTTGTTGATAAAAAGTACACACTACATACTTCTTATTATACTCTTTAGGTGTTTTTCGCAGGGATAAGGTGGAGGTTTGGGACTCGACAATGGATATGGCCAATGGCTTGAAAAGTTTACTTACTAACAAATGTAAACAGGTCGCAATAAGAATTCAGCTACAGTGATGTGGCAAGGCTGCTTACACTTTTTTTTAATTATGTTTTTCGAATGTACGAATGTACAAATCAACCAAAATTTATGCCTCCGCTCCCCTTGCTTCGGAAAGAATGCTTGAGGGCGTTTGACCATGAAACCGTGATTTTCTAGTGCCCCTCCATCACATTATTATAGAAAACTTTTAGAACTCTGCTATGGAATTCAAGAACAAAATCGATACGAAGAAGCGAAGAGCACACACAAACCGACGTCAAAACTTAACGATAATATACCAAATTATACTCACGTTTAAACGGATTTTCCGGATCTGTCATATCAAACAACGGTATGGGAAACCGCGACATCAATTCGCCAGCTTCTTCGGTCTTCTGACTGGCCAACTGACGTAAATTCTCCAACGCCACTTCTTGGCTCTGCTTCAACGCTTCTCTGGCAGCCACCATCGCTTTCGTAGGCCTTCCTCTTTTCTTCGGTAAGGTCTGCAGTAAGGGTAAGAAAGCCGGATCTATATCGGGCTTCTTACCATCGCTTGATTCGCTTTCTGCGGTCGTATTTACGCCTAACGAACTGGCCAAATTCTGCAGTACCTCCGGTGTGGGGAAATTAGCCGGTAAAAGGTCTGGTACTGGTTTAGATTTAGATTTAGAATCCGATTCGGATTCCGAGTCATTAGATTCTTTACCAGACTGTGGTGTCTTTTTTTCAACGGATGCCAATTTCTTACGTATCTCGGACCTGACGTCGATCTGCCTGCCTGACGATACTGGGGTGATATCTACGCCTTCGGGGCGATTCATTTTGAATTTGAGGAGCGGGTCTTCGTTACTGGGTGCACCTCTTCTTCGTGCACCTCAGGACCTGCACTTCTAATCTTTTCTTTTCCTATCAAAGCTTGTTCGAGTTTCGAAAGCTCTTTCGGCTTCGTTTGACATCCAACGAAGGCCCGTCGGAGCTACTAGAGGGTATTTTCTGATCGTCGTCCACTTCCATCGGAATGTCTTCGATATTCTGGATATTATCGTAGGCAGAGATGATATCTGGTTCCGAAGGGGACTGCGGTTTAGAGATTCAACGGGTTGTGCGTCAATATCAACCTCCATTACGTCATCACTGTCGTCCACCTGTACTGTTCAGGCGAAGGGGAGTTTCTTTCTGCGGAGATTGTGGGCTGGTTGGGAATGGTAAATTGGTAGCCTATCTTCCAAGTATACTTCTCTTCGTGTATGATTTCTTCCCTCTCTTCTTCTTCCATTCCTCTTTCACCTTCTTCTTCGCTTTCTTTCGTTTGATAATTCGGGTTCGCTTTTGTCTTCGTGATGATCTTCCAGGTCGGTGAAAGACTACGTTTCAACGATCTTAGGCTCCGGCTGGACATCTTTATTGTTGATTCGTTTGCTGAGGATTCGGTTCTTCGATGGATTTTTCTTCGTTTCCTTCTTCGTCTTTTTTAATCATTCGATTTCTCAATTTATAAGTCTTCGAGCTTTTTCCTTCGAGCTTTGTGACGTTCGTAAACGCCTTCGGCATCTAGAGGACCTTTTTTAATCGATACTTTGTCCCCTTGCAGGGATAAATGAAGTTTTATTTTCTCTTTTGTTTCTTCGTTCTCTTTGGGCTCTTCGATTACGTTCGTGATGTTTTCCACCTCTTCTTCGTGCACCTCAGGGACCTGCACTTCTAATCTTTTCTTTTTTCCTATCAAAGCTTGTTCGAGTTTCGAAAGCTCTTTCGGCTTCGTTTGATCATCCAACGAAGGCCCGTCGGAGCTACTAGAGGGTATTTTCTGATCGTCGTCCACTTCCATCGGAATGTCTTCGATATTCTGGATATTATCGTAGGCAGAGATGATATCTGGTTCCGAAGGGGACTGCGGTTTAGAGGATTCAACGGGTTGGTTCGCGTCAATATCAACCTCCATTACGTCATCACTGTCGTCCACCTGTACTGGTTCAGGCGAAGGGGAGTTTTCTTTCTGCGGAGATTGTGGGTCTGGTTGGGAATGGTAAATTGGTAGCCTATCTTCCAAGTATACTTCTTCTTCGTGTATGATTTCTTCCTCCTCTTCTTCTTCTTCCATTTCCTCTTCACCTTCTTCTTCGCTTTCTTCGTTTGATAATTCGGGTTCGCTTTTGTCTTCGTGATGATCTTCCAGGTCGGATGAAGAATCTACGTTTTCAACGATCTTAGGCTCCGGCTGGACATCTTTTATTGTTGATTCTGTTTGCTGAGGATTCGGTTCTTCGATGGATTTTTCGGATTCGGGGAGAGTTTGTGAAACTGATTCGGAAGGCGTTGGTGTGTATTCTGTTTGCTGAGGATTCGGTTCTTCGATGGATTTTTCGGGTTCGGGGAGAGTTTGTGAAACTGATTCGGAAGGCTTTGGTGTGTCCAGTGGCTGTTCAACTATGATGGATGGTTGCTGGATGGATGAAGTTTCTGAGTTGGGAATGGGGACATCAGTGAGGCGGATATTTTCCACTGAACTAGATTCCGCGATGATTTCTTGTGATTTTGATGCGATATCTGGAGTCGGTTGAATTTCCTCGTTATTCATCTTTTCCACGCGTTGAGGGTCATTTTCTGGCTCCTTAGTGTCCAAGATGATTTCGTTAGGAGAGTTGGAATTTTGTTGAGTTTCATCGTCTTTACTTTGAGGTATAACATCATCGAATTTTTCAACTTCGTCGAGTTTGGAAATGATTTCTTTGGTTATTTGAGGTGAACTTTTTTCACTTGGAAGCTGATTTTGATGAGTCTCTGGCGACGTATTTTCGGTAATTACCATTTTGTCGACATTGTCGGCTGGTTTGGTCAGTTCTTGATCGCTTTGAATGGGCTCTGATTCTTCTTCGACTTTTTGTAACGGTTTGTCGAGCTCTGGCTTATTAATTGGTTCATCTTTGGCGATATTTGCAATGGCGGGTTTAGGTGTTGTATCTTTTTGAGTTACAGTAACGTGTCTTTCGACAAGATGAGGTGGCAGTTTTAAGATAGGAATTGTAACTTGAGGTATTTTGATGTTGGCTTTTAAAACAGACGAACTGATTTTTATTTCAGCATCGGATGTAGGACCACGTTTCGCATCGATTTGGATTTTTTCATTTTTATTGGTTACTGATGGTGGCTCGACAGGTGTCAATTTCTTTTCTTCAACCGGCGTTTTATTAGGTTTATCGTCAACGGTGTTGTTAATACTGATGAAATTCCTTTCTTTATTTTGTGGGGGCGGAGGTACGCCGGATTTCACGGGCGACGTAGAAGTGTTAAATTTAGAATTACTATCGGAACTAGATTCGTCGGAAAATTTAGGCTTATCTTGGCTGAAAAATTTACTCCTGTTTAATTTGACTTTTTTCACGGTTTTGTTTTCGTTTTTAGGCTCGTTACGATCTTTATCGCCTAGATCGAAATTAAAATCGATCGGTTTAACTGGTTCGGTTTCTTTGGTTAATCCTCTACGCATTGCACTCGAATTGAAACGATCTAATGGATCGTCCGCGAACGTTGGCAAACGTTTGATGAATTTGTTATCTTTCACTTTAGGAACTTCTGGATCGAAAATATTAGATTTAGAGGAATCACCGATAGGTGGACTCCTCATTGTACACGAATCCGTTGTATCTGTGGAGTTCTTGGATGTTTTTTCTTGTACAGGTGGCGGTTCCAAGACGTCGCTGGCGTCAACAAATTCATCGCTGTTGTCCGAAGCTACGGAACCAGCTCTGACAAATTCACTGGTATTTGGTTGACCGATGGGAGATGATTTCGAAGATGTTTCGTTTGGTGACGTTTCAGAGGGCTTGACTTTTTTACATTCGAAATTATCTGTATCGTCGGGTTTACGTTTACTTGAAAGAGTATCATCCGACTTGGCCGTTTCAGTTTTGACTTCACCTTCGTCGGAAAAGTAATCCGATTTGCAAGCTTCATCCGCGTTGTCGGCTACCAACTCCGCATCGTTTGGTTCCAACATGTTCAATATAAATGTTAAACCTGAAATTGAATAGTGTGCGGTGAATAAATCGATATATTTGGGAACATTTGTTAGGTTCAATGTTGAATAATCATATATGAATTCATGAAAACGTTTCGACTTTTAAATGAACTGATGCTTACCTTAATTATCATAATTTGAAGAAAAATGGCAGTCACACTGGAGCAACACTAAAATAACACTTCGGGAAGGAATTATATTGGAAACACAATTTTGAGACAATTTTGCATTCAATAAAACTATATATAAATCAGCTATGGGAACTTGAGAGAACCAGGTAGTATCTAGAATGAAAAACAGGGTTTCACGTTACTTTTAACCGCAATAATTAATATATTAATATAATTTATCCAATTAAAATGAAAAACTAACAAAATAATCAAAATCTAACAAACAATATTCCATTTACTGATTGCCCAGAAACCGAATAATACACCTCAAAAAGTGCATCACACATTTTTAAATGCCTTCGCGATAGCACAATGTTGTACATTGAGTGTAAAAATTGTATTTTTGAGGTCATTGACGTTTTTTGTTGGCATCATTCGTATCATTGTTGCCAGGTAATTGAATTTTTACGCTTCAACGATAAACTTTCTCTTCGTATTTCTTATTTAATATGGAGTTATTTTGATCGTAATACTAGTAAAAATTAATTAGAATACGAATATATGATTTATTCTTACCATATATCCGTCCACTTCATCTCTATTCGTTGCAATATATTTTTCATCTGATAATTCTCAAAATTCAATGTCAATTTTTCGATTATGCAACGTCATACACTGCAATTCGAAATCAAAACATGACTGTGTTAAAAATTTAGAAGCTCACCATAAAGAAAATTCGGAATCAGAAAATTCGCTAAAATTGTTAAATTTTTGCCGTGAAATGGAGTCCGATAAAGCAAACTTGAAAGCTGCCAAAGTGGCATTTCAAAAGCTCAAGACAGAATGGTCTAAACGTCCTCCTAATCTTGATCTTTGTGGACAACTTCTCACCGAATTAAAGGTACATAGATAGTAATGATAGTTATAAAACATTCTTTTCTTTTTGAAAATACCTATATTCCGTTGTTATTCCACCATTCTGAAGGAATTAGTTTACTAATTTAAAATAAAGAAGCAATGCAATCAAAACACCCGTCTAACTGTGAATCATTTTTAGGTGTTATTGTTGGAGTTGCAGTTTTTGCCTACAAATGCTGATGCTTCTGAAGAAGAACTTTTGTTAGCCAGTAAGTGAATGTATTCCATTGAGATTTATACGTCAGCATATGTTAACAATGAATATTTGATTATAGGAAGCTGTTTGGAAATTGGTGCTCAATGGAGTATCGCAAAGAGAGATATTGCATCTTTCGAACGTTATATAAAGCAATTAAAATGCTATTATCTAGATTACAAGTGAGTGTCTAACCTATCGTATATTGAGTATTTACTTAAAGTAAGGTTTAAAAGGTTTAATTAACAAATATTTTTTTTGCAGGAGAAAATTACCTGAATCAGCACAAATGTATCCATTATTAGGATTAAACTTATTATTCTTGCTCTCGCAAAATCGTGTTGCTGAATTTCACATTGAGCTGGAACTATTACCCATTGATAAAATTTTAAATAATGTGTACATCAAACATCCGGTCTCATTAGAACAATATATTATGGAAGGCAGTTACAACAAAGTAAATTCCTTTCCTCCCTTTCTTCTTATTTTTCAAGATTATTACTTCATATCTATATAATTTAAATGATTCGTCGTAGGTACATGCTGCTGCACATATAGTGCCGGATCCTTCGTACGCAATTTTCATGGATTCATTGATTGAAACGATTAGAAACGAACTTGCCAGGTGTTTGGAAAAAGCTTATCCGAAAATTTCTGTCAAAGGAGCTATGTCGATACTTAATTTACCAAATGAGCAAGTATTGGCACAATATAGCAAAACGGTAAGAGCATTTTACGTGAATCAAATTTTTCAGTTTTATTTTAAAAAAAAAACATTCCACGGGAATTGGGTTTAATTTTTTTGTTTTACAGAGAAATTGGCGTTATCAAGATGGTTATTACACCTTCGATGGAGATGGCGATGAAATGGCTGTGGACGAAGAAATGCATTACGTGAATATTGCTAAAAAAATGTTACAGTATGCCAGAGAGATGGAGATGATTATTTAAAAGGAAAAAAAACTTATGTTATCAAAGAAAAATTTTTTTTAGTCATTACGAAGTTTTTTTTCTAAATGTTATTATTAAAGGATTTGAATTAAACACTCAACTGTAAAATATTTAATAAAAATTTTTTCTTATATACACGTATAAAAATTCTTCAACTATCCGACGATTCGACAGTTTTCCACATTTCTTTAAAAGTATTTACTTTTTTACATTGTGTTTCAAAATCATCAGTTTGTTGTTTCCGCCATATACGATGATCCAAATCTAAAATACCGCCGATAATTTCCTGCGAAAGGAAGAATCCGTTAACCGTTATAATACAAATATGAAAATACAGTAATCAGTGCAGATACTAACTTGTGCGAAATTTTTCGGGAAATATTTCTCTTCTTCAATTACATGAGCGAAACCGTTATCTGTTCCGAAATTTACCATAAAATAGGGAAGACCTTTTGGTATGGCTTGCCTAATATTCATTTTTTTATATTCGACTAATTTTTTATTATCTGACCATTCCTTTTCACATTCTTGGATCGCTTTCTTGAAATAAATTGGCGCTAAATTACCGCTCTCGTAAGGTATTGGAACGCAATGAAGTACCATATGAGGGTAATATTTAAAATGCATAGCTGTTTCGAAAAACACCACGTCTTGATCTAAGGCGCGAAACATTCTCACAAGAGTTTTGCAATAATCCTACAAATATTAATGACATTATAAATTTAGTCGTTATTTCGTGAAAACGAATAAATAATATATTTACCTTGACTTCTTGCCACACTTCTTCATCCACTAAAGTAGCACAGGTAGCGTGATAGGTGGGGACTATTAAACAATGTCCTTCGGTAAGAGATTGAAAATGAGGAACGCAAAGGTAACACTACAACAAAAAATGTCGATGTTAACAATTCTTTTCTTACATCTGATATCTTTATTTCTCGTCACACTTACTTTGGAGCTTGTGGATATGATTAAATGTTTCTTAATTCTATTGTTAGTCAAACACCAATAACATTCATCAAGGGCTTTATCGGTTTTCTTTTGTTTATCTATAGCTTGTTGCATTTCGTTATTTTTCCTCGATTTATTTGAGATCGTTTGTTCCATGAACAAGTCATCAATTGCGTAATCCTTGTCCGCTTTACTCTGAACACAATTAAAATATTTTGAGTAGAACGAAATTCCATTCATAGTTGAGAACTTATTCGAAATTACTTTTTTTAAAACCTCACCTTCGATGCTAATTCCATAAATTCCCTATTGTGATCAGCAGTGGTTCTCATTTGCTCTCTCTCAAACTGGGAAATAAATTTAATTTAAAAAACATGCATAAATACGTACATGCGAGTAAAGCTACTACAAACACTGGTACGAAAATAAACAATCTTCATCTATGGATATTGCAATTTCATCACATAGAAGAAAATTATTCGAAGTATTTTCTACGAATACAGATGACCCTTTGGACACCTCTCTGTCCAAAATTAAACTGTTGAAGTCGATTAGGAAAGCTTGAGCTCAGTGGTGGAGAAAGATGGGGTAGCATGGGTAATTTCTACCCCTCCGCCCAATTCTATCAAACTGCAATATTCGCACTAGCTTCTTTGGTTGAATTTTGAGCAATTATCATCCGTACCCACTCATCATAACAAGTGGGGGCAGGGGTATAGGACATTAATTTGGTCTCGGATTGAAATATTGTCTTTTGTAGGTTTATAATCCACAAAGCAATTGCACGTAGAATTAAATTAAAACTATACTTTAATTTCAAAAAGTTTCATATGACACAGGAATCGCAATTTGTACCTTCGTCATGAGTTTTGGTATAATAGATAGGTATTATTTTTATTAAAACAGTAAATCTCAGATAGAAAAAAAAAAAACGAGAAAAAATTTCAATTCAATTTAGGGCTAAAATGACAAGAATACATTTTTAAAGGAAGTCCAGCAACGAAGAAGTGTTCAACTGACCAAAAATAAGTTGTAAGGGTCCATTTAGAAAAAAAAAAAAAAAAACAAAAAAAAACATAAAAAACATCAAACGCTGAGAGATCAAAAATGAAGTATTTTCATACCCGTAATTTATAGTAGCCCTAAATTATTAACAATAAACAAATATCACAAAATAATGAAATTTTCCCTACCATCTCATTCAACGAGTATTTTTGATCATCCTCAAAATACCTAACACGTTTACCATCGACATGAGTTTCATAATTCTTCTGACGCTTATCGCCATGAGAATCTTTACCAACATTACGTAAAGGTTGCACAAAACCTCGCGAATTAACATTAGTTAACACAACTACATCAGGTGTTTCGCTTTGAGTTTGACGCGCTTTTCGAGCATTTTCTAGCTTTTCTTTCAATTGTTTAACTAAATCCTGTAAAATTCATCGTTGTAAAATTCGTTTAATAATTTTCAACGTGTGCGAAGATGAAAAAATTACTTCATTTCCTATAATTTCAGCTTTTAAAATTTTAGCAGCTAATGCGTTCATTTCTTGATCACTCAACAATTCGGTATTTTTTTCCGGCTCTGTTGGTTTTTCGATAACTCTGTCTTTCTCATCGGCAACTGTTTTTTCTTCCGTATGCTGCGAGGTTGGTTGTTTTCGCCAACGAGATTTACTACTCGATGGCCTATCATAAACGCTGTAATTTTGTTCGGAAGCCTCTTCACGAGGTTTCATGAAAGATTTGGTATTCTTAGATTTGAAGTAATCGTCGTGACTAGAGGTCTGAGGAAATCATTAAAAGAATACAGAATGTAAAAAACACTTAAATCATATTAAATTAAATATTCAATATCGAACATAATAAAGACAAAGATAATACCTTTCGATGATGTGATTCCTCTGGTAAACCTGTACCTCCATCTTTCCAATATGGATTTAATTCTCGATCGCTTTGACCGAGCTAAAATTAAATTAAAAATTATAATTAATATGTACGAAGAAAACTGAATTGAGAATTTTAATCAAACAGACTTGAACGTACTTTATCCAAAATACAATCATTTTTTTCATCTTTCTTTTTATCAGGTTTTTTATCGTGTTTAGAATATGTAGGCACGAATGAAGTATCCATCATCCAGTCATCACGTTTTGGCGCAGAAACCTCTTCTGTTTTCTTTTCAACTTTTTTTTCAACCCATTCTTCTTCGCTGGAGGAACTATCGTCGCTGCTTCTATACTTAGACTAGACGACAAAGAATTATTTATTCGATGAAGTATTTTTCAAGTTTTTGAGAAAAATCCGACTGGAGAGATAAACTTACTTTCTTGGAGGATTTCTTTTTACTTTTGCTTTCACTTTTACTTTTACTTTTAGATGTAGAAAAGGAAGGAAATAAATCTGGTTTGCTTGGAAAGTATGTCTCTTTATTTTCGCTTGTTTCCTAGAAAAAAAGTGGTATAGTTGAAACTTCAATTTTACCTCGTTGTTTTGATTATAAATAACTATAATAATATGCATAATTCTTTAATAAGAATAATTATTAACGTACTGGTTTAATAAAACTGGAACTTGGAAATAAGGGTTGAGTTTGACTAGATCTTTCTGTAGGTTTGTAAATCATTGATTCGTATTGTTTTTTTGCTTTTTCTTCATTGGATTCCAGTATAGTTACTTCCAATGGATTAGAGGGGTATCCGGTAACAAAAAGTTGAGCTTTTTTCTGTAAGAAAAATTTGTACGTGAGAAATACATAATTATGAGCTGTCAACTATGTATCGAAGAATTGTAAATATATTCTTACTGTAGCGTCAGGAGTACTGTATTCAATTAATGCGATACCTTTCTTTTTCTTCTTTTTAGATGAAATGATAATTGCTTCAATTTCACCATACTGTAAAGAATTTATAATTTAAAAATTAATTTTTTTAAACACCATCAGGACAAATTCACAAATACTTAGAAATTTAAATACTCACAGGTGAGAACATTTTTTTAAGATTTTCTTCATTATATTCTCTTTTTGGGTCTTCCTTTTCAGTATCCCACGTTACTTTAATCCTACATTGTGAATAATAATTTTCGCGACGTTGCTCTTCAAGCTTTTGACGATACTTCGCATCTTCTTCTCGACATCGTTGAGCTTCTTCTCTTCTTAAACGGTCTTCTCTTTTCTATAGTTGAAAAATCATACTGGAATATGAGTACTCTACACTCGTAGAATGTAAAGTTAATTTCTTACTTTCGACACTTACTCTGTTCAATTCTGCTTCACTATGCTCTTTAGCCAATCGTTCTTGCTCTTCTAATTTTTGTTTGAATTTTTGACGTTGTTCGTCCCATTCCTTGTCACGAACTTTATTCGCTTCTTGTGCTTTTAATTTCTTGTCTAATTCCGCCTGCGTGAAATTAATGCGACGTTAATAGTTGTCCGATAAAAGTCGTTGAAAGGGGTTTGAAAACTTACTCTTTTGCTGTCATCTAGAAGGAAGTCACGTGCTTTTTTCAGTTGATTAAATAGTGCAGCGGCGTTTGGATTGTCTGGATTTTTATCTGGATGGCATTTTCTAGAGTTTTTTCTGTATGCTTTTTTAATCTACAAGTATGAGGTGAGAAGTGAAAATTATAAAAAAGGATGATTTCATAGTCATCTAATGCGGGTTGAAACTCACCTGAGATTTATCCGCTGTTATGGGAAGGTCGAGCAATGCATATGGATTGATGGTTTTGAAATCGTCCATTGTGAAAACTTAAAAATTATCGTTATAATCAAAAATTCTTGTTTACGAAATTGATGAAGATAGTAGACAATAGTGTCAGTGCTACATTCCATACATTAGGGTATACGAATCCGCATTATGAAACAAAGCAAAACTTCAGCAAACATGACGTCATAAATAGATTCACATTATTAAGCATCATTCAGCATTGGATCTTTCTCAGTTTCTTTCTCTGATGTAAACCTGTCTGAGCGTGTTAATCATTATGGTGGAACAGAAAAAATAATTATAATGTTCAAAGGAATATTCGGCATTCCTTGATCATCATTTCGTCAGTTGATATTTTTCACAATAACTGAACAATGTCTAAAGACCTTCTAACTTCTAAGGAATAAGGTTCGGAGAGAGTACTTGATGATCAACTGCTGGTACTTGACCTATAATGTTGACAATTAATCAACGAGTCAACGATAATGTTGGTACCTCTCGACTTTTAGATATTATATTAATTATTGATTAATATTCTTTAGATTTGAATCGTTTTGTAGGTATTTACCTATGTATGGATGGATTAGTACTCAATTATGGGTACTTGATCATTACTTTCAATAATCAAACTTAATTTGAGCTATTTAGGCCTCGGATTTCATCACATCCGCCAATTGATTATGACTCAAATAGTCTAAAAAGTAAACATCAGCAGAACTCCCTTCGCGAAATTCAGTCGGTAGCAGCAGGCTTCAATAACCATCATTATCACAGCTTAATCGCAAATTCTTGATCTTTTATGAATCATAAATTATAGTTATATCTTCACGATTGAACTTACTTTCAAAAACAACAAAAACTTCGGTGAAGTAAAAAATAAATATATTTGACAACTTAACAAGAAACAAGACAAATATTTGCAATGTGTAGGTAACCTTTAGCTTGTTAAAATATTCGTCTAAAACGGCCACGAGACCGAAACGGGTTTTGCACGAAATCAATGAATATATTTTTTGTATTTCTAAATTCAATTATATTTTAAATATACGATAAAAATCCAACTAACCATTATTAAAAACACTCAAGCACTGCGAATGAATACCCTAGTACCTATCGAGGTTAGTATTGCACAGCTCACATACAAAGCAATAGGCATTACCGCATCGTAGTGTTGTCGCGACATAGCTCGAGTGCATGATTAAAAAAATTCCAACATACATAACGTAGATAACAGCTAAAAATTCTTTACGTATTTCACCTTTAATACAGCGTTAAGTTTAAAAATACTAGTCACAACAAAAATTGGCTCAAATTTCGTAAACAGCCATTAGAGAATAACGGTATCAAAAATTTTACAAATACTACGTAACAATAACAAACAATTCTTATTTGATCTGATAAAAATACACAAACATACCAACTTGTCAGATTTACCTCTTTGAAATATCACACGCGACGCGTGAACATAGCAACCAACACTTAAATGAGCGGTATCATTTTCTACGAAGTCTAAAAAGCGAACGAATTTCCGCGCCTTCCTGGGGCTGTTCGAAAAAATGGCAGTCTCGCGTAACCACTTAATATTATGTTACACGTTTGTTTATAGTGAAACGAAATCTACGAATCCACCCCTATCACAATATTGATGTCCAAATTTCTAGCGAATAATTTGAACGAATTAACAATAACGCGGGAAATTCAATCATCCTTTGGAATTTAGCTATACTATAGATTTGATTACAACGCTATTTATGCACTTAATGGCTAATATATAAGAAAATAACTAACGTCGAATAATTTATATTTAAATGTCGCAACGAGGCTGATTAAAAAATAAAAATAAAAAAGCTAGTCGCCCTCACAACCGAAACGTTACCATCGAAATTGACACCAACCAGCAATGTTTACCAGTCAACAAAATTTTCATTGAAATATCATACACGATGATGATGGAAACATATAGGGGGGGGGGGGTATTCAGGCGAAATTAAAAACACATTAAAAATATATAATGAAAAGAACTTAAGAAAAAAAAAACAAGAAGGTAAACCTGACTAGATTTAAAACTAACAGCTTAACAAATGAAAATATACTATCAATTATGTCTAACAGCGCAAAACGATAATACCGTATTAACATTATGTAATTGTATGACCGGTATGAGAGTATACGTCATCGGTATACTTTCGGTTAATTTAGTTAAAACATCGTGAACGTGATTTAAAATCAAATGTTGCCCGATGGCGTAAAATACTCTAAAATTACAAACGGAATCCACGGGTTGAGGTTCGCCACTCATTAATTTACTAAGTGTATATTTGATCGCTTGTTCGATGTGAATTTGCTGCAATGGTTCGCCTTCGTCGGTTTCTAAAGCGATATCACCTTCAACGCTAGCACCATTGTCTGCGTAAAAAAAATATCCGATGAATTTTCGACTTATTTTAAATACAACAAAAGTTACACACATTCAAGCACCTCTGGTCACGTAGCAAACAACAGCCGATACGGTATTTTCATAATTAAATCGTCTGCGTAAAAAAGCTTTATGTCTTTTATCAATTCGACACCCGGTTTCTTCATCTGAAACACATTCGTGAACGTTAATACGAACGTATTTTTTTTTACAAAAACTGAAATAATTATCAATTTCTCGGCAGCACTTACATTGAAATCTCGCATTTCCTCGATGAGCCCACACTTGCCATTCTATATTCGCATTTCTAGGTAAAGTAGGAACCACTAAATAATCGGCTATAGCATTATTCGATTTTTTCTCCCATTCACGCCGAGCTGGACGGATATATTCGGCATTGGTAACGTAACAGATCACCTAAAACGAAAGACCATTTAGTGAAACCATCGCACATCACCATCACCAGCTTCAACTTTTCCTACCAACCTGTACGACATCTCGTAAAAGAGTATTGTGATCCATCGCGTTAATAATCCTACCGACGTGTCGTAACGCTAACCTACACTCTTGAAAAATCCCGCCATCCACCATCTGCATGGAGCCCGGTACTAACGCTATTTGGCCAGCTACGTAAATAATATCGCCGACTTTAATCGCCTGACTATAAGGTCCTATGTTGGCAGGTGCCCAGTGAGATATACTCTGTACGTGCATGATACGCCGTTCATTATTCGTAGGGCTACCATTCACCGATTTATGAGCTAGGGCCTCCATTAACATCGGTGTAGTGTCTGGTAATCTGGTTTCCACGCAAATACGCACCGGCGCGTTATTTATGTCTATCACATTTACATAGGCTGAATTGACTTTCGAGTATTGTGACATGTCATTAACGAATAAGGTAACTGAAACCAAGTCTTTGACGCTGTACTGATTAGCGATAAGCAGATCTGGGCAACCAAACATATTACTCATTAGTATCTCGATTTTATTAGTTATTACCATTTTTTTTAAACATTGGCTGAGTTTCTAATGAAAGCTAAGCTTTTACAGCTCAACTAATTAGATGAAGAGAGGGAAAAGAAAAGAAGGCCATTACATCTTCACGCTTCAAATCATTCGTAATTGATTGGTCATTATCCGTTACGATAGGAATAAGCACGAGATAATAAATTTAAAACCTAGCTGGAAAAGTGGAAACGATAATCAAAAAATTATTTACGGTAAGAAATATAGAGGAAAATTTTTTCATTAGAATTTTTTACAAAAAACCAAAAGAAATTTTGGAATTTCAAAGGATCATTTTTATAGAACATATTTTTCTTAGTAAAAAAGTTTTAAAAAATTTCAAAACTTTGTGTAGTTTGTGAAAAAATTCAAATTAACAAAACCATCTTTTATATATTGAAAGAATTTGTACGAAAACATTCACGTACTTCGCCAGCCTCTCCCAATTAACCGATACTAATGATTTTTTTTTCTTCAAAAAGTTCGATTAAAGGTGCAGACAGGACATCAAATAAAAAAAATTGAGAATATTACTATTTAAAACCCAAAAAATCAAGTTTTTATAGTTTTTCACTCGGTAACTATAAAGGTAACTATACTCAGTATCCACACACTGCTAAGCGAACAAAAAAAAAAAAGACGTTATAATATTCATGATCTAGAAACTGAATGCCTAAAGGATGATTATGTCGCGGGCTTGAGTGCAACGATGCATTTTTTTATTAAAAAAATATTGATCACTGTTCCCCACTTCACCCTCTCTCCCCCAGGTTCTCTTCAATTCAATTAATGGAGTTACATAGCGCTCTACACATCGTGAGAAGTACCTATATGAAGGGAACAGGAGGGAAGGGGGAAGGGAGACAAAGTTTCAAATTTCTCGAATTATCCATACAATCTACTTCAATCCAGGTAGAATAGACGAACTTTATATGAGGCTTATTTAAGAACAACAATGGCTTGAATTTGGGTCGAAAGTGATCCGAAATGAGGAATGAACAGAATCTGAATAAAGCTTGAGGATCCTCAAATAGCTTTAATTTGATAAATATGAGCTCATATTGTTATCGAAGACGAATAATGTATCTCGAAATCACTTTCACTAATAATGGCGCGGAAAAGGAGTTCTCGTCCACTAATGCGGTAGGAGTAAATGAAAGGTAGAAACATTTTTACACCATTATACTCGAATTTCAGTTTTTTCAAGTTGATTTAGAGGGGAGTTGTGGCAGAAAACTGTTGTCTGAGAGGATATTTAATCAGAAAATTTTATGAATCGTCCATATCTACACACCAAATGTACTTAAAAAGCTTAAAATTCCCATATAAATTTGTTGGCCACTAAAATATTACCGCTGAAATTACGATTAAAACCCAAATAAAACATGAGGAGCCTCAAATAATCCATATTACATATTTTAATATAGTTTATTTTTTAAATATTTATTTATTTTTTTAATTTATTATAAATCTTAATATCATCATCATTTTGATTTATAAATTCATTTATATACAATTATTAAGTTATATAAATAAATTAAAAAAAAAATTAAAATACTTTTATTCTTTCAGAAATAATATTTTTTAGGCAATAAAGAGTGATTTCCAATCTGGGTATAAGGTGTGGATGAAAATGGCATAGTTTGATTCAGAGTCTAAAATTGTATATCCTGAGTGCTAAGAGTTTTCGCCAAACCTTTTTTTGGGGGGTGGGGGGCGGGAGAGAGTCAAGGATGCAAAAATCGTGATTTTTTCAGAACTGGCACTACTTTGAGGACCCGTACCTGCTTCAAATGATCGGATGGAGCTGAAAATTTGTTCAAGATTATTTCAACTCATTGTAAACAACATAATTATTAAAATGTGAAAAATAATCGAAAGACATTTTTTCCCCACTACACCATAATCTACAAGTCAAAGCACTCCTCCATTAAAAACTCAGCTTCAGTATGCGGCATGGCTGCCTACGATGTTTTTTTCAAGCTGAAACATTACCGTTTAATTTTTTTAAAATATCAGAGAGCGCAACGCACGGATCGACGCTATTGCCAATTAAAGATCCGATCCAACACCATCCGGAACTATTGACGTGTACTTTGGGAGATGAGTTTTGAAAAATCGTTATATCACAGCGCTGCAATCAGAGTAATATTTGTCATTTTTCTACTCAAAGATCTGCCAACTCGAAAGAATTATAATGCTTACATCCTGAGCAATAGCCGAGTCCAACGAAAACCCATCATTAATGTCACTCGACGAGTCTCCTTCATTAGCATTATCAACTAGTTGCTCATCTGGCAATTCCAGATCACTTACATATTCTAATGGACCCTTAACTGAAGCGATTAAATCGGGAAAATTTTGCCTCTCGCATGATTCCTAAATGATAAAAAAAAAAATCGTATATTTCAATTTTCATTATGAAGATGAAAAATCCTCTTATCTGAACCCGATGAATATAATAGCACAATACCCACCGATTTATCAACTAGATAAAGTTTCTTAAAATTAAGATAACCAACTGGCGCAAACGCATCGTCAGAATGTATCACAGTCTCAAATTCGTCTCTAGAAAAAAAAAAAAATGAAACTATAAATACTCAAATCAAAATAACATAAATTATTTTAATTACAGCCATGACCTTATGGCGAGCGCCATTATAATTAGTTATTAGTAAACGATATATTCTTTTTTGCTCGTTAATATGCGACGGGTTATTAACATTTTGAGTTTAAGTTGAGCAGGAATCGAAGTCTATTAATTCTTTCATTCGTTATCTTTCTACGGTATTATTAATGAAAGAAATCGACTTTGTAACCGAAAACGTTGATGTTAGCGATTAGAATAGAAATAAGCAATCGATTAGAAAGCGATGTAAATGAGAAAAAATTACGCTACGATGATCTAAGTTCTAAATTAATTTTTTACGAGAAAAGATGCGGAAATTATACTCTCCAATCGACACAAGAACTCCGCGATATTATTTTACGTACAATTCGCAATGAAAAATATGTAATTAAATATTTGCCCATATGAAATAATATTATATGAACTAAGATACTTCGTAATTTACACTTCAATTATAAACGTAAAATACGTATGAACTTCAAATTAGTAATTTGTCACTGCTCCTTCAAATATCAAAAGTAGGCAAAGTTTCATACCATCTTTCCGCCCTAAATAAAATTCACGTAAAATAATATTCATTAAGAATTTTCAGTTTTACCAGTTTCGTTCTGTCCCTTCAACTGTCGAAGTATATAACAGTTCATCGTTATGTTTTTTTGTTCGCTGGAAACATGATACGTGCATTAAATATTAGAGGAAAAGTTTCAAATTTAAATCTTCTCCCAGCTCCACTCTACCCTCCCCGCTCCTTCAAGCTAAAATTCATCGTGGTTGAAAATGTCGAATGAACGTAACTGTAGATAGGGCAAACGCGAATAACACGTCCAACGACACCACTTGGCAACGCCGCATCAGCTGACATTGTTAGCCTTCGTGGTCTCATAATGATCTGTGATTTGTGTTCGATGAGTGTTTCCAGTTTCTATTGGAAAACACGAAGAAATTTCTCGACTATGCCAGAGTTGCCAAACACGAAAAGAAAATGACCAACAAAATGACTGATAAAAAATAATATTTACACGTGAAAAAACCTTATTTTTTTTTACTTAGCAGGATCTTTATTAACAATCTAATCTACTTTAATTTATATTTATGCGTACATTATAATTTGAAAGAATATCATCAAATCGAACATTAATTTTCAAATTGAAATTTTTTATAACGTCCAACTAATTCCATAACATGTACCACGGACGAGCCTGCAATAAGTTCAATCAATTCTCTCACTTTATTTTTTGATTAGTAAAAATTAAAAACAATAACTGCGGAGATAGAACAGAGAGAAAGCCCATGAATTTTCAAATGGAAATAATTTTTGAAATTTTTTGAAAATCGTGAAATTTTTTTTTTTGAAAAATATATAACACGTTTTAAATGACACTATTTAAAATATAACATTGTCTTTAAAGCTCATGATTTCAAATGCGTCAATTGTCAACACTAAACCATAGGTGCCTACAATATCAGCTGTGTAGCTATCAAGATGTTGCCAATTATCCAATTGTTGGAAGTTGGGACTACAAATTTTAATTCATTTTGTCTCGGTTTTCGATTGGAGCGAGAGATATTGACTGCAGGGATTAGCAAATTCAATAGTTTGAAGAATCATATTCTCATATTAATTGGAAACACGGAAACAATGTCAAAAAATTATCATACAAAAGTGAAATTAGTTCAATTCATTTAGGAAAACTTTTCAAGTATAGTTCAGTTGAAAGTTCATTAATGAACATGAACTGAACTTTCCATTCACTAAAAATATTCCCAAAAGGCTATATTCGCCATTTCGCCCGTAAATCCTTACCAAATCTATTTTGGAAGCTAAGCAGAGATATGTTGGCGCCTTCAAGTGGTAAAGAACGAGTAAAATATGCGAAAAAAAAATTGGCAAACGTATCGTAACCAGGATGAGAATAAAGTGAACACCAAAAGAAATGAATTTAGATTCGGGTGAAGTTCGTTTTTAGAAAACTGAAGCTCATTTCAGTTCAGCTCTATTTTGATGATTACAAGTCCCCAAGTTCGGTTGAGTTTTCAATAATATTAGGAGTAATAATATTTAATTAGTTGGCATTTGATTGAAAAAACATTTTGACCTTCGTTTCAACCCCCTCCCCCTCCATCAAATAATAAGGCAGCCAAATATTATTAGCGTTTACACCGTGGTAAATTCAATTTATTTTCATAGTAATCTTGTCCATCTCTGCACAAATAACTGTAAAGATAAGTGACAAAGAACCTAATTCAATCTTCTTGAAAATGCCCCCTCCCCTTCTCACAAAAAAATGCTCTTCATTTCGAATTGAGTTATTTTTCACGTAGAAGGACAGAAAAGTGAGTTATTTTTAAAACAACAATTTTTATAGCATTTGAAAGACACTCTGGGAACTCAAAAGGATGGGTCATTTCGAAAAAATTGTATGACACTTACTGTTTTGCAAATTTGACACCTTTTATTTTGACATAGTATTTTTTTCCCAATGATCAAATGGATATAGCTTTTTTTCGAAATACAATGTCTTTAATTTTTTTTTTTTTCAAGAATAGTATTCGAAACTGATAATTGCAATTGAAAAATGTTCACCTCCTCGAACTCCCTGCAAAAATAAAACCACTATGGATGGCGACGACATCAATTTTTCTATTCAGGGATACCAAAAATAACAACCGCTTCCCACCAAAAAGTTAAAGGGAATCAAGCTAAGGCACCTATAAAAGTTGAGTAGAGGAAGACGCCATATTGGTTCAGAAAAATTACCAGAATTTTCAAAAATTCGATCACATAAAATCGTATAAATTGAGCGTAGGTTGTTTTTGATATACCTATTTGAAAAATATTGTTTTTCTGATTATATCGCTATAATTTTTTTTCCAATTCCTTTCAAATTCAATTTTTTACGAACCTGGAAAAAATTTTCTAATATGAACCAACATGGCTTCTTCTTCTACCTTCTTTTATAGGTATTTTAATTCAAGCCAGCTCCTCGCCTAATTAACGATAATAACAGCATGAAGAAAAAAGTAAATCCGACCAAAGGTGCATTATGCACACGAGCAAGGCGGAGCAATTATATTTAAGTTTCTAAGAATTAATAAATAAATAAAAAAAAATAAAATAAAAAAAGGTCAGTTTCATACGATAAATTTTTAAAATCGATTAATTTCGTATTCTCCTTTCTCTCCAAAAGCCACAAAGTTAATTTTAGGCAAGCGGAATTTTCCCATTCTTGATTTGTCGATGTAGTACATATAAGATTGGAAAAATATACCCAACAACGTTCATCGATCAGTTATATAAGTAAGACAACAAAATGATAAATTTTTAATGAGTTGAGAAAACTGAACACGCACGCTGATAAACGCACTACATCTCAACTATTTATATACTTACTGGAGTACTATTCTGACACAGTTCTACTACTAATTCGCCGAGCTTTTAATAAAAACGATAGCTATTACAGCCTACCTGATTTGGAAGGGGGGCCGGGGAGGGGGGTCTCCAGATTATTACGTCTCAAAACATTGGTAATTATCTGGAAATATCCGACGTTTTGACATAAATATATTTTTTGCGACGTGAAGCGCCGGCGAGCATTTACGAAATTCGCTCAAAATTTGGTGAGAGACTCTTCTTGAAAATTCGAAAAAATGTACTTTTTTGTTTTTTCGATACATCTCAAAATGACTGATAATTCGAATTTTGAGAAAGGCTGGAGAGAGGGCAAATATCTCAAAATTTTCGTTTTTGATTTCAAATGAATGAGTAAGTCACAGATACCCACATATCTAAATTTCAGCTTCATAAGTGCATTTGAAGGGGAGTTGGAGCAAAAAAACGGCTTTCTGAGGAACTGAGCCATGAAATTTCTTAAATCTTCCATATCTGTTCACCAACTTAATCTAGAAATGTCAAACTTTGCGTGTGGTGTTAGTTGGTAACCAGATTATGACCTCTCGGATTTGGGGTCAAAATGAATCCAAAAAGACGGATTATCAAAATCTGAGTAGAGCTTGAGGTGTCTCAAAATAGTAAAAATTTGATTCATATGAACTTATATGATTATTGCGGATAAGAAGTATACTATATATCAAATTCACTTTCACACATCTAAATGAAGGGAAGAAAGAGAGGTTATTAACCTCACAATGTGGTGGTGGTACATAACAGGTCCAAAACTTTCGTTTGTCGTGTCATAATAACTAATCTATGAGTGTGGAGGAGAGTTAGAGCAAATGGGCTGGGTCACGTGATCACAGCATTATTGCATGGCCAGAAATACTACATCTATTCTAAATGTAACTTCATAAATGGTTTTAGAAAGGATAAGGCAAGGGTTTTCAGACTTGGTATTAGGTGTAGGGAGTAGACAATGTTATTTGCAAACCTCAATAAGCCCCAATTAAAAACTCAGCTCCACAAATGCGGCATGGCTGCTTACGCTTTTTTTAAACATTAATATCAATTTTTCCTGGTGGAAAAACTCCGATTAACAAAAATTAGATTGGAATTTCGCACCGAGTAATTTTAAACGAGCGTTTTATCTGAGTGTCTAATCAATGAAGTAATCCATGATGTTTTTCTTTAATTGGCGAAAACAACGTATACCAATATTACGAATATTAATGATATCGTCCAAATAGCGTATTTTACCACCGGAAAAATAGTTAAAAGAGAATTAAATTTCAAGCGAAAAAATACCACGTTGGTACATGCACAAACGTTCGATTGCGAATTGTTACATAGATTACACAGATTAAAACACACGAACAAAGAGCCCTGAATTTTCTTTAATCTGCACAAAAATATACTTACATGACGATTCTTTTTCTAAAGAACGGGCAGTCGAGCGTAAACGTTTCGTATTCACCGCCCTCTCCACATATATTTAATCCGTACTTTTGATTCTGGAAATGAATTATTTAAAAGTCAAGAAAACACTAAATTAACCCTAACATTCGACCTCATCTACAGGGTGTTCCATCTCGATGTAAACTCCTTCATATCATATGTAGTTGTACTCATGTGACACTCGTACGTGGTTGTTGGCTTAACTAACTTGCTGAAGGGGCATTCTTTTCATAAACGTCATATTTATCTACGAGTAGATAAATACAAAAATTGAATTATTAGTTGAAAAAATGAGCGCATAAGGATTTTTTCTTGTTTTTAGAATTTTTTTCAAAATTACAAATTGATTAATTTTGTTCGTAAACATTTTTTCTGAGCGTGTTATATTCACTGAGACATACGCTGAGATTCCATTTTGAGAGGAGTTTCATCCCATTATTTCATCCCATTTAGAGGTCATACAAGAAACTAAACCAGAAAAAAAACTGGTATGTTATTTAGGGTAGTATTCTCGACACATGTACTCACAAATTGCATTTTTTGGTCATTTTAAGTAAAAAATAACATTCACTTCATGTTTTTGGAGGTAGCTGGTACCTTACAAAGCAACGTAGGGGTTAGGGACATTGTATAATTTTCATCACTGAGATGCCCTTTATAAAAAAAGTCCATGTTTACATGGCTACCTTGATCTTTTGAAAGCCTCTCACCCCTTAATGAAGACACTAAGGGCTGGACAACTGAGTATTTTGATGTATAACTCACGTAAGTTCATTTTTTACACATTACTCTTTTGAACTAGAAAATTTTATTTTGTAGAGCATTCAACCGCCCACAGAAAGTAAACAATAATGAAGTTTCAACTATTAATTAGTAATTTTACATTGCATTTGGCACATTCAAGCAAAATAGATTCTTCCAACGAGTACCTGAGAAAGTTACTGAAAAGTCACGAAGCTGGGTATCAAAATGAAAAGAGTCGAACTTTAATTCCTGAACCATGTTACAATGAATTAAAAAAATGTCTTTTGAATTTTTCTCACTAATTTAAGACTATATTTTTCCAAGAAATTTTTCAAAATAATCGGCAAAAAATAAGAAGAAATAATCAATTTTTTTGGATATTTTTAAAACTTTTTTCATCATTTTTCCCTACCTACCCCTTCCACTGCCATCAATTTTTTGTCAGTAATACGACATCGTATTTTACATAATTTCAGGTAAACACCATATTTTTATCTTTCTTAGACCCAGGAATATAAATTTTCAAAGTACATTACGTTTTGTGGTGAACTTTGAATTTTGAAATAAAAATTTCGATAAAATATATATTAAAAAAATTTGCAAAAAAAGAAAAAATGTTTTTAACATTTTGAGCCAGAGTCGGGAATTCTTTAAATATAAATGCGCTTTACAAGAACATTCAAAACAATTAATGAAGATTACAACTATCGAAATTAACCAAAACCATTTTTCTCTCAATCTCGAAACCAAAACCGTAACCATAGCACTTCTGTGTTCACATTTACCGAAACAGTTTTGAAAATTGAAGAGTTACCTACTCTATTTCAAGCTATGCAGGTGGTATCCATCTAGACCATGCGACTGGAAACGAGTCAATAATAATTTTTTCAATAGAGAATCTTTGGAAATTGCCAGCAAAAATATGGAAAAACTGCAAATTTTTTTCATCATTTCTCTCATTCTCTCTACTTATTCGTTTAACCGGTACCATCTTTTGTCAATAATACAACATTCAGTACTCCATGTACTGCCAAGCAGCATATGTATACATATATTGAATGATGAAGCAGAAATTTTCAAAGTTACTCGTGACTGAAAAGAAAAAAATGTTTTTCCGCCCCTTGAGCAAGCAGCGCAGGCAAACAACCATATATGAGAGTCACATAAGTACACTTAGATGAGGCATAAAGGGAGTTAAATCAAGACGAAACACCCTGTATAAACACATGGGTTCATTTAGCTATACACACAGTTGTATTAGTATAGCTCGAATGCAATCGTGTTTCACAAACCAAATGAATTAAAGGAATTGATATCAGAGGATATAAATGAATATTTTTGAACTTTTTTTTGGTCATTACTAATCAAGCATCTATGAGCACTAAACCAGACCACAGTTGACCACGTATCCTACCAACTAATCGCATCCTTAAAATGAAAGCGTATCGTGGCAAACTGCACTACAACTCACGAGTATGTTGTGAAGTACTAATGAGGCTTACCATTTTCAATAGGTGAGGTTGTATTTCTACAAGACGCATTCCCAGATGTTTATTTGGATCTAATCCTAGGGCAGCTACTTTTATTACCACAGCTTCGACCCCGCTATCGATCATCTCTTGTAATAACTCCCCTTGATCACGTCGCCATAAATAAGCCAACGATACTAAACCGAGTCTAGAACACCTTTAGGGACATAAAGCATGATTACCATCGATATGTAGAAATTGGTGAATTCTTTCTATGGTGTAAATTTAACTTACACATTTTCTACTCTGAGACGTTGATAGTCCGATAGTACGGCGCCGGTGGAGACTCCTTCGATATCCATTTCGCTCTACACGGAATAAATGGGTAATAGTAAAAGCTTAATGGAATGACATAAAAGCTGAATATAAGCACATACTTTGACACGAGCTAGAAGCTTGTATAGATCTTCAACTTCATCGCCTTCCGTAGGAGTGTACCATTTATAATGATGATGAGCTACACCGCTAGTCTCTTCTCTGAATAATGGTAACCCCATCGCTTCAGCGTATAAACTAACCCCTTGATGACCAACGGTTTGATACATGAAGCTATCCAGTTCATCTAAGGAATAACTATAGGTAAGTGTTTCTTATGAAACCTTCAAGGCGAGAAGTGGAAAGAAAACGAACCTCGGCTTTTAGGCTGCAAATTGGCCAATGCGACGATCTCATGACCAGCAGCGACACACTGTAACAAATTGTAACAGCTGTCTTTTCCACCGCTTATCAGCGCGACAACCCTCATCGTAGATTATCTTCGGTGATCACAACATTTCCATAATTTACGTCATGCGAATACTGCAAAATAATATTTATATAACGATTTCGTGCCGTGGGACATGGATACGTCTACGATGGAATCTTTATATTCGCTCGACAGCAGCAATAAATTCAACGTGCGTTTTCGTGTATATAATGGTAATTCGTTGATGCGCACGCGTTTCGCTCGTAACAATTAGTAAAAGTAAAATTGAATTAATGCAGTATAAATTAAGTAACGTTTAAAGTATGTGGGCAATGAAACGTGAAGTCGAGCTACTAAATTTCAAATGAGGTTTCGGAGCGTTTTAAAAATACACTTTTGTTTTCTTGGCATTATTAACTTATCTAAATCTTGGTCATTATATTACACGTTTATACAAATTCACCTTGACATACGTTTCGTCGTGTTTACCTACCTAAAATTTCAACGCGTAAACAAATCTTAAAATTCGTCGAATTTAATTATCCTATATTTACATTGAGAGGGAGACTGTAGTATCGAGTGTAAAATATTTCCTTTCTGGACATTACAAACATGCGAGAAGTAAATACGTACACATATTTTATAACTGACAAAATTTATTCGTCTAGTGAAAGTACTTCTTGAATGTTGAATCTAGGTGCAGTATAAAACGTGGAATGACAAAATACTTCCGTAAATAAATCACAACATGTACATACAAAGGAGTACGAATACCCAAAATTTGCATGCATTTGTGAAGAAATAATAACTTACTATGAACGAATTTTTAAACATACACATTAAATTTTTGACGAACTTACTTAAATTACGATTTCAGTTTAGAAAAAAACGAAGATTATTTCAACACTTGGAACATAATATGCCTTCGTTCCAAATGATAGCAGTGATTAACTTGCGGCTTATTAAGAAGAAGAATCGAGTGAATGACCATAGTAACAGACAGATAAAAATTACTCACCATATAACATACTCTTCTCACAATTAATCAGTACGATATCGATATAACATGACGAACTTGTAGTATAAATAACACTCAAGCAACTACAGCGAATACATCGGCGGTTCAAGTTGAACGACGAACACCCGTTCAATGATCGGATAAGAAAATTAATCTACAGATTTCGGTTATTTATAATCGCGAACGAAAGAATGTAGGAATCAAAACTACTTGATTACGAAAATAATGAAAATGAAAATTTACTAAATAGAGAGAAAAGTTTGAAGTCTGTTACGAGAGATAGATTACAAAAATATGCATTCATCGATAAGAGGTAATTTTTGAAAAGATTGATGATCGCTGTTGTCAAATATACATTATGAATTTTACAAAGATTTACGCGGTAATTACTATTTACCGTTTAGTGTTTTGCGCTATTGCAACATCGCAATAACTAGTCCGGCCCTCCGGCTCCGGCCGCCCGGGGCTCTGGACTGAGCTGATCATGGTTTTACGTTTTATTGATTTCTGGTGCGGTAAAAGTGAAACAAATAATTTATTATAAATTAAATAATTTATTAGTAAAATAGTATCAACTATCAAGTTTCAAACATACTTTTTTGATTCTTCTTTGCGGGCTGAAAAACAGAATGAAAATGAATGGAATATGAATATCGAGTAGAAAAATAATGAAAATGTAATGAAATATCAATAATTATTGCATGAAATGCATATCTTTTTGAACTTTTTATTATAAATAAAAGAAACAAAAGTTAATAAGTTGAGTTTTGATCAAAATACCGTAATTCCAAGGTAATTCCGTAATTTACTGATTGTGTCAAAGTATCTGTTTCGAACATAAATTTTGGCGGTTTTTATATTTGGCAACGTTGCTGATTGATACTGGTCTGGTTAAAAATGGAATGAAAACATATTTTGAAAAAATGAAAAACCGAAATTCAAAAATAAATTATGTCTGAACTTGAAATAATATTATAATTTAAACAAAATTTGTTTAATGGAGGGAAAAAACGTTTAATTAATATGCCTGTGGAGTATGGGTGGAAAAGCATGTTGAGTAATCATTAACTGATTACCAATATTGGTAATATTCAAGTTTTTTTCTCTCCAACTTTTCAGCATTTAGCAGCTATAACATATATTTCATTTCCTTCTTTTATCGCTTCAATAAAAATAATGAAAATCTCATCTCCGTAATTCTGTTCAGATACATGTGGGGGGAAAAAAGTAAAAAAAAACGAAAGTATACAAAGATGATTATCATAACCACATGCTAATCAAGGAATTTGTACTTCTGTATTTTTCAAAACCATCATTTTTTAATTGAAATAATTTGAAAACTGAATTTAAAAAAATCCGTACATGGAATTACTTTCTAAAATATTTCAACGTAACGCACTTTGATCAGATGAATTACGTGTCTTTTTCAATAATGTTACCGCTTATTTTTGCTTTTGCTTATTGTTGTGTAAGACCAGTAAGAGAGCAGGTTCAGGACAATCCAACAATTTTCTAAAACACTTCAAAATAAGTTCAAAATTCTCCCCATGTAACTTATAATTGCCCCGCAAAGGCCTTGATGTAATTTTGATGGTAAATAGCATTTAAAATAATAAACTATATGATTTTCTCTATTCATGTTAGATATCATTTAAAACAAGCACGTATATCCGTCAAGCATACCTATCGGAATATGCGTGTAAGAAATAATAACTAAAACCATAATTGACGCTGTTATACTAATTCAACTCCTCAACAACAAATTATGTCTGATTGAGGCAGAAATAATTCATTTAACTTTTGATTATTTACTAGTGTATAATATATCAAGAATATATGAAAGAATAATATGTATAATAATGTATTTCCCTAAGTGAATTAAATTTCAAGTTTTGATGTTTGAATTATTATCCATTATGAATAAAAATGTAGAGTTGTAGTCGCATATTCCGAGATACTGTGGTCTAAAATTATTGTTAACTCCTATACAGAAATATATAAAATTAAAAGTTGAACGCTGTAACACATCATTTCACATTTTTCAGATGAAACATTATAATATATTCTAAAAATTTTAAAAGCTGGAATTAATTTGAGAACATGCGAAGAAACAATGTAGATACGCCCAGCTAAAAGATTTTTAGATTCTACGTATTTTACCACATAATGCTGGTGCGACCATGAGTGAATATTTTGGTTTCGTAACCTATAAAATATGGGCAAACATTTCAGGATTTTCATCGCAAGTTTCTATTACAACTTGTTGTTTGTACGCTGTTGTTTTTCGAAGAACTGAAATATCGCTCTCACCAAAATTATAGTAGTAGCAATAACCAATAAGCATTGGTAAACTAAGAATACACTATTTGAATGTCCTAAAAAATAGTTGTTTTGGGTTATTTACTATAGCATTACTCCTTTATTAATACTCTAGTGTATAACTGGTTCACTAGAGGGATATTTGGAACTGGAGAATTCAAAATCATCAGATAAATATGTTTGTGAGAATTAGGTTCGCTGTACAATGCTCAGCGATTATTTCTCCGGAGATGAGCATATATTTCAGCTCATATAGTGTACAGTTTCTCTGGCTTTTTTCAAGTATCCGTTTTGAATTCCGGTGGAAAAAGCCACCAAGAACGAAGGTTTCAATTTAAAGGATGAATTAATGAATCATGCAATCGCTGGATTGCGCTAACGGTTTTGATACCCTGACGTAGGATGAAAAATGCCATTATTTACAGTGTCGCCACAACACTTTTTAAAACACAAACATGGTATGTAATTGCTTTTTAAATGCTGTAAATTATTTTCTTCATAGTTTCTCCAATTATATATTCAATATTTTACAATTAAAATTGATTTTCAATAAAGTTACATGCGAAATCTTCAAAATGAGAGACATATAAGGTGATAAAAATTATTCCTTAAATTAATTTTTTTTTTCAATTACTTTTTTAGAACTTTTTTTCAACAACACTTTTGGCGTTTACATTTTTTTTCAGAACAGTTTTCCCATTGAGTAAAACTTATTCTTCCATGGTTCGAGTTTGCCTCAGTTTACAGTTTTCTTTTGAATGGCATGTCAATTTTTTAAAGAAGACTTCTTTGGAAATTAGAATTTGAATTTTTGTTTAAAATCATGGCTTAAATTCTTCTTCAAAACGTTTTATTAACGTTTCATTCATCACGATGCATTTATAAAAAAGCTCGATTTTGTTTTTGTGATCAAAAAAATTTTGTTCAAAGTTTGATGTTTTTGGAATCAAATATGGATTTTTACAAGAATAAAAGCCCTCCTAGTTTGAACGGAAATGATATAGAAACCGGCAGTAGTTCCAGCGTTGAAGAAGAGGGTAAGTTAATCATTTCTATTCTTCCACCACATTCTTGTAATCCTCATCGAATCACCTCGCATTGATTGTACTATTCGTTATTTTTGAACCTAAAATCAATTTAATTGGAAAAATTTCGAATTTATTACAGAAAACAAAATTCGAGTCGGTAAAGATTATCAAGCTGTAGTTCCAGATCTTATACCAGAATCTGGTAGGTATTTCAACAAATAGGTATCCTTGAAACATTCATTTTTAAATTACCCATTAGTCATCTATTTTTCATTAATTATCACATCAAAAAGCATAGGCTTGCTATAAAACATTTATGAAGATAATTAATGTTTTATTATTCGTGTGTTTTTGAACACCTGTTTAATAAATTCGTCTTACATTTATAGAACGAAAATCACAAGAGTATTTAGACAAAGCGCTACTCGTTTGGTCTCCAACATATCAGATAAGTGATACAGAAGGTATGTAGGGTGACACGTCAGAACAGACCGTTTGAAAATCAACGTCATCCTTTTAAAAATAACCTTTTTTTAGTGGATGATTATATTCGCTTGGCTAAAGACGATTATGGTTATAACAACGAGCAAGCTCTGGGGATGTTGTTCTGGCATAAACACGATTTACAGCGGGCCATTAATGATTTGGCCAATTTCACGCCTTACCCCGAAGAATGGACGCCGGAGGATAGAGCTCTGTTCGAACAAGCGATACAATTCCACGGGAAAAACTTTCATCGAATTAAACAAATGGTGTTGCATTTATGCCTATTTCAAAGTCGAATTTATTTTCGTCTTTGTTAATATAATATTTCGCAGCTTCCAGAGAAATCGATTCCTACCTTAGTTAAATTTTATTACTCGTGGAAGAAACTCTCGAAAAAAACCAGTTCAATGGATCGTCAAGTGGTTCGAAAATCAGAAAAAAGAAACAACATCACCACCGAAGATGCTGGTCCACCTAGTGACCACGGTTCTGAAGGTGGTTCCAATACGGATTCCGATTCTGATGACAAAGTGAGTAATTTAAATATTAGCTCTCAATCTTGAGGATTTTATAAACTCCAAAATTTTCATTCTAGAAATGGATAATTCATCGCGGCATACGACGCGAAAGTGGCTCTCCACCGCGACAGTCTTTTTCTAATAATGGAGAGAAAGGGAAAGATGTAAGTATTAAGTGTTTGAAAACGTTCTTCAAAATACTCGAGATAGCGAAATTAATGCAAAGCTTCTACTTATCAGAAGGACAACTCAAACGGAGGTCAAAAACAAAATAATTCTTGTGTTAATTGCGGAGTGTTATGCAACGAAACACACTCCACAGCTAAAGGACTAATGTGCCGGACATGCGCTCTTCATTTTAGGTAAAATTCCTAATTCTAATACAGTCCATAGTCGATATAGTTCAGCATTGTAATTAAAACTTCAACGCAGGAGAACGGGAAATCCCCGTCCAACCTTAGGACCAGCTCGTGGACGTGCTGAACGTCACCACGTATTACCACGTAATAAATGTACTCCTCCCCGAGGAATGTACATCAATCATGACGATTTGATTGCCATCGCTTCCGGATCAGAAACTCAACCCGATTACATCTTGAAATCCATGGATCGAGAACTTCTCACTTTGAAAGAAATCGTAAGCAATATTGACGAAAATTTTACTCATTAGGCATTACAGTAAAGTAATACTTATAATATCATTCTGTAGGTTCAAAGCAATAAACAAAGTATCAGTTCGTCAAAGAAGAAAACTGCTCAAAGAATTGACACTTATAAACGATTGGCAAACACAAACCATCGCATTAATCCAACCTGGTCCAATGATGAAGCGCTGCTTGCCATACAGGGTAATTTAATTGATTAGTCGAATTTTTAATTAAAAACTATAGCTATTGCAGCCTGCTTGATTAGGAAGAAGTGGAGCAGACGGAAGGGGGTAGGTTGAACATCGTTGCCTTTCAAATTATTTGCAATCGTATGATAATGTCCAACTTTATGGTGTATACATGTTCTTCTGCGTTCATGAAGCAGACAAGTATAAATGAATATAGCTCATAATTTGGTGAAAGACTCTTCATGGAAGTATGCAAAACAGTTTTTTTTTTTTTTTTTTTTTTTTTGAAGTTATGATTTACTTCAAAATGAAGTTTCTCTCAAATTTTGAGAATGATCTGAAGAATTCTCAGAGCTCCAACATTTTGGACATTAATATCATATCATCAAGTAATGTATAGATAACGTCATATCCAAAATTCAGCTTCCCAAGTAAATTTGTGGGAAAAGTGGAGCAAAGAATAGCTTTTCAAACAGGTTTTGTGTTATTGAATTTCTTGATAAGTGGACATAAAAATTGAAACTTTCTATGTGTGTGAAATCATTTGCAGATAAGAATATGAATCCTTGAATTTGGATCAAAATTTGCGAAAATGTGAGCGTACGAGAAGAAATTTCACGTTTTTTTGATTTTTTTTTTTCGTCTACTTGAAGTCTCCTTTGCGAATTATTTTTACTATTTTTCTATGAGAACAACAAGCACAACTAGTTCCTATTTGTATCCGGTACACCCAACGGAACAATTTGATTACGATATTCATATGGCAAATTCTAATTTGCCTCCGTTTTAAATATTATTGATAGCTAACTTTTCAACATAAATCTGTGTCTAGCAATCAGAAATAGGAAGCATATTATTGTTCTTGAAAACATCTTTTACTTTCGTGATATACTAAGAACCAAATTGAAACAGTTTTCACCTGTATATTTTGAAGAATAAAAATTTTTGGTATGTAAGGAAAAATGAAAAATTTTCAAGGAAAATTAGAACAACTGTTTTCAAGTTTCGCGGAGGAATTCCTCCCTTCCCCCTCTCTGCTCAGGCTCGATGAGGGAGGTGGGAATCTTATGGTACAAAATTAAGAAGGCTTTAAACCATCATTAACTCACCTTGCTCTGATTGTACACCATACTCTCATGCTACATTATGGCGTTAGCTCAGTTTTTTGTTCATTTTGAAAAATAGTGTTGGCAATGATATTTCATTACAGAATGCATAAATGCATTTCTTTTTAAATATGGTTTTTCTTGACATTCGTAATAAACGTTTAGTTATGTATAAAATAATATATCATTGGTAAATGTTGAGATTGAGACCAAGAATGGTGAGATGCAGGTCATATGCAAATGAAATATCGTAAAATATTCTTCGGAAAGATTTTTCGCCCATTTTCACATCACTAGACTTATTTCAAGCGAAAAAAAAAATCAAAGGATAAATGCTAGGAATATTCGTTTTCTGGCATGAAATTATTCCAGAATATTCTCAAATATGCGGGAATTTCTGTCATATATTTTGGTGGTTGAGAGTTATATTCTGTATTGTGTATGACTTGTGGGCATGAAGAAAATTACATTACATGCAAATTTGAAGAAGTGGGGTTAAAAACTCAGCTCTAGTAATGCTGCGCGGCTGTTTACGTTTTTCCAAATTCAACGATAATCATCACTATAGTAAATGAAAACACATTCAAATTAAATTTTCAGGTATACGAAATTTCGGAAAAGATTTTCAAGCTATAGCTGAAATAATTGGTACAAAAACGAAAATTCAAGTTAGGGATTTTTATAACCAACGTAGAAAACGTTCTAATTTGGACTTACTGTTGCAAGATCATGAAACGGAATATGAATTGCTGCCAGAGGGTAACGATTCTATTGACAATGTTAAAATGACGACAGTAAGTATTGAAACTAATTCACCGATATGTTTTGCCCTTTTATTCGTAACTCGTTGATTTCATTCTCTTGTTACTTCAGATGGAAGTGGATGGAATTTCATCGGACAGCGATGGTGCACCCAATTCAAACTCGTCGCCTTCGTCACCGCTCGCAAATATAAATAATAATAACACTAATAAAGCTCAAACTGTCGCTGCTAAGTAGTGAATTTTTTTTTAACTCGAAGGAAACTTTAAAAAATTGTTTTATAATTTAAACTTAGTAATTCGGTGTTTAATCATCATTATTTAATGGTACGCTCGCACGATCTTTTCTTTTTTATTATCTGTAAAAAAATTGTTTTAGACATGAATTCTTCGCTACAAAAATCACTACGAATTTGTTGTTTTTAAATGGATAAATTCTTCGTGTGCAGTTTGCTTGGTAAATTGTCGTTTTGATACTTTGAGACGAATAATGAATTATTATTAAACACAGCGTATTTTAATTTTCGTATACAAGTTTTGTTTTTATTTATTTTATATTTTTGTGTTATGTAATCGTGCCTAAACGCGATGAATGTGGTAAAATTTTAGACTCGAAATTGCGTTCGTAGCCCCGAGAGGAATACCGCTTGTATTTCGGGTCGGGAATTTCTAGTGCAAGTCCCAATCATATGGTTCGCCTTGGCGCTGGTTAAATTTTAATTCGGAACGAGATAATGTCGAATTTTTGAGTTATGTTTATGTAATTGTATATTCGTTATTTTTAAGCCGTGTTAATTTTACGTCCGTAGATGTTAAATAGAAAATGTAAATAATTTTATTTCATTGTTCTATATCTTTTTTTTTTAAATTGTTGAAATTCAACGCGAGTAATCCATTTACCGTTATTTTTATGTGAACTTTGAATGTAATTGTTCTCACTGGGCGGATTATATTCGTGTATGTAAGTGCATGCTGAAAAACGCGAAATATACAAGTAGTATATAATATACTTGATTTTGACGCACATTTTATTTCTTCGAATTGTTTTACGAATGACTTATTTTTTTATGAGATAAATGTTGATCATAATTTTCTCGAAATTTTTACTAAAACAAATATTAATTGATTTTCAATTTTTTTGCTCGAGCTCCAATTATAAATATCACAAAATGTGTTTAATTAATGAGCAAAATTCTCCTTTGGTTATAATTTTTTTTTGTAAAGAAGGAATTTTTTTCATTTATTTTTATCTAATATCTCTGCTCCATATTTGGTTAGGATATTGGACATCGATATTAGAGTATTAGACCAAGTATAAATATTACCTACTTCAGAAAATAAATGAAGTATGGACTATGTTAAATGGAAAAAATTTCCGTTGAAGTGAATGAACAATTGTGAAACTAAAATGCATGTTCTCTTACGCGAATTCTTACTATACATAGGTTGCTCACGTTGATTAAATTTTTCTAACTCCTAAAACAACATAATCGAACTGTTATGAAAAAATAATATCTTTATAATTATTAGAGCTGAGATACATATTCCCTAAAAAATGTGAAATGTATGCACAAATATTACCTAAAAATGTACAATATGCCAAAATATTCTTCAACAATATTGGTATCATTTTACAAGGAATTTTATTCTCTGTTTCATTGCAGTAATATTCGAGTAAGTAAAAGAGGAAAAATGATTTATTAGTTCAATTATTATTTTATTACACTATCAGTTTTTCACAATTACACGTCATTAAAAATGAATATTGTCAAAGTGGTGGTTATGCAATATTGATTAAAAAAAAAAGCCAAAAAAACTGGAAATTTTCACAAAATAACGGGAACATAAAATTCGATAGATGACAAGTGATTAGATTTTCTACTGAAATTAGCAGGTTTTATTATTATTATTTTTTTTAGTTCGGAAATTTCAACCAGTTTTAAAGATTTTTTCTAAAATATTCTCTAAAAACAGGGAAAATTACCGAATTTAACTTAAATTTTCCCAAATATTCATCAAAAAAAGTCTAAATGTGCTAAAATATCAATTTATATTTAAAATATGTCGAAATTTTCCCCAACACATTGGGTTCAATCGACTCGGAATTTTATAAAACGTAAAATCATGTTGAATATGCCACAACTAGTATATTACGAAAAATATTCTCAGCTGTAATAATTATATAGAAAGGTAGCAGTGCTTAGGGACGTAATCAGCAGGTGGGCTGGATCCTCATCTTGAAAATCGCCTGGTCTGAATCTAATTCATTTGACAGAAAACTGACCAGAAATTTTACACGCAAGTCACACAACTTATAATTATGAGTATTCAAATCATGAAAAGTATTTCAAAATGTAAAAAAATTGTTTTTCTAGTGCACGAACACCATTTTCATCGCATAATTTTGGAGGATCTGAAAAAATTAATTAAATAAAAGAATGTTGATAATGTTTGTCGGCGATTGTAATAATTGCAGAATTTTTTCAACAATAAAATTACATACGTATTGTTGGTATTTTTTACTTCACATTGTAATTTATTATGCACTTAATAATGTCTCATATTGGGGATACATCATGAGATGTTTATTCAATCAAAAAATAAAATAAAATTATTTAATAATGTTTAATATGTATTACAGAACGAATTTCAAATAGACATTCGAGCAATTAACAGTAATTACTCCAAATTTCGAGAAATAAAAAACGTTCTACTTCGCATTTACCGATTTACAGACTTACAGTATCTCTTATAAGTGGTGCAAACAATCTTGTACATTCTGTAATTCACTGATTATCGCTCGAACGCATTTCAATAAAAACTTTTAAAAATCTATAGAATTTGTAAGCCCTTGAACAAACGTATTACTTGGTTTACAAATTTAAAATAAAAAAAATAAAATGGAATATTAAAAAATATAAAAATTAGTTTCTTCACCAATATATAGGCACAGAAACAATTAGATCACAGTACAAAAATAAGCGTAATAGAGTCTACTAGAGAGCTCCTCAGAACTGTTACGTTCGTAAAAATAAGAGATTTTCTTATTCGCTGGTTTCGTAATAATCATCTCCAAACCATTCGAGATGTTCGGCAAGAAAACTGTAAAATTATTGTGTTAATACGTAAATGGATATAATCAAACAAACAAAACAATAAGGAAAAACTATTCACCTAAGTAACATTTCCGAGTATTCAATAATAGTTTCCTGAACCTCAGGTCTATGCGAAGAATACTGCAGTATTTCCGGCAATTTGACTATAAATGAAAAACGAATTAAAATCGCAAAAATAGACGAAATGAAAAATAAGATCAAGGTCATTACCGAATAATCTAGCGATATGAGTTGGACCATAGATAAGTGATGGTTTAAGAGGTTTCTGAGTATATAAATTATCTGGTACCAACTTCCACCCAGTTATTTCTTTTTGGACTAATTTCTTGATATGCCTGCTATAAATAATCGATCCGTCGAAACTTAAACTGTAAGGTGGAGTTATACCGTTCGATGAACAGCTACTACTAGCAATGCTGAAAAGATATTCAATATGTAGTTGGCATCGAGTTATAGATGAGTTTTCAATAACAACGATTGCTATTACATTTATTTTTTCAGCTCAATTTTCAACCTCCAATTCAACTGGTAGACCCACCCATACCAAAAAAGATTTCAGTTCGTATGGGGGAGGAGGGTCATAAATTTGGTAGTATTTGAATTAAACAAAAAAAATCAATTTGATAAATTAACGTTATATGACTTTTGATCTCAAAAAAACATTGAAACTGCTGAAAACTAATTTTTATGAAAACTGTCTTCATTTTGAGAGCTCTACAAACTGAGTTAAGGGACTACAATTTTTATAATGTTTTTTCGAAGTCATTTAGCAATTATTGTATCTTCACTTTTCGAAAAAAAAATATAGAATTCGTTCCATCGTAGCATCGATTTAAAGAAATTAATAGAATCATCTAGTCTGAACACGCTTTTTTATATTTCCAATTGAAAACTCAGCTCCAGTAACGCAGCATGGCGGCTCTCATTTCTTTCATTTTCAATAACACAGGTTACCTAATACCTACCTATTTTGAATTTCTTCTCTACTTTTATGAATGGTATTGCTCTCTGGTTTTATTTCTTGAGTGGATACGCTAGATTCATTTAATTCAGTAGTGGGGTGTTGATGTTGCGATCGAAGCACCCTCTTACCAACACTAGATGTAGCTTTATGAAAAAAATTATTTCAATAAATTGATAAAAAAAAATAAAAAATATACTCAGAACTCGATGAATTTTACCTTTACTTTCAGCAGGCACCGGAAGTACTTCTAAGACACGCACATCTCTCGTCAAGTTGCTCTCTACTGCTCTAATCTCATTCTCCAATGTGCTACGATGGATAAATATAGAATAAATCAAGACTGAAATTGATGAATTAATTTATCAAATAAAAATTTACCTATTTAACGAACGCACTGGTGGTTCCACCGACATAGTTCTACTTTCGAGGAACTGGGGTTTCTCATCACCATAGAGTAATAAATTGTCTACCGTGAAATCGAAAATAATCCTTAATCCGTCCACCATTTCTTTAGCCAAAGATACTCTAAATACGATTAAAAAATTAGGTTTATTATCAACTCTAATTTAGCGAATACTATAAGTGATGATTCGTCAATTACCTAGAAACCAAATCTTCGTATTTCAATTTGCGAGCCTGTTTAGAAATATAAGCTCGTAATCCATGGGTTACATAATGTACAACAAACGATTCTAATACAGTGATTATGTTAGGATTCGAAGGTAATTTCAGCAACTAAAAATAGATTTGTATGAAATAACATTCGATACGTTTGATAAACCTCTATCAGAAAATCGGCGAACCTTTTTTTTACGAGTGATTAAATATCCATCATATCCTAGAGCTTTTTTCAAAACGGCGGGAATTTTGATACGTGGTGGCGGCGGTATATCTTTCAATGAAATGCTCATACCTTCATCGTCGGACGATTTATCAGAGGAATACTCATCTTGAGTAGTTTCACCTTGGCTCATACCTTCTTCGTCGTTATAGGAACGTTGAGTATTTGAACTATGGGTGTTATCACAATTACGTGATTTTCTGCGTGACGACGATGATCGTCTACGACTTCTCATGTCTCTTTTGTATAAATTACCGCCTCTGCGAAATACAAAGGGTTATCGTTGAGAATAAATTTCCAATTTCAACATGCTTTTATTTTTTACAAAACGGTGTCATGTTATAGCCAACAGCTGATAATTTTTTTTCGATAAACAAGGTATGTTGGCATGTTGCAGCTGTCGCCTTGTATCACCATATTTTCAGATAGTGGCTGATTACGACGTAGTGTGCCCTATTTTACTTATGATTAATGCTAGCAAATGTTTCGTAGCTTAAAAATTACAATACTTACGGCGTTAACTGAGCTTCGTTAGCTAATTCTTGTTGAAGTTTTCTATTCTCTGGGGTATCTTTCAATATGTAGTCTTCGGTAACATAACGATCCCAAGTAGAATTCCAACCCTGATGAATAATTAATTACAGTTAGAACGAATTCAATCAACACAGACGTAACATTAATTACCATTAATATAAAAAAAGTCGTTAATTCGCGTAGATATTTATAGTTACTGCAGGAAAAAAATCGTAAAAGAAGTGACCATGTAATATGTTACATGCGAACACAAGAAAATTTATTTATATTACAAACATAAGAACCACAATAGATGGGCACGTTTCTCTTATCAACTTATTAAACTAGTTGAAGCGGGGTATCAAGTATCAAAACCTCAAACGCAACTAAAACATATGTTTTTGAATAATAACCGTCATTCAGTGCTAACAAACGCAACAACTTTCATTTTCCGCATCACATTTAATGGTAAATTAGTCGAATTTCCAACACAATAGAAAAATAAGATCGATGAACTTACATGAAAATGAATAAGATATTCTTCGTATCTTTTATCGTTATCGTCATATTTTTCTACGATCTGTATAACCTGCAAGGAGTACACGTGTATTCATAGCTAACATGGAGTATGACTCGCATAGTATTACAATTGTTACGCGTAATATGCATATTCAATAGCATACCCGTTTGAAATGTTTGTTTACCTTGGAGCTATACAAAACTTTTGTTTTAGCAGGGTCAGGTTCGTAGCAAAGGACGACTTCTCCTTCAGAAAACTTACTCTTTCCATGCCTTTTTAGTAGCTGTCTTCGTTGCGCATTTCTCGAGCTACAAGAATAACATTGTGGTGTACAAATGTAACCGACGGTTTTCAAAAAGCGCCTTTAAAATCGTTAATAATCCACGAAGTAAGATACTTTAGCGGATGGATATGATGGAAATGTACTTTAATACGCGTTTATTCTAAATGAAATAATTATGCGTTAAAATTGGTACTTACCGGCTCCTAAATGGCATATTTAAGTAAATAACTTTGCATAAATGAAGGATTTTTACGTTCAAATTATTTAAGAAAAACGGAATAACTTATTCCAAATTGAAATCAAAACAAACATTTTTTACGCAAATTATCGCATAATCAGACGCAAATATTTTTCTTCTGATTCTGTTTTTTTTTAAATTTATTCTCGAACTTTTAAGTGGTAACACTGTGATATGAAGATGAAAATTTAAAAATAATTAAATCGCATTCTTCGCTAAAAATTCATTTATTTTGAACATTTTTACATTAAAAGAAAAACTTATAATACTAAAATTTAGATATTTGTAATGTAAGCTGAAAAATTTCGCAAAATTCCTAAAAAAACTTTGATTTAAAATTCTACTTTCAATTTGAATATTCGGTGTAGCCTCTAAAGCGATATTTAAACGTTTTGGAATGCTTTCAAGACGAAATGTATTTGAAATTTTTATTCGATTTGAGAAAATTTTACTACGAAAATTTCTTTAAGAGAGATTAAAATATTAGTAACATTGGTTCAACCCATTAGATCATTATTATAATTAAAATAAAATTTCACCAAATCTCGAGGGTAGACGAAATTTGAAATCTGTCTACATTGCGTAACTCGAGTACCTCTTGAGAAAATAAAAATGAATTATTTCTTCAAAATTAAACGTTCATAACACAATAAAATATTTGCATTAAATAGTCATAACATCTTAATATACACATAATAACGAAATAATCTCACTGTAAAATTAAAATGAAGAAACAAACGCGAAAAAAATTCAAAAATTTCCAACATTTGAAATCCTTTGTCCACCCAAACTGATTCGTATTATCAAACAGTCGGATTTTGATGGCTGATTTTTTTTGTTGAATAGGAATTACTGAAGCGAAGCAAGAATTAACATTTACCTTGGTGAAAATGCGATGAATCGGTTTTAAAAAACTTAAAACTTCGCTTAAAATGTAATCGCTTCGTTGGTCAATTATTTTGTTTCCCGCGTGTGGTATAATCATACTTATACTGCATTCTGTAACATCTCCGAAGTAAGTAATCGATTAATTTAGCATGCCATAGGCCTAAAATATTTTAAACGCTTTATTCACAAATCTGGACGATTTTCGTAGAAAAAATGTGTTCAAAACCACCGATACATTCAAAGAGCGCGCAAGTTTTTTGATATTCGAGGGTGAGTAAGAAAATTGCACTAGTTATGCGCTCGTATACCTATAATTCGCACCGTCTTCATGAAATTCGCACCTTCGTCGAGTAACAAGTTACGAATTGGTTTCAGATTTATAGTTTTGAACATTATGACCGAAATGGAAGACGATTTAATTCTAGAATCTGTGACATATTTCAAATATCCTTCATCTTCGACTAATGTGAGTATGATGAAAACGCCTTGTCCGATTCTTGCATTTATTAACAACTCGTGCTTGATTGTAGGAAAATGAAATGAGCTTTGATCCTCAAAAAGTGAAACAAGAAACGCAGGAGAATAATTGCGAAAATCAACAACAACAGCAGCATCAGCAGCAACAACAACAACAACATCATCACCAACAACAGCAACATCAGCAGCAACAACAAGAACCTTTGGAGAGCTATGATACCCGACCAAATGAATACCCGCCTCCAACTGACAACTATCCGTTTCATTATTCGCCGTATTTTTCCAATCAAAATCACGTAAGTATTGATATTCCTAATTACCCATTTATTAGAGCGTTTCAGAAACTATTGAAATTTTCAGTGCAATTATGGAGAACAAAATAACGGCTATTCTCAATATAACAATTACCCGATGAAACAAGAAATTAAATCCGAATACAATGATTATTGCAATAAAGAACAAGACTGTTATTCGTCTCCTCTGTCGTATATGAACGCGCAATATGGTTATCAGCCACCGCCTCCGCCACCGCAACAGCAATCTTATCCAGTAAGTAGTGGCGCCTTGATAAGGATGATTTCATGCAAACGTTTATATTAAAATCGACACGTTTTTCAGAATGGTCAATATTGGAATGGATGGACCCAACCGTATCAACAAGAGCAGCCCTGCTGTTCCCCTCAGAGTAGCTCTAGCCCGGCTGGCTTTCCGGAGTTGAAATCACCGCAATCATTTGGCGATAATGTAAATGTTCATTAGCTGAGTTTTTAATGAAAACCTAAGCTATTACAGGGAACCAAATTTTGAAAAGCGAGGGAGGGAGGCCTCAAATTTTTGCGTTTCAGACCATTGATAATCGATGTAGCATTTCCCATTGCTATATGTATACATATAAATGTACGGCTTTGTATCCTCTTCCACACCCCCCCCCTCCACCATGGAAAACGTAGTAGATGTGTATTAAAATCTCAGAATTTGGTGTCTTCACATTCAAAAAACGATTTTTTGAAGAAATGTGAATAGTTTGTACCACCCCTCCTACCCCACGAAAACCATGATGAATATGCATAGAAACAGCTCAGAATTTGGTGACTGTATGTTTTCATGATTATGTCGAGATCTTTTTTTTACATTTTCGATTGACCTCAAATTCGAGGATCCCTCAAATTTTGAGTACAGGTGAAGGCGCCAATGAGACTTGAAAGTTTTCGAATTTAATTTCATATAATGAAGGAAGTAAATGACGATAATATATCCAAATTTCACCTTCCTTAATTGATTCGGAGGAGAGTTTGAACAGAAAACCTCTTTTGAGGAATGTTTGAGTCATGTAAATTCTTGATTCCCCACATCTCACCAAATCAGACCTCATGTGTGGTGTTCCTTCGAAACCAGAATATGACCCCATGAATTTGGGTTAATATTGATCTAAAATGGTGGATGTTCAAAATTTGAGTAGAATTTGAGAAACCTCAGTTTGCTTAAAATGTGATTAATATAGACTCATATGATTACTGGCGATAGGAGTATTTTTATTTATTTATTTAAATCCTTGTAATGAGGAATTAACAGAAACTTAAAATATATAATTGGACATTGAAATTCCAACTGGAACGTTCATCAAAAGCAAAAAACCTTCTGTTCACCTCAGTTGCCTGGTTTACCCTGCCAAGCTCAATTCCTGGGTAAAGGACTCTTTTAGTCGTAACCATTAGGTCTGGTCCTACGTTACTCGTTCTAATAATCTGTATTTGATATATTTGGTGAAATCGTCCCTCCATCTCACCTTTTTCCGATTTGGTGTCCAAACCGATTTAATATTCCATTTCCCTACCTATCATCCCTTATTCTCGCCATGTGATGATACCATTTTCGTTTTAGTGTTCTTGCCGCGAAGATTACATCGTGGCACATTCTTGAGTTTATTTTTGATTTTATCTGTACCGTATTCTAAATTCACCTTCAGACATTATTTTGGAAGGGGTGAACGAAAGGTCGAAAATATTTAATTGTAGTGTCATGTCGTGAAGTGAATCAATATGACTAATCCAATTTTAACCTCCCAAGTGAATTTGGAGGGAAGTTGAAACAAAAACCAGTTTTTAGAAGGAAAAATTAAATAGGGAGTTTCATGAATCTTCCATATCTCCTCACCAAATTGACTAAGAGAGGTCAAGCTTTTTATGTAGAATTACTCGCAGTTGATGACTGAGCTTGAGTCAAAACTCATAATGGATCATTGAAATATGGTGTCTGCTGGACACAAAAATACCAAAAATTCGAAACAAACACGAAATTTTTCTTCATTCACTTTTTAGAATTTTTCCTGATTTTCCAATCATAAATGTCAAAAAATTTTGAGTCATTCTCTTGTTACAAATGCTTTTTTAATGTTCAATTTTTAATTACCTACTTGAAATTACCTACTAATTTTATTTAATGTAGTAAAAAATTATTCATTAGGGTAAGCCCAATTTCTCGATCAGCCTTTCAACTCAATTTTTAGACCTGCTAAAATGAAGTCAAAGTTTTGAAAAATTTCAATTTTGAAAAAAAAATACAAATTTTCGGTTAAATAAAAATTTTTTTATTTCGGAAATGATATTTTGTTTCAATCGCCAAATTTTTTTAAACATAAAAGTTCTAAATCATGTTTAAATTTTTTTTTTTAGAAACACTTAAACGTCAAATGAGTAATTTATTGGTCGTGTGCGTAGTATGAGCTTAATTTAGACTTTTTCAAAATCATGTGGCGATGTATGCTCGATTTTTGTTCCTCAGGGATTCCTAATGTATGAGCTTTTCGATGTTGAAATATCACTGCGAAGTCATTTCAAAGCAAAAACGTAATGTAGGAAGCGTTGTGACTTATGAATCAATCATATTTTGTCTCTTGAACCCGAAAAAGCCCATATGTTGCACACGACCAATAAATTACCAATTTGTCGTTTATTTTTGAAAATAACCAAAATTATCGCTTTGAAAAATTGTTTAGATTTCTAAATTTAGAAAAAAATTGGAAGATTGAAATTTTCTTCAGTCCTTAGACTTCTAAATTTAAATTTGAGAAGTGAAAGTTTTTTTTCCCTATGGCTGGAGGCGTTTTTATTTAGGATATATTAAATTGTGGGATATAGTGAGACTTATTGTAAACATTCAATTACGTTGGAGATTTTTACCGGACTATTGGCAAGAATGATTTCAATTTGAGTTTGAGGACAATAGGTATTTTTATAATTTTGCTAAATTTGGGGCATTCTGTAAGATTGACCAGAAATACTTTTTTTTTTTTTTTAATTTAATTATTAAAAAAAATTTGAAATATTCAATTTCATTTTGGAGGGAGAGTCTACAAATTGAGTTGGGAAACTGAAATTTTCATGTCGTCTTTTTGAGGTCATTTAGCAACTACCATGATAGCGGTTTCTTTAATGAAAAAAACAACAACAACAACAACAACAAAATTTGGTCCACTTCATTACTCATATCTTGCACTTATTTCGTATTGGACCACGAATTTCTCTTAACCAATACTCGAGAAAAGCACGAATTTCCATTTTTCGGCTTTCACGGACACCCTGTTGAAATAGCTCAAGTGGAATTGGAATTTATCAAAGTGATCGTAATTGTATGATTTTACACATTCCAGCTACCATTTTCATCTACATAAACTGTAAATTTGACTGTGCTCATTAAAAACTCAGCTCCAGTAATGCTGCGTGGCTGCTTACGCTTTATTGAAATTTATTCGTGAAAAAATAACACTACTCTAGCGTACGCGTTTATTATTTTTTTTGTTTGTTTCATTTTACAGAACGGCGCGAAAAAACGTGGCCGAAAGAAGAAGGTTAAACTGGAGCTGGACGATATAGCTTCGACGTCGAGTAACTTCTCGATGGAAATGTCGCAGATGGCCAACGACAACGATCGCGGTAGCAGCAGCAGCAATGGTGGAGGTGGTAGCGGTAACGGGGACGTAAAAGCGATCGTGAAGGAGCGCCGAAAGCACGATCGTTTCAACGGTATGCCCGAGGAAGAAGTGTCGAAGCGCACGTTACCGGATTTATTGGCTTCGAATTTAGATATAGTCATAATCGGTATCAATCCGGGCCTATTCGCCGCGTACAAAGGTCACCATTACGCCGGTCCCGGTAATCATTTTTGGAAATGCTTGTACCTGTCGGGTCTGATTAACGAACAACTAACGGCGGACGACGACTACAAGCTGTTGCAGTGGGGTATCGGCTTCACGAATATGGTGGAACGAGCGACCAAAGGTAGTTCCGATTTGACTCGCAAGGAGATCCGCGAAGGTGGCCAAATACTGTTGGAAAAGCTGCAAAAGTTTAAACCGAAAATAGCGGTTTTCAATGGTAAACTGATATTCGAAGTATTCAGCGGTAAGAAAGAGTTCAATTTCGGCCGGCAACCGGATTTCGTGGACGGCACGAATACGTACATGTGGGTGATGCCGTCGTCGAGTGCGCGATGCGCTCAACTGCCTCGAGCTTCTGATAAGGTACCGTATTACACGGCGCTGAAGAAATTCCGCGATTACCTAAACGGCGCTGTATCCGTACTGGACGAGAATGATATCGTATTCCAGTACTGTAAGTTGAAAACCTTCCCGCGACACCCGAAAGAGGAGATTAAACTGGAAGACGAAGAGTTAGAAGACGACGAGCTCGGTTCGCCGTCCAAGTTCCGCGACGACTCGACGCCCAAGAGGCGGAAATCGAAATGCGAAACTAAACCGGCGGAAGGTGCGCTCAATAGCGACGGCACAGTGGTGGTGAAAAAGAAACGCGGACGGCCGAAAAAAATACGCCCCACGGAAGAGTCCCCCAATCCGCCGCCACCCGCCGCCAGCCCGTTCACCGTCGAGAACGTGAACGCGGTGAGTAACAACGCCGCCGCCGCTGTCAGCCTGCCAAGCACGCCGGTTAATACTTCCAAGTATTTCGCCAGCGAAGTGCACTCGCCCGGGTATTGCCACAGTAATAATTATTCGCCCTCATATCAGCATCAGTTCTCATCACCCAGCGATGCCGGTTACTATAGTCAGAATTCGTTGGAATCCGCCTTCAACACGTTCGATTTTCATCCGTCGGAGATACAGTCGCATTTACGCAGTTTTCTGCCCTCTTCGAAACCCGAGTCAGCGTGCTCGTTGAACGAATAAGGTCGCGTTGCGCTCCCCGCTCCCCCACTTTTTTTAAGTTAATTTACGTTTTCTATTTGTATTTTGTTTTTCTCCTTTCTTTCGTTTGTTATGTTCGTTCGTTTATTTTTTTTTTACGGACGCTCAACAGCGTAGGCTGCGTCACTTCTGTAGCCAGTACTGGGTTAATTAACAGGTATGTGATAGCAAATTTTCGTATTCGCTTGTTATCGTTTTCTCTTATCTGTTGATACGTAATTCGCCCCCCGCCCCTCCTACTCCTCCCCCCTTCCATTTTTCGCTCGATGCGTTTGTGTTTGTTTTACGAAATTTCGAGGCTAATGCGATTTCCAGAGTAATCGGTGAGTTTTCTTCGCCATCTTTGTTCTATGTCTAGTCGAACTTGTTTTACAAAAAAATTTTCCAGTAAATGTTGTTACGTATTGGGACTAAAATGTTACTTTTGTTTTTTGTTTTTTTTTCTTTTTGTTATTTCTTTTTTTTTTTTTTGGTTTTTTTAATAATATTGTTAACGATGATCTTTTTTTTTTTTAACTTAATTTCTATCGTCGTGTTTCTTAGTAGTAGGAATATGTTTATGTTTCATTGGTAACGTTGAGAGCTCCAATGTATCTTTATGTTGGATTCCTCTCGTTAAAATTATTACGAATATAATAACAGGCTGTTCACTCAGCTATTTTCGAAGTTCATCACTGGGTGCTTTTCTTTATTGTTTTTGCAAAATTTGATAATTTTTGCAGTTATAGCTTGAAAAATCATCTACATTATATTTTTAAATTTTGCTTTGTCCATTAAAAAAAAGTGGAATTTTTTCCACCATCTTAGACACAATATATCAGTGCGAGAAATTTTGAAAATTATTTTCACAATTTTTCCCACTGATATATTGTCGCTGAGATGGTAGAAAAAATCAAGTTCTTTTTTAATGGGTTGAGCAAAATTTTAAAAAATGTATATGTACGATTTTTCAAATTATAACTGCAAATATTAAATTTTGCGATGAAATTGTTTGAAAAAATAACAAATGGTATGTTTTCGGAAAAACCGTCGAGAAAAGCGCCGTGTTATGTACGTACATTTTTTCGTGGAAATTTACGAACGTACTTCATACATCAGGACATAATTTAAGAAAATGAATTTTTTTTGTAATGATTCATAGCAGTTAGAGTGGTCGTAATACGTTAACTACAAATATTTAATTTTTTTCGAATTTAAGAAATCTATTTCATTATAAATTTACACGAAGACAGCTCTTATAGAAGAATTATACGATTTGATAATATTTAAATATTTAAGAAACTGAGCTCATGGGGTTGTTGTGTGCCTCAAGCCCGACTATGGCCTTGATTGTTCTGGTGCTACTTGACGGTTTTTCAATTAGTAGAATTTCATTTCATCATTAAAAAACAGCAGGAAAATACTTAGATCAGAAATAAACCCAAGTGGAGCGTAAAAGTCGTCGAACGGCTTGAGAACAACGTTTGTGGATATTTTTTTGAAGTTTCGGAATCTTCGAGATTCATCTTCCCCCCCTCTTCCGTCACCCCTTCAAACGATCTGTAACCTAATGTTAAAATGTATGATCTGGGAACTTGATATGTTCTCTATGGGTCTGATGAATGTTATCTTTGAGACTGCAAATTATATTTGATTTTTATACATTTTTCGAGTCGAAGTTCATTCACTTCTGTACATATAAAATTATCTGTCTCGAGCCACCATAAGCTCACCGGTGAAATTTATAGGTGAATATTTTCGTGCATCTTGCGGCGGATATTGGGCGTATTTGCTTAAAAACTCATTTTTACGCATTTTTCGTGGACCACAAATCAGCCGTTGGCGCATGCGCATTATCAGGAGAAGTAATATCTACTTGTCGATTTTATTTTCATGACTTGGTGATTTGAAAAAAATGATCCATGTCGAATTGAATAAACAGCGTTGATTTTTATTTAGCAACTCGATTTTCATTTGTTTTCATAATTTTCGTTGCTTCGAAGTTGAAGTAAAAGCGATTTTAATTTTATTTCTATTTTTATACGTGTATTTTTTGGACTTTTAAATCCACATTTTTTTGATTTTTGATCGCATATTTGCCCTTGCGACATGATGTAATTCGCAGCTCTACTTATCGTTGATAATTTTTCGAACGGTTCGCTGAAAGTTTAGATATTTTGCCTGATAATATGCAATTTTGATTTAAAGAAATTATTTGATAGAATTGCTTTCATATTTCTACAAAACGTTTAAAAAACTATCACCTCGTTTATTGCCGATTTTAAGATGTCTGGGGGGGGGGGGTCAGTTCCATGAAGTCAAATGAGAAAGATAGTAAATTATTCAAAATTAACAAAAAGTTGATATGTACCAAAAAAGTGTTGCGGTTATTTCCGCTCGTTACATTTTTAATAATAATAATAATAAAAAAAAAAAAAAAAAACTTAAAAAAGCTCTTGAGGCTTGGACTCCCTAACCCCCCCCCCTCTCTCCGAAAATCGGCTATGACATTGTTAATTTTTAAAATTTAGTTTATACTTATTGATTATAATTTTAAGGGGAAGGGGGTGTAGTATTGAAATTTAGTAGTGGAAGGGAGAGGGACGTAGCCTTGAATTCTTGGATGATTTTGAAATATTTGCATAAATTGCGTTTTCAGGTCATTTAAGAAGTTATAAAGGATTAGCTTTCTCAGTTTTCGAAAAAAACGAGTTTTGACCTACTTGCTATTACGAAAATGTGTTTTAAATTATTATGTTGTAATAGATGGAAAAGGAGAAAATATGGTTATTTTTTTCTCTCAAAGAGTTGCCAGAATAAATAGTTTTTCGTGAATATCGAGTTGTCGCAAGGAGAGGCAGAGAGGCTAAATTGCTCCCGGGCTCGGGTTCCGGAGAGGGCTCGAAGATCCAAACTTTGGGTTTTCTAATTCTAATGAGTTCTTGGAATTTTTTTTTCAAATTTTCATCGGATTTAAAAAAATTGAAAAACGACCCTGAATATTCTTTTAGCTTCGAAGCCATTTCTGGCTTTCCACAGCCCTGAGTGGACAGCCTAAAGTGTGAAAAAAAAATGGTGAATGAAGTGTATGACATAAAGGTATCTCCAACATTCTTTGAAGATAACTGATAAGTTCGTAGAATCATTTACGATGTAAATGAAACAGTCTGGCGTGTTTTCAATAACCGATAACTTCGTAGAAATACGATGGAAATAAAACAATCTCGCGTGTTTTCAACGTAACCAACGAAACGTAACTAATTAAACGGCTAGATCGAGGTAATCGGTATCGAGTACATATTTCAGCACGTACCTGTTAATTAAATTATTTTATTGGATCGGTCGTACGAAGTATCCTCGCTTTACAATTCTGTTGTATTGCCCAACGAAAGACAAAAACGCTTAAATGAACCTTTCGCGATCCTCGAGTTCTCGACTGGATCGCGAATGGTAGAACAATTTCAATTGATTGAACGACGAAGGGGAAAAATCTTAAATATTCTGCGACAACTTACGTTCTCATCGTTTTCGTTACCCACCGACATATTTGTATATAACGATGTTTTTTTTTCTCTCGAATCAGTATAATCGGATACTTGTACGCAATTTGTTTTTTCTTTTTATGGTTGATGGAAATGAAAAAACAACGATTAATTTTCTTCTTGTTTGCTGTACTTAAATAGTATTTACCTGGTATTATTTATAGGTAATTTTACATTACATGGTATGTATTTAGCCCTCTGACCATAATAAGAAGGCGAATATTAACCTATATACGTAAAAAAAATCTTTCGATATTTTTTAATTACGATTCATTCTTATATACATATTTTTCATTATTTTTATTTATTTGTTAGTTTTTTTGTTATTCCTTCTGCATAGTGATATTTGATTTTTTTTAATATATATATCCTTTTTATTTGATCGTATGTTACCTTTACCTGCAATTTTACAAATTTTTCGCTTCATTTGATTATTTTGGTATTTTTATTTTTGTTATATTTTTGTTTGGATTACTTTTTTTTGTTCTCTCCTTTTTTTATACGTCGACTTTTTGTAACATATTCTTTTCACAAATTTATTTCGTACAGAATATTTACCCCCAGTTTCCTTTCTTTTGGTTTTTATTACGGTTAAAGTATTATTTAATTGGTGTGTAAATTTTTTATGTACATAATGGGTTGGAAAAAAAGCAAGATTGTTTTTAAGACGAGAAAATATGGATGAAGCTTTTTTCAATGTTTCGAACGCGAAATCTGATTGAATTCTGTATAAATGTAATTTTTCATTTTGGAACCAAGTGTTCGTTAGTGTTATTAATAAGGCCGAATGGGGCATTCTTCGGTTTTTTTTTTTTCGTTACTATTTACCTACTATTTATTTAGTGCACAATAATTTATAATACGATATTTATTATGCCGCTTTGAATTATCAGTATATCCGGTTATATATTCATTTTTCCTTTACAGTTACCTTGTTGATGATAAAAGTGGTAATGGCGTAATTTTTACCACTACAAATAGTAATGTATCGGTGATAGAGTAAAAAAGTTCATTACCTTTGTGCATTATGTTAGTCTGTTGGTTTTTTTTTTGTTTTCGTTGGTTAAACAACGTTGACTCTGTAGGTTTTTTTTTTTTGTTACGGAAAGCTAAACTTGTTATAATTCGTATTGGGCATTACTGCGGTCGTGTATTGAATACCGGTCTCGCTTTCAATCAATATTATTTTGTTTATTTGTAAGATGATTTTTGACTTTTAAGTTTCGTTGTTGAATGCGAAATATTATTGATACGCAGTCACGTATGGGGTTTTTGAAATTAAATAAAAATAAAATCGAGGATAGCAAAAAGGTCGAAACAATGTTTCTAGTCATTTGTCATTTTATAAATGTGTTGAGAATTAATTAAATCTCTTGCCTATGTTAAGTTTGTAAGGGTATTGTTATTTTTTTAGTCTGATTTTTTTTTTTTTGTAGTCATTACGCGATATTTTTTCGTTTCCTTTTCGACTGATTAATAATGGTGGTATATTGGTGAGGTGAAGATGAGAGAAAGTCAAAGGTCAAAATTTAACGATTATGGTGCTAATGTAGAGAAGTAACGCTATGGTGGAACGTGTAGCTAGTCGGGTTTTTTTTTTGATGTTTTTAAGTTACCACGTTTGTTTATTTTCTTTTTTTTTACGATGATTATTTGCACTTTTTCTGAATTGGACTTGATTGCAAGGAATTAATTGTCAAGGGTAGTGAAGTGAGCTGTTGTGTTTTTCATCTATGGTAACCTGAAATTAATTTGAAATGGACTGCTTGCTATTTACGACGAATAATTTATTATTCCAGTGGTGAAATGATGACATGAAAAATTTAATCGAAAAAAATGCTCTAAAAATGTATTATACTTGGAAATTATTTTGCTGTGAAAGCAAACCAATATTTTGAGTCTAATCTACTTTAGGTTATCTTCATTAGTATGGTAAAAGAACAGAGCGTTGTTTATCATGAGTTCAAATGTCTCTAAAGACTTGGAAAAAGTGCAAATATATGTGTTCAGATATTAATTCAATAAACTTGAGGAAATTCCGTTCTTCAACGACTTTAAGTAGAAAAAGGTATTTTATTATTTTTCATCTTATGTAGCATTTATGATTAATTTTTTATTATATTTTTCGTTTCGGATTATTTAAAAAGTTCGCCGTTGCTGAACTTTTAAAAAATCTATGTGCGTTGTTATCAAGAGGTTTAATTAAGGATTGTTGTATTTGTGTAAGTTGCCAAATCTAGCCCATATTGCACACGGTAATACATTGATAATAATTGTATATCAATTTAATATTTAGCCCCTGGAAACATCTATATTGATTAATACAGTGATTTCAGTATAACGTTGATTTGAAACTGCATGTTAATTTTTTTTTATTTATGCTTAGAAGTGCTTGTTTGATTTTTTTTTTTCATTATGATTAAACGATTATCGATCTAGATAATTTTATATATGGAATATTTTATCGATAGTATATTAACTTCTTTTTAAACGTTCAGCTTTAGATGTTCATTGCGTTTTGTTTTTCTGTTAAGAATTAATTATAAATATATTCTTGTTTAAATGTGGTATTTGTCTTGAAAATTTCAATTTTTCTTCAAATATCAAGCGAATTATGAATTTAATATTAAATAATTATCGTCTTTTGTCTGTTGTTTTTATTAATTTAAGTTGTATATTTTATTTAATAAATTCTTTTATTTAAACTCTGGGTCAAGTTTTATTTAAAAAATGAAATGAGCTATTCACGAATAAATTATATTGTCCAAAATAAAGGTACAGCGTATTCGAATGCGAGCAAACGAACTTATAAAATAGACCGCATACGATAGAAAATTAAATAAAAAATTACACAAATAAGAAACACGAGTCGATCATGTTGACTGTATAAAAATGTAAATAAAATATTTCAGATAGGAAATTCTACAAATCACGATCGCAATCACAAGTATGTATATCTATGTTACAAATAATAATTTATGATTTTCTACATATTATATCTAGCTTGAATTTTCTTCTTCCTTTGCATCAGTTTACCGGGAGCCGAAGCTGTTACATCGTATAAAGGAAGAGGAAGATTTTCGTCACCATCTAATCCTAATTTTTTACGCTCTTCTTGTATCCGTTTCCATTGTTTTTGACGTAACATATTTTGAGGCGAAGAGATAGGCGGAGTAACTGGGCAAATGTTGTCGACGATTGTTAAAGGTGTTCTCTGAAAAAACAAGTATAATTTATATACCGAGGATTTAGTCAGCTCGATAATCTAGATAAATGATTACTTTTTTATTTGGCGTGTAAAATAATTTTTTAGCGGGATTTTTCAGTTCGATTTTATGTTCAAATGAATCTTCGCAACTTTTCTCGCATGGTGTTTCATTTTCGGTCTCAAACGACTGTAGTTCAGATTCATTTGTTGTTTTCGTTGTTTCGGGCGTTTCGTTCTACAAAAGGAGAAATGAGATTACATTTACGTTACATAGAGTAATGAAAGCTGAAATATTGAAAGCTTACTTCGGTAGACGGTTTTTCCAACGCATCCGAGGCATTGAAGTCGGAAACAATAGGTGAAGGGTTGCTAGATAATAGGTTTTCTTCTATATCCATATCATCGGCACTAAGAAAAGAACTTAATTCCGAAGTTTTCGTTTTTTCTAATTCATCCTACAGCAATAATAATTCATTAGCAAATACGTTTTCGAAAATTCGTTCAAATACGCCCCACTCACCGCGATTGAAGACATGGAAAAACAAGTATCGCTAGTTTCTACAGCTTCAGAAGAATTCAAATCATTTACAAGTTCGTATATATTTTCATTCGACGGCGTTCTACATTTTTTGAGAATTATCTGAAAGATAAATAACCGAAAAACCTTAATGATTATACGAAAGATAGGTGCCATGGTAAAGAATTCGATATTATTTATAAATGCCAACTTGAATAGGAGTCCTCTGAAAAGCTGTGGTTGGAGACCTCGGATCCATCAGGTCGATGGTAGCGCAAGGGCTCGAAACTAAGTACAAAACAATGGTTAAAAATTACAAGTTCTGTTAGTGACATGAGCAAGAAAGTGTATGAGAATAGTGCAATGCTTACAAGATACATCTGGAGTAGAATTAGACATTCCAATATTCTAATTGATTTGATATTTGACTTGGAAAATCGTTGCGAAGTGTTGAAATGTCCCAGTACGCGAAAATTATCAATTTTCCAAATGTAACAACTTTAAATTTTGAAAAATCCGTTATCCGTTAGAAATATTTATCAAAGCTCATTGAGAATGGGGAATATTTAGCGAGACGAAGGAGGGCAGAAAAAACGAACAAAAGTAGGTACTTTAGGTAGGTTTCAAAGATGCAGTGTTACCATAATTATTTTAAAAATTCAAATTGTATAAAAAATCGAGAGGGAAAAACAAAATTTTTTTTTAAATTCGGCAAGTCGGTAACGGCAATTCGATATTCAAGTGAAAATAATGAAGTTTCTGTTCATTTTTCAACTTTTTACGATTCAGGTTAAAAATTTAGAAATATAAAATAAGTTTTTGCATCCATACTATTCTGCAGATTCATATTATAATACTATAGGCAGTTGTACAATGGACTAAAAATTATGGGACATAATGGGTAACAAAACGAAAGAAATACCTTGAAAATTAGAATAAATGCAAATAAACATTATGAATTAGCTCCAAATTGAATATCCGAGCTCTAAGACCCAAACTCAGCGTTACCATAAGAAATTATTACAGAAAAAAAATGATATCTCCCAACTTATCACATTAGGTATCCACTCAAATATAATAACAACGAAAAATGGGAAAATTAAATTTTATTTATAGTTAATTGTAACATATTTTACAGTAATTAGTGTAGATTATTCTGAAATATACATTCTGTTTAGGCATTAGAAAAAACCATTCAAAACTTTTCACATATTGCACAAAGAAAAAACTGAAAGACATACATGTTACCACCAGCATGTTTCCGTCACCCGGGATTCATCTTCGACCGAGTTTTTTCCCTCTGCTTCGATACTCCATTGCTACAAAATTCAATCTTGAGAACCTATTTTTTTCTTTTAATATACTTGATGTATAAAAATAAAAAAAATCTACAAAAATTACAAAATAATTTAATCGTCATAATGATTAAAAAAAATGAATAAATAAATAAACAACGAAGCACGAATCAATTAAATAAAATCTAACATATATTGCTTCGTATATTTCTAACAAACACTTTATCTAGTTTTTTCCCCAAAATTAATTCCATCAAAACAATACCTACACACCAACAATGAAATTTCTTCTTCAAGTTGTTCTATTTTACGCGTAAAAAAATGTTTATTCTAATACTGAAATGAATTATCCAAGGCGATATATTTTTTCAACTACAGATGTTCCCTAATTTCGATCGTATGCACAGACACGTTTACGTTTACACCATCATACGACTGAACAGCTTAAATTAATTCACAGCGTTTCTTCAAAACTAAGTTCAATAGCTCTTACAGCCGAAAAATAAAAACAAGCGAGCCTAAACATTTTAACATTTATTCACAATAACTAATGAATTTTTGGAAGCCAGTCCAGTGTTTAGTTTTTCATCTCGAAATGAGATGCCCTTAGCTTAAAAATGTTACCATTTTAATTAGCTTATTTTCATTAAATATAAAAACTGAAATATTTAGTACTTAATGTTTAGGAAAAACCGTCTATTTCATTCGGTTACTAATTAACGTAAAGATAAAAGATTAATCCATTTCAGTTAGATATATTATCGGAGAGTTTTCCAAATATAAAAAAATTATAGGTGGCATACGTAGAAGGCGGTATTACTGGCGAAAAGAAATGTGTACATAGCAAGCTCGCGAAATACTGGAGGAATGAATCGTGCTCGGCGACGACAGTACAGAGAAAACGTAGTACACAATGATGCTACGTCAGCATGCGCATCCTTCTTCGTTGGTGGTCGTTTCGTTCGGCGTATCTTTTAGAACAACTTCTTGCACTGAGGTTTAAGGTTAAGGAAAATTAATAAACATACGCTACCAGTATTAGACAATTTATACGTTTCGAATAACGCGTTGTGGGTGAATGCGTAGGTTGTGTCGACAAAATAACGCCTATTCGGTGGTATTAAATTTCATGCGCAGATGAATTTGAAAAAAAGTAAGCAGCCATGCTGCATTACTAGAGCTGAGTTTTTAATTGAAGCTTGTGCAGGACAAATACACCCACGACCAACAAACTCCACGCCATTCGAGATTCCATCTCGCTATGGCCCTTCTCTAAAAACACGTCCCGATGAGAAAACACCGTCATTTCTCGACTCCGCTTAGGCCACACCTCCCTTACCCACAGTTACCTTCTCAAGAGACAATCGCTCCCCCTATCCCCAAACTGCCGAACTCTCCTCAAGGTCATTCATCTACTTCTTGACTGCCCTAATTATGCCACCTTTCGGACCACAATTGGGGACCCTGTCTGTATCCTTTTCCGAAACTCTCAACAACAAGCCATCCAGTCTTCCCCTACTCATGAGCTTTCTAAGGCAGTCCGGATTGTTCCACCGCATCTAGACCCTTAACATACAGCGTGCCTCTGGCCTAAACACCAGTATACGTTACGTTAAACTAAATTTAAAAAAAAGTTTGTTCAGGTATGCAAATAAAGTTGCTCACCTCTTCATGTCCACAGGCCACACTTGAAACAAGTCTGAAAACTTCTACTCTATCCCTTCCAGAACTACTCAAGGTATTGAATTTAAAACAAAACTAGTTTTTCTTGCTGTGATAATCATATGAACACATATTTCTCAAATTATAATTACTTGAGGCTCCTAAAAATTTTGTTCAAATTGTCAAGATATCCATTTTGACCCAAATTGAAGAGGTCACATTCTGGTCATCAACTAATGCTAAATACAAAGTTTAACCTTTCTAAGTCGATTTGGTGAGGAGATATGGAAGATTCATGAAATTTCCTGCAGTAATTCTTCCCGTCCCCATTTGTTCCAACTCCCCTCCAAATTCGCTTGTGAAGCAAAAATCAAAATAAGTTAGTTACTTGAGCTAATTTTATCATATAACACCACACTACAGTAAATAATTTTCGACCTTTCATGTATCTCCATCACATTTTGAGATCGATAATCGCCTTCACCCCTCTAATATCATGTTTAGAGGTGAATTTGGGATATAGTATACTTCATACCCCTAATAATCACGAGTTCATATTAATTACATTTTTACTAATTTGAGGCTCCTCAGGCTCTACTTAAATTTTGATAATTCGCCATTTTGAATCCATTTTGACCTAAATACCCAAGTTCATATTCTCGTCGCCAACTAATCCCACATACAAAGTCTGAGCTTTCTAGATTGATTTAGTGAGGATATATGGAAGATTCAAGAAATTTCAAGACAATAAAATTTTCTCAAAAAGCCATTATTTACTCCAACTCCCCTCCAAACGCACTTAAAAAGCTGAAACTTGAATATGTTGATGTCCGTGACTCACTCTTTCATATGAAATCAAGAACGAAAATTTTGAGCTATTTACCCTTTCTTCAGCCACCCTCAAAATTTGAGTGATCCGCCATTTTGAGGCGAAAAAACAAATAGTACCTTTCTCTCATTTTCAAGAAGAATACTCCCTCGCGAGCTCTATGCGTGGGAAAAAATATACATACTGAAAAGTTGAACATTAGCCAGATGATTACAAATGGTCTGAAACGCAAAGATTCGAAGACCCCATCTTACCCAATCAGGTAAGCTATAATAGCTATCGTTTTTATTAAAAACTTAAAAAATAAACGTCGATGTTATAATATTTTATTCACTCCACTGTTAAGGGTAAAGAATGTGGCGCTCTACTTGTTAGGATTTCAATGAGTCGCCTCTCACCCCGTATAAGTCTGCAAAATATGTACATGATTGCATCCGATGTAAAATTCGCCAACGGACTCTAGAAAGTGCTATCATCTATCTTAGCACACGCCTGTAAGAAAACGATGTAGTTAATTTAGGGTGCGGTAATGTACTTTGAAAATCATTTGGGCCCCAATAATGCACTAAAATATAAAGTTGAACATTCGCTAGATATTACAAATGGTGTGAAACGCAACCATATGAAGACACTACTCACACCCTACCCCTCCATCTATTCCAAATCAGGTAGACTGTAATAGCTATCGTTTTTATTAAAAACTCGTCAGCTGAAAAAAGGATACTGTCTTCCGGTGGTTTATTCTCTGACGAATCCATACCAGGCAGTGCTGCTGCAACACTTCTGAACAACTGAAATTACGTAAACAGGAGTCAGCGTGAGTATAACTCATAAAAACGAACAGTCAATAGTTCATTTATATTCTCAGCTTCAAAAAGAAATCTGTTCACATATTATAGAGGAAACGAGGAAATCGATAACACTGCCCACATATCGTTAACCCTTCGGGAATACCTGAGAGATTACTTTTCAGTACAGGGTGTTCAATAAATACGCCTTTACAAATATAGGTATTCATCGTGTTTAAAATCTGACTCATTAAACGTCTACATTATTCCACGAAACTTGATAAACCCATTGATGCCTTATGGGGTAATAATTCATTGGAATACATCAAAATGAAAAAACCGCGGGAATCGTTAATTTTTCCTCGTTTCAGTCATAATTAAGGCTAACAAATGTGTAACGCCGCGCAACCAACTGTAACCGCATAACTGTATCACCTACTGGGAGGAACTGAGGAAGCACGAAGCGTAAACATATGTAAAATATCATTATTTAGGCTGTCTTCGCGCATCCGCAATAATTTTTCTCAACGTTTATGCTGTCGCGTAAAATTCGCGAATAAGTAGATGAAATTTTCGTACCTGCTTAACATTATATCCGGCTTTGGCACTAGTTTCAATAAACATAACATTTAATTCTTTCGCTTTGCGATCACCTTCTTCCGTAGACACTTGACGTTTATCGGAAAGGTCGGTTTTATTACCTACTAACATAATAATTACATCGCTTCCACGTTCTGTTCGAACGTCATCTATCCATTTGGATGTTTGATGGAATGAATTGGCATCTACGCATACAAATTAATCGACATAAGATTACCAATAAGATGAGAGAAAAAGTAACGAGTAATTACTCGAAAATAAAGTTAAATGTAATGAGGGCTTTAATGCGCACCAATACCCTTATACTTTACAGGAAAAAATTTTCATAATATGTCAAGTCATCTTCTTACATAAAATTCAACATTCTTTCCACTTGAATTTCGATAAGACTGGTATTATCAGTTTCACCGAATTCACGATAAGAAAGAAAGAGTTTAGTTTTATACACATTACATAAATTTATGAATTCCAGTCAACGAGACCTAAAATATATGCCGATAATAACCAAGGTACAAAATCAAAACCATAGATGGAATTTCGTTAGAAAACCTACTTAAAATGAAAAGGTATATCATGTATTATTTTTACATTACTTACTAGTAATATCATACACAACTACGGCCACTGTAGAGTCTCGAATATAAGAAGGAATAAGACTTCTAAATCTTTCTTGACCAGCCGTATCCCACAACTGTAACCTCACCTGCGATAGATAAAATCATTAAATCTATAAACCATCAAAATTACTAAACTTATTCATCAATCTCAGTACTGATAAGAGGTTTAAAAACGACATAGTTTTCATTGGAAACATAAACCTTCATGGTATAATCCATCAATAGCATGACGACAAGTACATCAAACAAAACAGAGTTGTGAGGTCATACTAAAATACTACAAATACGAGTAAATATACTCACTGTTCTATCTTCTAAATACATCGTTTTTGAAAGAAAATCTATTCCAATAGTGGCCTAGAAACCAAGAATACCTCGATCGATTATGCATGTCAGCGTAAAATTAATTATGAATGTAGAAATGAAACACTGACCTGATAAGTGTTATCGAAACTATCATACATGAATCTAGTGATCAGGGAGGTCTTGCCGACTAAAAAGTGAATCGAAACCGAAGTAGATTAGAAATGGGCGTTGGATATGGGTGAGAATTGACACAAAAAGGGATGATTTTTTTCATCAAATGCGAAGCTATTGCTGTCAACTTACCGCTTTGTTCTCCCAGAAAAACTAACTTGAACTTTCGTAGAGGATTACCGAAATCCCCCGACGCCATTGTTGATTAGTGTTAAAGATAGTGCGATTATCTATAAAAAAAGCAGCAATCTACAAAACCATTAAATCGGACGAGGATAATTAAAACCCTGAGCTAATGCTGATCTCACAATTCATCGTGTCCACATCACGCATAGAACGATAGAATAGCCGACAATCCACGACTCACTACTCGTATTGGGTATTTGTCAAAATGACAACGAAACTTTTCATTTCTGACGCTTTACTCGCAGTGTTACCAACTAAATTTTTGCCGTGCCTTGCCAGCTATCAAGTTGAAATTATTGTCAACGAAAGAATTTGCACGAGAGGCAGCGAAGCGCAATTTTTAAATTTGGAGCGTATTTTTGTCGCAGGAATTATGAAAATTTCGCATATAAGAGAATGTTAACCTTACTCTATTATATTTCAATTTCGTGGTTACCGATTACAGTTGAAATGAAATGGCAACACCTTCGTGTAGTCCCCTCTACTAATCAACAAAACGAATGTGAACTCGCGACCTCAGCACATTTTTGTGGAATTCCTTGTTCTTTTTAATCATCGATAATGTAATTATTTGAAAATTTAAAAATCATGGTATCTTCTCGTCGATTAGATATTGTTATATCCCCATGCTGATCATTCTGAGAAAATTTGCAGTAAATTAATGCTCTTGAGTATTTTCCTTTTAATAAATATTATTTGCAGAAATCTGAATATATTCCTTGGAATCCCTTTGAAAGAAATTCTCGAACAAAACATTTCGTAATAAAACAGAGGAAAACTTTATGATTGTTTTTATTATGTACAGCATGTAATTACAGAAATGTATAAATAATTTAAGAAATGAATACACTCAACGTCGTAATTCATCTAATAAAATCATCGGTGATAAGAACGTATTATACGATTTTCTAAAAAATTTCACGATCATATTGAATTGGTGGCATTTATAGTCAATTTGTTACCATTCCATGTACTTTTTCACTCGGCAGTTCTTAAATTAACTGAAGTTGATTGCTTTACCGAAATAAGCAGCTAAATTAGCTTCACGGAGTGCTTCCGAACAAGTCTGAAAAATATATTAGAATTATATAACGAGTTTTTGAGATCAAATTTTACCACAAATATAAATGAAAACTACCGGATGAGCATGGCAAACTCTAGCGATATCTTCACACGATGCTCCGTATTCCATGGCTAATACGGCTTCATTGATTAATTCACCGGCATTCTGTAAGTCGTGAAGAAATTAAGAATATATTATGAACAATATGAGTTCATAATGCAATTTATTTTTTCCTACCGGTCCGATAATATGACAACCTAATAGTCTGTCGGTCAATTTATCGCCTAAGGCTTTTACAAAGCCATCGGTTTCGTTGTTGGTTTTTGCTCTACTGTTAGCAGCAAATGGGAATTTTCCTACAGTATATTCGATACCCTGTAAGTATTACAGAAATAAGTAAATGATTACGGATGAGTTACTAATAGAGCTCGAGTTCGTAAATCGATGCACTTTTTTTTTTTTAGAAACGTTGAAACACTTCTAATAAGAAACGTCCAAGTTTCATGATCCCATGATTTCAAAAATATTAGTCATCATCTTATATTTTGAAGATGAATGTTTATTATTTTGAGATATTTGGTAAATTTTGAAAACTAATCGCTTACTTTCTCCTTTTTAATACATAACTCAGCATATTTCAGCCTTTTTTTTTTTTTTTTTTTTTGAAAAAAAAAAAAAACACTTCATCATATCCAGGAACTTCAATGATAATGGTTTTGAAAATTTTCTCCATGAAACTTGGATATCTCACTGATATATAGGCAATATAGTTGGGGATGGGAAGGGATAAGTTTTTAAGGGCATTCAGTAAAATTTACAAAATATTCAAGTACTTTATAACCTGAGCTCATGAGACAGGTTCTCAGTCCAACCACCTTCTCCTTTCCCTCCTCCTCCTCTACGACCATATATAGGTACTTTGTTAAGCCTATCTTATTTTTCTCACATGAATATTTTCAAAATAATTACATTCATATTTCACATTTCTAAATGTATAGGTTTTTAGCACACATAAATCCGAGCCCTAGATAAAGCTATGAAAATAATACATACATCTTTTTTTAAATCTTCTTCCGTTCTTCCAACCCAACCGACTTCAGGGTGAGTGTATATCACAGAAGGAACGCAGTTGTAATCAATATGCACAGGACCACCGGTTATTCCTTCGACACAGACGATACCTTCATCTTCAGCTTTATGAGCTAACATTGGTCCATGAATACAATCGCCGATGGCGAATACACTGTAAAATAATAAATTTAGAAGTTCTGAAAGAATTTCAAAGTTGTGTTTTATTTAAAAAAAATATAATATACTTTGGAATGACTGTTTGGAAACGAGAATTCACAGGTATTCTGCCTTTTTCGTCTTTTTCAATGCCCAGTTCTTCTAAGCCTAAATTCTTTGTGTACGGACGTCTTCCAACGCAAACTAATAGAACGTTACATTCCAGCTAGAAATAAGACGAATGTAACTCACAGGCAAGTACTGTAGGATAATGAAAATGAATAGAAACTCACAGTTTCCTTCTTTGAAGGATCTTTGACATTTTCAACTTCGACTAAAACATTTCCACCTGTTTTAGTGGCACCTGTGACTTTGGTGCCGAGTTTAAAGTTCATTCCTTGTTTGGTTAAAATTCTTTGGAATACTTTGGCGACTTCGCCATCGATACCAACGCCACCTATGGAATTCAAATATTCTACAGCGGTAACTTCAGCTCCAAGACGTTTCCATACGGAGCCCTGAAGAATATAAGAATGGTAAATAGAAGAAATGATAAAGTTAAATGTTTGGCTAATTAAGTAGTTACCAATTCTAATCCAATTACTCCGGCACCAATAAGGACTAGTTTTTTTGGAACTTCGGTTAAAGAAAGCGCACCGGTAGAAGAAACAATTTGTACTTCATCGATCTGTGAATTTTAAATATACATTCATGATATCTGAAGAGAATACTTGATGTAAGGATGAATGAAAAATTACCTCGATTCCTGGAAAAGGGGTAACCTCTGATCCGGTAGCGATTAGAATATTTTTAGTTTTTATTTCTTCGGCAACTGAGCCATTTTCATCTAATACGGCAACAGTATTTGGACTAGTAATTTTACCGTGGCCTTTAGCAGACCTTACCTATGAGAATATTATTTTTAATGCTTGTCATAGAAAAAGTCAACATTTTCTTTAGTCTACTTACTTTGTTCGACTTGAATAATGAAGCGATACCACCGGTTAAGGCTTTAACTGCGTTGGTTTTCGTTTCCATTAATTTTTCTAAATTTAATTTAACTCCTTCGACTGTACAAATATTCATATTTAGCGATGTTGTCTTCGAACATAATAATTAATCATCTTAAATTTGAAATAACCAACCTTCCACACCCCTGGCTGCTAAATCCCCAGTGTGAGCCATATGATAATAATAAGAATTGTTCAGCAAAGCTTTGGAAGGAATACATCCCACATTCAAGCAAGTGCCTCCTAAAGTGGCGTTTTTCTCCACGCTGACGGTCTAAAGTAAATATGTTAAAAGATAAGGACATCTCTTTTCAACACTATTAACTACGAAAAAGCAATACGTACGTTTAGGCCCAGTTGAGCAGCTTTAATAGCAGCTACATATCCACCTGGTCCAGAACCAATTACTACTAAATCCACCTCACCGCCGGAAGAGTAACATCTTCTTTGGCGCCGACTAAGTGAACCAGAGAGGACGGTGACAGAACAAGGAACATGGCCTTGTTGTAGGTGTACAATGACCGGCTAATGTTTCAAATAATTAGTTGAGATATCAAACACTTTGGAAAATTTTCAAAATTATATCCATTTACTTACTTTCAGTGAAGTGGACAACCGATTCATGAGATTGCTCTGCATGTTGATGTTCTATTAAGTGGCTCAAGAACTTTTAACGAATGATGACTGAGCGATTCACTCAATAGAGCTTAAATTTTCGCCCTCGAATATCACGTAGGAGATATCAATTTTCTCGATAGATAATATAAGTAACCTTAGCGGGCGGGTAAGGGACGTCCTTCAAAAGAATAGGGTCAGGAGGTCGGAAAATTTTAACCTGAATTTTTCAAACTTGGTTACCTTAGTACTATTTTTATGCAAAAGGATCGCTAAATACATATTGGTGTTTTTCACCTGCTGCAAAGTGCAATGCATGCATTCAACAAATTTTTCCGGTGATAAAACCCTTTGACTATCTCTACATAGCACTTAGCAGAGCTTGAATTTTCATTTCCCTCTAATCTCCAATTTTTTGCAGCTTTACTTATTGTATTATTAATTCATCATTTAAAATGTGAAAAATTTTTGTTCAAGTTGACAATATATGGTTGAAAAAATCATAGTTATATTTGTTACTGAAAGTTGAACTTTCCATAAGCTGAATTACTTTATTCCTAAATATGAGTCAGATTTGTCGATATTACCAGAGAGGTGCATGTAAATACGGGAATTCGTGCCATTTCATACACGAAAATAATTATTATTCAAATAGAAGAGATCATTCTGGTATGCTGTTAATTTACTTTCAAAATTTAACTCAATCTCGAATTTAAAAAAATAAATGATATTTTTTCTTATAGATTATTCCTATGGCAATTACAGATCAAACAATTATGATAATGAAAGTCACTCCTCCTATAGCAGCAAATCCTCATACTCATCATATGGTGAAAGCAATTGAAACTTATTAGTTACCACTCCTCCGATTAATTGTAGTCAAATAATAATATCATAATTCCAGATCATTCGCAGAATTATAGCAAAAATTATGACCGATATCATGTTGATCGTCGTCAGCAAAATCAACAACCGGAAACGAAATCCAAAGGAGAGCTTAGTCTATCACAGTTTTAGTAAGAACAATTTGGCTTATAAACTTACTTCGTAATTCGCATTCTTATTCAATTACTTTTATTTTGTAGTGAGGTAATTAGAGCTGAAGTGAAACAGTTCGAAGACAGGCATGTCTGGCCATTGAGTGTGATAGGGCCAATAAAGAATTTTGGTAATATACCAGGGTTTGATGACTATTCTCCTGAAGAAATAAGATATCAATTTTATATCGCCTCTAGTACAAATTCTTTTCACGAATATGTAAGTCACCTCAATTTGTATCAAAGCCACTGTAAAATCTCAATGGGATGTTGACTAAATGGAAATTTATTTGTTCGCAGAAAAGAAGTATGGATGAATTAAAAGCCAAAGTGCTCAAACTCTGTAGTGAATTTAAAAATAAATCAAGTACCTCTTATAACATTGCTGTAAGTATTATCATTTATTCATTTTGTTATGAATTTTTGCACATTTATTTAATAATTATGAGTTCTGCTTGCAGAAAGAAATGATGAATAAATCGCAGAATCAGAACGATAGTCCAGTATCATCAGTATTTCAAACACCATTACCTTCTACAACTTTTTCTTTCAAGAGGAACCCTTCATCTCAGCAAAACATGGAGTTCGTACAACCTCAACAATCATTTGCGAGTTCCAACAGCGTGTTTGGCAATGTATCACAATTTCCACAAAATAATTTTTCTTTTAGCAATACTAGTCAATCGCAAGCTCTATGGAATAATCAGGCATCATTTTCGAATCAAACAGTACCATCTGATAGTCAAATAAATACATTTTCTTTCAAATCGAATAAACCTAATGAACAAAATGTTGTAGCAAATCAGACACCTTTTGCCTTTGCTTCCAATCCAAATGCCGGTGAAAATGAAACCGATTCTAATTATTCCAAACTTGGTGAATTACCACCAGAATGTCTACAAGCTTTTCAAGCTAAAACATTCAAATATGGTCATATACCTCTGCAACCTCCGCCTAAAGAATTATGCCTTTGATTTCTCTTACTTATTCAATTGTCTATCTTCCGGTATTCTCTGCGTAATTATTTATTCATGCAAATCGTTGTGTTTATTTTTAATTTTGTTTATCAAATTTTTGTGAAATTATTTATTAATTAAATTTGTTGTTCATCATGAGTATAAATATAGGAAGATTTATTTAATGAATAAACAACAACAATAATATATATATTTAACAAGAACGATTACAGATCTAAAATATTAGCGAGTTTTAAAAATCTTATGAATAAAGAATGCAAAATGAGGCGAACAAAGAATATGCAACGAAAATTTAAAAACATTCAGAACACTTGAAACACAAAAACATGCATTTAAAATCTAATTACATATAACAGTTCGCCTAAAACAATAAATAACTTCACTTACAATAAATAAGCTCACATTTAAAAACTTTCAGTCAATAATAAAAGAAGTGAAATACTGGTTTCATTATGTAATTGAAGTGTCACCAAAGCAAATTAGTGCTACAAGTTAGCTACATACATTCGAAAAATTGCATAATGAAACAAAAAAAAAAAAACTCAAAGGGATGCAGTGTTTCGCTTTTGTAAAGTATAAATAAGAGTTAGAATACCAGCTCGTTTACATTTCACTTCTTCTTTATTAATAACACCAATATTATCGAGTTTCCTGTGGTTTAATACGTGTTTTGCTATATTATCAACGTTACAGAGTAAATATATACCACAGTCGTAGCTATTACTTTGCTGCAACGAATGGCATTCTTTGACATTAACAGGTTTATCTTTTTCAAAGTAATGCTGCAACTTTGATGCCAACTTGGTAGCTTGTAAATCATTTACACAGTTAGAAGAATCAAAATGATAAAATGTACCATCGCTTCGAAAATATACAAGCAAGCTCCAATGTGATCCACCGGATGAAAATACGTTTTCGTTATTATTTACAGGAAAAAATATAACTAAATATTGTCTGGCAGACACAGGGTCCAGAAACACTGGAATTTCGGAGTGATGAGAAGATTTGATGCATTGTGTGACTTCGGGACTGATGAACAAAAAATCTTTATTCGCGTATACTTCTTTTTCTAAATATTGTAAATAAAATCCAATTATGGAATCTGTCAACCATCCGTTACTTTTCAAAATATCGACATCTGATTGCCTTATCACTGTGTCGTGATAGTTTAAAACGACAGCGTTGGACATGTTCCAGTAATTTGATACTTTGGCAGTCTGGCTATTGAACCTGCAAAATAATTTTTATTGGCGTGACATTGCAAAATTGATTGTGCACGTTCTTATAAGTGTTACTTGTCATTAATAAGTAAGACGAAGGGTATGTCCCATATTACCTTCATGGAGATCAGATGAATGTTTCATGTGTTGAAATGCATTTTCCTGTAATTCTTCCGCCAGAGATTTATTTCATTTTCATAATTCATAGATCTGATTCTTATTAAATCCGAAATTTAAGAAAGAAAATACATTTGTCACATTTTGATGTTATCAATCGATATCAATTCTACATGCAAAAAATCAGCACTTTCTCGGATAATTCTCATTGGTGGAAATTGGCGGACATTTTAAAATCATGAAAGCACATACTGAACTGGTCCAATCATAAACGAATATTTTTACTTTATTAATTTGATTGGCAATTCAATTTACAATATTATAAACCATGTGATTTTGTTTGTGGGATTTCAAAAAAATGATCGTTTAACTTTTTATGATTACTTATTACGATAAATAAATTCGCGTATTCGTTTTAAAATTTATGTAAGTAGACTGTATTGATAACACTGTGATAAACCGCCATGGAACCAATGACTTTAGGCTCACCTAATACTTCGCAAAATGCTTCTGTTTTATTTGATACAACCGCTGCATCGAATTCTCAGTTTTTGCCTTCCTTTCTGTTGGGAAGTGAGCAGGGAAATGATTCTCTATATACATCTCCTAAACTTACATCTCCGACGAAGTCACAGTACAACGCATTTCAGTCTTCCTTCAATTATAGTATTCCATTAGAAAAGTAAGTATCTATTCACATATCCTTATGAAGTAAGAACGTGGAAGGTGTAGTTTCATGTTCACATTTTCTTCAACAGAAATACCATACAGAGTCCAGTTTCTACCGCAGAAAAGCACGATGGCCCTCCAATCATTAGTTTAGCGGATTATAGTGTTTCTCATTCATTAAATGCGTCTAATATAACCAACGATGTTTCTGTGAACAATCTCTATAGGTAATTTCAGTATACCTTAAAGACTTATATATCCATGAACATTCAAACGAACGTATCTTCTTCAATAGTAGTTTTATGTATTCTCAGAGATTTCCAAACAGTTGAAGATTTCACGGAAAATTGGGTTACGATATTTGGTTTTACACCATCGCAACTTGACTTGGTTTTATCGTATTTCGTAAGGTATGGTCAAATAATAGATAAGAAATATTCGTCGAACGGAGGAAATTGGATTCACGTGAAATACTCCAATAGAAGAGAAGCTCAAACAGCGCTGTCCCAGAATGGAAAACAAATATCCTCTAATTTGATGATTGGTGTAGTTTCACGTAGAGATAAAGTAACTATCTTTTTTTCATTATTGAATACTCGCTTGGTCGCTTTGAAAATTGATTTTATTGTCCGTATTCTAAGCGTCATTTAGAAAATGTGACAAATCGCACTCTACCACACCGTTCTCTAACTGAAGTTCCCAATCAGAGGCAAGTTCCCATGTCTCCGCCATCGAATATCCGTCGTTTAACAGTAGCTAATAATGAAAATGAAGTAAGCTTTTATGTTCGCTTATTGGCTTATTCTTAATTCATCGAGAATTAATTAATTTTGTTGTTGCAGGTTGTATCATTGACGAATGTTCCGACGAAAAGTTCTGGGGTTGTTTCTAAAACCATTGAATACCTTTTTGGGTGGTGATTGTGCTGAATATACCTATAACTCGATTATGCAATTTTTATGTATTTTTTTAAAACTATTTTATTTTATGTGCTGTAATTTTTTTCATGGATTCATGCAATAGATTTGTATCATCGTATATCGTAGTTGCAATATTTAATTATTTATTCTCATGTCCTAGTTACAGATAAGTATAAATTTCAAATTTCATCTAATTATATTGGTGACAAAACTTTTTGAACTATAAAAATGTCTTTATTGATAATTTTGTGCAACTGGTCTCGTGATTAATTAATTAAACGAGAGAATTATAGGGTTTTCAATTTTTTATTTATGTAAATAATTTTTCTTTCGCACGGAGAAGTTGGAGAACTGAGTAATGAAAACCTTGACAATAAAATTACTGTGGAGGGCAAAACGATTACATTTTTAATTAACAAGTATTTATCGAAATTTACCGTAATATACCGGCATCCAATAACCTACATTCGAAAGTAAGTCATTCTTACGACTGATAGCACGATAATGAAATGATAAGAAACTCGTGTATTTAACCTTCACGTCCTTCTGAGCAAGCGTGTTTCGAATCATCTCCTACGGGTTAAAAGTTGATACATAGTGTTATTTCTTATCCTAGTCCTTTTCCATCGTAAAAAGTTTGCGGGCTTCGCGTTCGATGATAGTATTAAAAATGTCCAAAGTCTTACGTAACCTCAGTCTGAAAACTAAAACTCCGGCGAAATTCACCACCAATACCGCCAGATGTATTAGTTTTATTCAATACCGGAACGTCAGACAAATTAGTAAATACAAACAGTGAGTAGAATGACTTTTAAAGCACCTTCAGTTCATTATATTTTACTATTTTTAGTACTTCTTGAAATATTCCTATTCTGCCAATAGCTTGATCAATTTAATTATCGATTTTCACAGCTACTACAATGCTATCTCCAGCAAACACTATGTATTGCCAACGTACAGCAAACGATTCTATTCATCTGATAACCTCCCTAGTCATAGTAAAGTTCTACTACCAGCTCTTTCACCCACTATGGATATGGGTACTATCGTAAGCTGGGCTAAAAAAGAAGGTAAGCTAACGACAAAAATCTAAAATTAAAAATCTCCAACATACCATCTCAATTAATCGCCCCTTTATAGGTGATAAATTGAACGAAGGAGATCTACTAGCCGAAATTGAAACTGATAAGGCAACCATGGGTTTCGAAACACCCGAAGAAGGGTATTTAGCTAAAATATTAGTCCCAGCTGGATCCAGGGATGTTCCAATTGGAAAAGTATGTGTAACTCGAGCTCCTTCCTGTATTCTAAATATCTCCTTTATCGATAATTATGAATTCCAGTTAGTCTGTATTATCGTGGAAAATGAAGACGATGTAGCTGCGTTTAAAGATTACGTCGACGATTCACCTGCTGAAGCCTCCCAGCCGGCCGCTGCTGCACCGCCACCACCCAAACCTGCCCCTGCTGCAGCTCCACCTCAACCTAAAACAGCTCCTCCTCCACCACCACCATCGACACCAGCGCAGTCATCATCTTTTCCTAAATCTCAAGATCGTCTCTACGCTAGCCCCTTAGCTAAGCAGTTGGCTGCCCAAAGAGGAATAGATTTAAGTGTTAGTTTGGAATTATATATTCAATAATATGTAATGGAATTCTCGTATTATTTATCATTTTATTTCAAACAGACTATAGGTCAGGGATCCGGTATATTTGGGTCTATAGTAGCGAAAGATTTAAGTAAAGCTAAAGTTGCCCAACCTATTACTGCTTCTGCATCTCCATCTACACCCGGCGAGTTTTATGAAGATCGTGCCATCTCCAATGTCAGAAATGTCATCGCCAAAAGATTATTAGAGTCGAAACAAGTAGGCAGGAATTTTTTTCCATCTCATTTCTAATATCTTGCAGTATATTAAATTTCATGATTTTTCAGAATATTCCACATTATTATCTCAACGTTGACTTGAACATGGATAAATTGTTAGCTTTACGTAAACGTTTGAATGCTGAACTCGAAAAAGAAGGAGTTAAATTAACCGTCAACGATTTCATCATTAAAGCAACGGCGCTAGCGTCGAAAAAAGTACCAGAGGCTAATTCCGCATGGATGGATACCTTTATTAGGCAGTGCGTAAAGGCTCATTAATTTTTCACTCAATAATTTCCATTAATCATGTCGTAATTACTTTTTAGATATCATACTGTCGATGTGAGCGTAGCCGTTAGCACAGAAAGAGGATTAATTACACCGATTGTCTTTGATGCCGAAAAGAAAGGATTAGTTGAAATTAGCGAAGATGTGAAAAGATTAGCAGCTAAGGCGCGCGAAGGAACTCTGCAACCGCAGGAATTCCAAGTAAGCGATTTCATTTTAGATTCTTAATTTTCTCGGTTTAAATAATATGTACTGATTCAACTCTCTGTTCTCTTCTAGGGTGGTACCATTTCAGTTTCTAATTTAGGTATGTTTAATATCAAAAGCGTATCTTCTATCATTAACCCACCACAAGCTTGTATACTTGGTGTTGGCGCCCCTCGGCAACTTTTACTACCTGATGAAACATCTAAGGATGGGTAAGATTTGCCAATAGCTCGATTTGGATTTAAAACAAAAATAAAAATTACCAACGTATATATTTTAATTTTATTTTTAGTACAAAAATTTCCGATGTCGTGCAGTTCACTCTGAGTTGCGATCATCGTGTAGTGGACGGAGCTGTTGGCGCCCAGTGGCTTCTTGCTTTCCGTAAATACATCGAAGACCCGACCAACATGATATTGTAAATGTAATCTTATCAGTTCACCTGTGAAAAGACAACAGCTTAAAAATGCGTCATTATCGTATTGACCACTGATTAAACGAAATGAATTATAAAGTGTTATACTCTGGTTAAGCATTCCTACAGTATGTAAATACAATTAGTAGTAACGTATTGTAAATTTTTTTCTCATCATTAAAAATTTAATGTATATTTGAAAAAAAAATCGATTCTATTGTTAAGAGGCAAACCAATTCAGCGATACAGGGTATTTGTATCAAATAATGCATTTCAATATAGCTTAAACTTACGTGCATTTTGGAAGCTTCGATTGAATCCTACCTCTTACGTATTTTTTGCAGTAGGCAATGGTATTAAAGTACGAACAAATTTATATATAAGTAATTTATCTCGTAGTTTAACGTTTAGCTGTTTTAACAATGTTACCAGTTTGCCTTAGAAGTTCGAAAATTATTTCGTTGTAAAAACAAAATTTTAGAAGTGTAATGTTTGTAATTTATTATAGACCATGTTGTCTGCGTTATGTTTGTATAATATATTTTATTGACTTGTCGCGCATTTTTCATCTGGTTCTTCGTCAATTGAATCTGAAGGAAAGTGTATGATATTTTATTTAAAACAACGAACATGCGCTTCTGAGATCTCTTTATTAATGCTCATAAAAAGAGGTTACATAATAATAAGTATTGTAAATTTCATTTAATATGGATTCGTTGGCATCCACCTGAAACAAAATTGTAATATTTTGTAATCTTTAATTAGCCATGTCGCGCAGGGTGTTTCATCTCAACATGAGCTCCTTCATATCACAAGTAAGACTACCTAGATGGCACTGGTATGTGATAGTTTGCCTACCCCACTTGCCCAAGGAGCTCAGGTAGAGAAGTTTTTATTTTCACTTTGATAACTTGGCTTTTTCAGCACGCTAGGTAAGTAACTCATTACATACATATGTACATGAATGTCACGCAAGTAACCTTATTTGTTGTATGAAAGAGCTCATATTGTGGCGAAATATACTGCTATAATGCACTGTATCTAACTGATTTTCGGAAAATTCCCTTTCATGAAAAAAATATCACCCTATTTCGTTTTGTTTGACTTCATCATGGCATAATGAATAATTTAAGACTTCGGTTACTCAAATTCTATGATTTAAATAATTTTTTACTGATTATTTAATTAATTTGAATTCATTTCTTTCAAAATCAGTGTTGCAAATTAACAAGAATGAAACGTTGAAAATTTAAAAACATTCATAATCTTGTAAATTATGGATTGAAATCATAGAAAAACAATTATTTATGCATTAAATTCTTAATCCCATAAAATGAAATAACGAATACTTTTTTGTGAAGGGAATTTGGCTCTCGAGGGTGTTAGAATTAGTTAGACAGACACAGTGTATAGGATGTTCCATTTAGAGCATTCCATCTTCATTTATGGTGAGCAAAGTAACTCAAGTTACCCACAGTTTCTTTACCGAAAAATTTAAAGGGGCTGAGATACACCATGCGTATTTTTTTATAATTATTATCAAGATACATTTTTTTTGAAGAACCATGTGTTTTAAAAAATAAGTAAGTATTGCAAAAATTTTTTTTTAAAAGTAGTTTTCAAAAATTTGATAATTTTTTGTGTCCAAGGGCAATATTTTGCCTTCTGAACTTCGGAAACATAATTATTTACCAATTTTTACAATATTAAGGGGCATACGAACTATTTCCAATATATGTGAAAAACTCCTATCTCCTGTATTTTTTGCATTATACTCGATACTGTCTTATAAGTTGATAATTAATTACTATTATATCAAAAATATTTTGCAACTATCAACCGTTATACCAGATCGATATTCGAGAAAAAACAAAATTTGGTCCATCCGGTGTATCAAACCTCACACTATTATGTACAATGAAAGTAGCGCGTTTCAAAGGCGTTTTCTCGCTATTCTATCAACTTGGACAAAAAATATGTGATAATAGTTTTTGTTGGAAATTTGTTCAGCTTCATTTTTTGACTTTACTTTTTTTCTGTATCTAGATAAGAGCGCGTGTTATTTGCAAAAAACTGGTTTTGGGGGGAGAAGCAACGGGGCGATTTTTTGTAAAAAGTTCGTGATTGTTACGGACACTAATGGGTATAACTATCGGCAGAAAAATTTTGACCCCCAATTAGTACAGGTTAATGTATGTTTTTGTCGCAATTTGACTGGACTACATGTATATTTTTTTTTTTTTTTGGATTTATGCGCTATGTGCAGCTTCTGGCGCTAGAGGCAGAATTTTAGAAATGGTTAGGCCAAAAGGGTGTTAATTTCAAAAATTTTGCAAGTGGGGTAATTTAGATTTTCTTCATTAGGCCAGTAAAGACTTCAAAAAAAAAAAAAAAAAAAAAAAAAACATAAGCGGTCATGAGAGCTGAGTTTTTAACTGGGGTTTATTTTGATACTTCGGCCTTCTTGAGTTTTATTGGGGGGGGGGGGATTAAAAAAATCCTATGGTGGTAACAACCCTTAATGCGGCCGTGACAGGTATGCAATCCGCAGCACAGATAATACCACAAATCTTCATTCTTCTTCGAAAAAACAGGAAATTAAATATTCAATGATTCGGAGCATGACGCAACGATGATATTTCACTACATTTTGAAAAAAGATACGGGCTCTCTTTTCTTCCTTAAAAAAGAGTACATGTCCAGGAAAAAGAGGACGTACGGTAACCCTACATGCAATAACCACATGAGCACTTATTTCTCAAATTATACCTACTCGAGTCGCTTCAAATAATCTTCAAATTGTTAAAATCCGCCATTTTGGATCTATTTGACTTGAACTGAATAGGTCATATCATGGTCACCAACTAACCCTACATACAAGGTTTGACCTTCGTAGATTGATTTGATGAGGATACATGGAAGATTCGAGAAATTTCGTGACTCAAAACTTCCTTACAAAGCCGTTTTTTGCTCTATCTCCCCTCCAAATACACTTGGGAAGCTAAACTTAAAATAGGTTAGTCACTTGGACTCATTTTAACATGATACCGCAATAAAAAATTTTGAGATCTTGTTCTCGTATAGAACCACCACATTTAGAGGTCTATTACTCTTCCTTCTTCCCTCAAACATCACGTATGGAGGTGAATTGCGGATAGAGTATACTTCTTACACCCAATAATTACATGAGTTCAAATTAATTACATTCTTACCAATTTGAAGCTCTTCAAGCTCTATTCAGATTTTGATAAATCTCCATTTTGAATCCAAATTCAAGAGGCCATATCTGGTCATTAACTAATCGCGCACAAAAAGTTTTACTTTTTCAAGTTCATTTGGTCAAGAGGTCAAGAGATATAAAATATTCGAGGAATTTCGTAACTCAAAACTTTCTCAAAAAAACATTTTTTGTTCCAACTCTCCTCAAAATGTACGATAAAGTTGAGCTATTTGCCGTTTCTCCAACCCCCCTAAAACTTTGGGTGATCCGTCATTTCGAGGTATATCGAAAAACAAAAAAATACTTTTATCCTCACCATGTTTTGAACGAATTTCGTAATTACTCGTCGACGCCACGCGTGGAGGGGAAAATATATACACAAAAACGATGCACATTTGCCAGATGATTCTGAAGCGCAAAGATTTGTAGACCTCCTTCCTTCACATAACAAGTAGGCTGTACTAGTTATCGTTTTCAAGTAAAAACTCCCCTAATAAGATATTTAGGTTTATATTTCATCTCAAAATTATTAATTTTTCAATTTTCGGTCTTTGCAAATGGCTGAATTGAAAAACAACCATGGAATATTGAATAAAGAATTTTTGTCTAGCTAGCTTTGTTATCAGCTCATTACATCCGCCGTCGCAAACTCCAGTGTAGTGGAAATGCCGAGGAAAAAAAATATCAACTTTTAATAAATTAATATTGTGAAAATCAAGCGAAAAAAAAATGGAATTTATTATTATTATTAATATAGTTATTATTACACATTAAATATTTTTTAAAATAAAAACAAATCTTATTTACAATTAACATGATTTCCTAAAAAGTTTGCTTGTTATAAAAATTATTTTAAAATGAACAAAAATGAATAAAAAAAAATCGATTAAAATAAAATTAATTAGTCAACTCATTTGAAGTTTTTTTTCCTGTGCGATTTAACTGTCTGCGCTGGCGTGGCTATTTCACTTTTTGCCCGATTCTGTAAACGCGTATATAAATGTTATAATGTTAAAAAATAATAAATAATTTATTCCAGATAAACATAATCTCTTAAAAAAAAAAAAAAAAAAAAAAAAAAAAAAAAAAAAAAACAACGCAATAAATTAATCATGTTCCCAAAACATTAAAATTTTTTTTTCTTGTTGTTCACTTGCTCCTTCGAATCAACGCGCGAGTCCCCATCGACGGAATTTTTCGAACATTCAGTTCCATTATTCGCTTTCGCGTTTACCAAAGCGGCGGATACAATTTTTGCAGTTCTCAATGAAAAATTACTATTCTAAAAACCAATACGCAAGTCTTAAATTTATTCTCCCATCAATCCCCTCCCTTTTGGCGATTAATTTTGAACATTCTATAATCGCGAAATTTAAATAATCCGCTTCTATCTAACTTACTTCACGAAATATATCACGATCGCTGTTCTGCTCATCGGGACTGAAAATAACATCGTCATCTAACGGATTATACAATTTCTTCTTCTTTTCAGCGCGTTTCTTTGTTTTCATATTTTCTTTGTCGCCTATCACTGCAAAAGATGAAAATTTATTAGAGAATTTTTTTCTCTCGAAAATTTCAATCACTTTTCTAGATGTACTTACATTGTTCTAAATACTGGATTTGATTGCACTTATCTCTAAGTTCATCTTCTTTGCTTACCAATTCTTTTTCCAATTCCTGTAAATCGAAAAGACGTACTTTAATATCGCCATTAGGAAAGCAGTATAATTACGAATGAGTAAGCGCTGATTCCTACCACATGATCGTTCTCCAAGTAATTGACGCGCATTAATAAGACTTTATTTTCTTCGCGACTAGTTCTATATCTTTCTATCAGGTTTTCGTAGTCCTTTACACGTTTCTCCAAATCTTTATCTAAAGCTTTACGTTCTTTTTTCGCTTCGCCTAACAAAGATTCTAAATCCTATAAACGTAAATTCCATATGAATAACAAATCATCAATATATTGGCAAACTATTCCAATAAATCTAAGGATGTGTATAAAGAATATTCTCACATAACACACTGAAATTTCGCATTGATGGGTGGGGACATGGCTTAGAGGAGGGGATGGGGGTCGACAATATCGCGAAAAAGCTTCTTGGCATTTACAACCCTAATTCTTCACAGAATTCAAATTAAAAAAAAAATTAATTTGCCTTTTTTTTTTATTTCATTTAATTTATGTCGAGACTAGGAATTGGTCAAAATCATTTGTTATAATTACAGAGTTCAGATCCAAAACTATAATTTACACCATACAAGTTCTTTCAAATCGTCATAATAAAATATAAGCATAGAGCATCCACTTCACAAATTTTTCACAGTTGAATTTTTAACCTGAAAATTCTCAATAGTACTTAACGAGTTCGAAAATTTTTCTCGCTAAATATATGTTTCAAATCGTAAAAAAAATGTTCTTTCGAAGCAAAAAATTGTATTTGTGAAGAAGAGGGACGAGGATGAGCGCTCATGTTCTCGAAGAATTTTTTCCATAAACCACCATTTGCGTCTCCCATCTGAGAAAAATTCTGGCTACTTCAACATTTTCAAACTTCGAATGTATGACCGTTAAAAATTTTCTCAATACAAAATCGACAAGAAATCTGTAGTAGAATGAAATTGTACTAAATTATTTTTTCCATTAAATCAACTCCTGAAGAGCTGGGACAGAAAACAGGTTTTTTGACGATTTGAAAACCCCTGCCCGTGGGCTACGTTCATCACCCATAAACGTGAAATTTTAATACATTGTTTGTAAAATTATTCCCCGAACATTCGCGAAAAAAATGGTCGTTGAAAATTAATTCGCTGGATTGAACACGAAATAGTCGAATATTCACCATTATTTTCTCCTTGGCTTTCAACAATTCTTGTTTCACCTGGATAAATTCTTTATTTTCACTTTCCTGAAAAAATGAAATAAATTATTTTACTGAATGGAGAGTATTTCGAATTAATATGCGCACGTCGAACGAGTCCTTACTTTAACGGTTTCTTTTTCTTTGCTTTTCAGTTGTAATTCGCTCAACTGAAATTCTAATTCGGCTATTTTATCTTGTAATTCGGTTATTTTATTTTGTGATTCTGTTTCACTCTTGGTTTTAGATACGGCGTCGTTCTCGATTACATTTTCGTCGGGCGAATTTTCTTCGCTTTTACACATCTCTTTTAATTTCAATTCGAATTTCATTCGTTCGCGTTCCAGTTGTTTTTCGAAATATTTTTTCGATTCTTCTCGTATCTCTTGGACTTCTTTTCTAAAATAGAAATACGGGGGGTTCGTTGAGATACATTATTTGATAGGTTCGATTCGAGGGTGAAAAATAACGTACTCGTGAAATCTAGCTGATTCTGCGAGCATAGTTTCGAATTGGTCGTGTAGATAGGCCATGTGTTTGCGATCTTTTTCCTTCTCTTCTTGCAGCTGTGATATCTGATTTTGAAGATCCTGCAAACAAAGAAATAAAGAAATTGAAAACGAAAAATAGTGAGAGAATTTTATTCACAAAAAAAAAAAAATAATAATAAATAAATAAAAAAAGGAAGCGGCCATGCTGCATTACTTTTTAATTGGGGTTTGCTTAGGTTTGCACAGACCATATTGAAAGCTTTTGAACTCATAATTCAACTATAGATTTATTCTTTTTTCTAAATTTATTTAATTAAAATAAATTAAGAAATTAATTTTCAAAAACTTAATTTTTTTTAAATAAATAATTTAACTAAAAAAAAAATTACAATTTATTTCAACCCTATCCCTTCAAAAACCACTTGAGAAGTTGAATTGAAAAAATGTAGTATTTCTTGCCAACAATAATAATATGAGCTTATTTTGAGGTTCCTCAAGATATTCTCAAATTTTGACGATTAGGTCATATTGTAGTCATCAGCTAATCCTACACACGAAGTTTGACCTTTTTAGGTTAATTTGGTGAGGAGATACGAAAGAAACATGAAATTTGCTCGAGCAATTTCCTTTCCAAAAGTAATGTTTTGCTATAACTCGCTTATAATTTCACTTGGGAAGCTAAAATGAGAAGAAGTAAGTCACTCGAACTGATTCTGTCAAATGACACCACAATAAAAAATTTCAACTTTCCGTGTACCCCCCTCCCCAAATTTAAAGGCGTTTGACCTCTCCTTCTCCCCTCCAACATCATGTATGTAGGTGAATTCGGGAAATAATATACTTCATATCCCCAATAATCATGAATTCATATTAATTACATTTTTACCAATTTGAGACTGCTCAAGCTCTACTCAAATGTTGATAAGCCGCCATTTTGGATCCATTTTGACCCAAATTTAAGAGGTTACATTTTGGTAACTAACTAACCCACACATGGAGTTTGACCTTTCTAGATTAATTTGGTGTGAACACATGGAAGATTTAGAAAAGTTCATCACTCAAAATTTACTCAAAAACCGGTTTTGGCTTTCAACTGCACTTCAAATGCACTTAGTAGAGAAATTTGCACATGTTGATGTCCTTGACTTACTCTTCCATATGAGATCGAAAACAAAAGCTTCGAGTCTCTTACCCCCCCCCCCTTCAAAACTCAAGAATCTGCCACCTTGAGTCAAATCGAAAATCCAAAAAATAAAACTTTTGTGTATCAACATGGAATTTCTTGCACCAAATTTTAAGCGATTTTTATCCATATCCGCCAACGCTGCGCGAGAAGGGGGGACATATGTATACCAAAAAGACATTTGCCATGCATTACAGTTGGTCTGAAACGCCAAGATACGAAGACCACACCCCCCCGACCCTCCCTCTTTCCAAATTAGGTAGGCTGTAATTTTTGTCGTTTTCAAGTAAAAACTCAGCTAAAAAATTGCAGAACATTTCTGATTTCTCTTATCTCATACGACAAGGGGATCTTTTACATTAATCTTCAAGTGTAGAGAGTTGATTTCATCTCCCAAAAGGGGGATTTCGGGGCAAATTAAATCCGAAAATTCGGAAAATATTGATCGAAACATACAACTCTAGTAGGCAAAAAGTGTTACATTACCTTAAATTCAACTTCTCAAATATTATTGAAAAAGATAGATGGAGGTTTCAAACTCGATACTAGATGTCGACATAAGAGGTTAACAACATTTTACTATACAAATTTAAACACGTCCTCATTATTTTAATAATTAAATTTTTTTTTATAAATTTCTATACTGCATCAAACATCGTGATTTTTAGTTAAATTAATATGACATGATCCCAATGTATTTCGTTCATAAAAAATTATCAAGTAAAGAGTAACACAACAGTGAATAAATAAATGCGATTTAAATAGAAAATAATACCTTGATTATTCCGTCCTCGCTTTCTTCCTCGCATTCGGACATTTCCAATTCTGCGAAAATAAAAATTGAATATTTTCCATAATTAAATAAAAAAATTAAAAATATCTTCACACGATTTCGTACCGAAAGGCTGATAGGTAAATGGTTCATCTTCATGTTCGTAGACGAATGTGGAAAATCGAGTTTGACGTCGAACAATTCGGGCGCTTCTTAAAGGTTTACTACGTATTTCGCAGGCGATAGCGCAGATCTTAAGAACTTGTTGCGTTTCATCGTACAACTCTTGCGAAGGATTTATATTCACTATCATTATAACTTTTTCGTCGTTTCTGTCGAGTAATGCGCTACATAATAAAGTGGTTAATTTTGAGGATCGGTATGGCATAACTTGGGTGGCATTACCGGCTTGATTTTCTCTGTAATAAAATACATTAGATATAAAATTGGCGGGATCGAGATTAAATACTTGGTAATACTAACTTTAATGTTTTTAGGCAACGGTTCAACGTAAATAATGAGAGGTTAATATTGCCAGCTTCTTTTAATCGAGCACCGGTGTTCTGCGTTTTATCTTGCCTCTCGGTACCGGCTAAATCACAGATAGATAAACTGGAAGAAATCGCTACAGTTGAATCAACAAGTTAAGATGGCATGGAAAAAGAAAACGAAACGAATACCTTGAGATCGTAACGAATTCCGGATCTGACTGGTTGATTAGTTTGATAACAAAAATACAATGCGAACGACTAGAATTTTCGTTCATTTTGGTACAAGCGACGTTTAAATTTTTCTTTCCGTATAAATAAATGGAATATGCTTCGGCGGGGGATTGAACACAAAACTGTTTCAGTCCTGGATAAAAATAAGATATTTATTACGATCATACAATGCATTATATTATGAAGGAAAAAAATCAACCATACCTTTTACGTAATAATTTTTGTTATTATCAGCACATAATTTCAACTGCTGGCGTGTAATTCCCGAACAAGGTTCTAATAGGTCGTAAATAACTTCATTGTAGACTTCAATAAACGAAACCCATACAGAACAATTGGGCATAGTGTTAAGTTGGTTATCTGAATAGTCTTCGAAACTCTGCGATAATTGACTATATTCGTCATAAAATTCGTTAGGATAGAAGCCTTTGTTGGATTTCATTGAAGCCTAGGTAAAAAAACCGATTTAGATTTTGTATTCATTTTTCGTCTCAGAAAGTCAACATTAATATTGATTTCACTCACATGCATCCTCAGGAGGTCTTCTTTACGAATCAATTCGTTAGTGCTTTCGGCAACATTCAGTCTTTTAACATTAGTCACCATGTACGGAGCATACTTTATTTCTTCGTCTGGAGTAATTCTCGAAAAAATAGCATGCAATGTGCGAGGAATCAAACCCGGGTTTTTGAGATCACCTGTTGAATTAAACGAAACATTAATTGACAAATAAGTTGATATTTTTCGATAATTCAGTTTCAATGTACCTTGTACAGTGTAAGTTTTGCCGGCATTTGTTGTGCCGTACGAAAATATCAAACTATTATGCGATCGAATCAAGTCATCAACACACGGTAGCACAGTTTCTTCGAATACCGCTTGCTGAGTTGTCTCCGGTCCGAATATTTTAGAGAAAGTGAACCTAAAATTGATTATTGAGAGGTAATTTCGAAACGTATTTTCAAACAAATAATTATTATCACTTACTCTGTTTTTTCAGAATTTTTGTGAGCTTTAGATGTTATCGGAGGCTTGCACATTAATTTAGTGCCATTGAGAATTTTGATAGTACTTTTCTGTAAACAAACATAACTTTAAACTTGCAGTGGTCAAACAGTAGTCAATTGAAATGGTCTTTTTACTTACAAAATCTGGGTTTGGTTTAATTCTAAGGTATACTTGAAACGTTGCAGATTCATTTTTCAGGGCGTCTTCGCAATCTTCCGTGCTTTGGGAGAATAATTTCCTGATCGGGGGCTGTTTATGACATGAATTGAGTGTATAAGGGTTTCTATCATTCTCTGGAATTAGTGACATGGTATGACGGAGAATTAACTGAATACATAAATTTTTCCTCGTTGGAAAGTTAAAATTTTATAAATACAAAATAACACAATGATATAACTATTAAAGCGTTCAATTTGAAATTTTCGATACAGTCGAATATAAAATTAATTCAATAGATCATCACTTTTTTACTTTGTTATTTGACAGAAACCGTTACATTGTTGGTTTTGAGTTTCGAATTGAAAATTAGAGAACCAATCAGAATCATTTATTTCACCCATCTAAAAATCTAAAGGAAGAATGATTTTTGATATTTTATTTTACGCATACAACGATCGTAGTAGTGAAAAAACGAACTATTCTGAAAGTCGATATGTTGATCGATTTTGCAGAAAGTAGAATCGAAATCGATAACTTCTAATTTTTTTTTTATAAAAATTGAAAAAATTTGAAGATCACTAAAATTTGCCTAAATTAGAGAACAATTTTTCAGCTTACATGTTAATAATTTTTTTAATTCGCTTTCTTTTACAACCATTGAACTATATAAATTGAAAGTTTAAGAAAATCAGAATAACAATAATTTTTAATGATTGAAAATCATCAAAATTCGATTGGAACAGTATCGTATAATGCTAAATACTTACCACTACTCCTTTACGTTATCGCTTTCCAACGTGTTTGATTTTGTTGATCTGTCTTTGACCCATTAAAATTCCATTGGAATTCAAGCTTTCGTGTACTTCGTTGGCATAAGTGAGTTTTCCCCGAGCCGCGAAAATGATCGTTCAATTATTTAAAATTTAATTAATCTACTTATACATTTCTTTGCGCGATTTCTTCAAGTTTCGTGGTCAGTTAGTATTAACCTTCATGTCGACGTGTACAGGTTAATTTTACTTCAACAGTATGTTGAAATTAAAGCATAACACATTCTTGAATATTTTGTGGAAGAATACAACTCGTAAAAAATCTCACTGTTGACACCATGGTTGATCAAAAATTCCGAAAAGAAATTATTACGATAGTGACCGTCTGTGTACTATGGTATTCGGCGAGCTCAAGTAATAATGTTGTCAGTAAAATTTTACTCAATGAGTTTCCATATCCCATGACCGTTACGATGGTTCAACTATTTTCCATAACATTGTATTCTGGTCCATTTTTCAATGTATGGGGTATAAGGAAGTTTGCTGATATTAGTTGGCCATATTATTTAAAAATTATAGTTCCTTTGGCATTAGGAAAATTTATGGTTTCTGTTCTTACTCATGTAAGCATATGGAAAGTGCCCGTTTCTTATGCCCATACTGGTAAGTGTAATACTCGCTAAATTATTTGTAAATGAGAACTTTATCTCAATTATGCTCATTTTGCAGTAAAAGCTACGATGCCGTTGTTTTCTGTTGTATTGTCAAGAGTGATTCTCGGGGAAAAACAAACTTGCAAAGTGAGTAGATCAAGTTTCACTTATAATTCAAGTCCTACCATGATAATAAATATGATTTATGTAATCGCAGGTGTACATATCATTAATACCTATAGTAACTGGAGTACTTATTGCAACATTGACTGAATTGTCATTTGATATGATTGGACTGCTGAGCGCTTTAGTGGCTACATTGCAAATGTCTTTGCAGAATATATTTTCCAAAAAAGTAGGATTTATTTTTATTATTTCTCCTAACCATATTCTACAAAAATAATAATGATTATTTTCGTAACAGGTTTTGCAAGATGTTGGTATTCATCACTTGCGACTTCTTCACATTTTGGGAAGACTCGCGTTTTTCTTATTTGTCCCTATATGGTTTTATTTTGATTTTCGAAAAATTCTATCAGAAACCGTGATTGTAAGTTGATTAAAATTATACAGAGAATTGGAAAAATTGAAATACTCTAATTACTTTATATTTCAGGTAACAGATCGAAGATGGTATATAATGGCATTATTATTCGCTGATGGTTTGCTTAATTGGTTGCAAAATATATTTGCTTTTACGATCATGTCAATGGTGACATCGTTAACTTTCGCAGTGGCTAATGCTACGAAAAGAGTCTTCATCATTTTCTTATCGTTATTTATCTTGGGGAATCCTGTTACCGCAGTAAATGTATTCGGCATGATGTTGGCTATCGTCGGAGTTCTAGCGTATAACAAGGTATATTTTGCGATTCATGATATCCTGTCGTGACATAATTATCGTTTACCGATAACTGATAACCTTTCTTTTTAATGGCCAGTGATTTAAAAAAAAACCCAGTGAATTGCTGTAGGGAAAGTTTTACGATAACGAATTTTCACCAAGAAGTTCGTAAACAATTTTTGTTGTCTGAAAATTTTCTGTGAAATTCAACGACTTCACGCGTATCTCATTTTAAACTTAATGTAACGTGGATAACGTTTATGCTATATAAGCTGCATTATCTTATCATACTTCATGTACTGTAAGTGACTTATAATCTTAGTAACTACTTCAATTGCAGGCGAAATACGACGCTCGAATGTCTGACAATAAGAAGACTGTGTTACCTTACATTAAATCAAGAAGAGAAAATCAACTGCCTTTTGATTATAAGTACCACAAATTGAACCAGAATAATGGCTTTGCTATGAACGGATATAAATTTAACCATGGAGCCGACAATGTGTGACGAAATACCGGCTAGAAAATTTTTGAAAATAATAAAAATTATATGAATGATACCAGTCTTGGGATTATTTGCTCTTCTCCAACATTATTGTCTGTTGAGTTTGTATATTGCCTCGCACGCGAAAACTTTGAATTGTGCATTTGTTTTTGTATGTTGTGTTTTTTTCCTATCAAACAAACAAGTTTTGTAATTCCAACTTCATGTATCATATTGTACATTTCATTTTTAGTTACTGTTTTTAGTATTAATCATTTTTTTATGTTTTATAAACTAATAGCTTTATTGTAACGATGTTATCGTTCTTAATAGAAATGATAACATCAATGTGTCTATTGTATCGTGACGAATTCGATTTTTTGTTACTTGTTCATGCTGATTTAAGAAATTTCGCGTCAAGGATACCTATAACCTACGTTATTTTAAATATTCGTAGTAATTTTACGAATGTGTAGAAGAGCAAATTTGTAATTTTACCTGTGATTTGCATTTCTTTGAATATATTGTTTTCTAACTTTCTTTCTTGTTAAACAGAGGATAATGTGCAATAATGACTATGGCTGTGCTAATCTGAGAATAAACTTCATTGTTTGTAAAATAGTTTATTTCTTCGCTGTTTAGATTTTCCAGACCAATGAATTCACTGATGAAAATGTTTAAATTTACCTCTTCGTTCATTGAAGCGATTACATGTGAGTTTTATTTGGGAGTGTTGACATCCATATACGTATGTACAGTAAAAATAATGTCAACCTTTTCTGGACAAAACACAACAAAAGATGTTGTGAAATAAATGCGTTTCACTGGCAGGGATAAACAGAGTACCCATTGATGGAGAGAAGGAACAGAAGACTTTGAACAGGATTTTTTCCTTTCATCTCTTGAGAAAGCAGTACTATGGATAAACCAGTATAGGTTTTATGTACAATAATACTGTGAAAAATAGTTTAACATGACCGCGTACAATTTGATGCTGAAAGTTTTTCTGTAAAAACCTATGTGTTGAGCAATGCATTTTAGTTAGTTTTGGGGCCAAACCTTGTTCCACATCAAATTATCCACAACTTGCGATACTGCAAAATTTATTTGAAGGTGGGGGGGGGTGTTACTATGTTCACCATCTATTTTGAGGACTGAGAGTATGATGTTCGTGAAATTTTTATATTCAAGCAAGCGAAAACGTTTTTGCTGAGAATGTTTCTTTTGACTTGCTCTCATATAACTCATAAGTAGCTAAAATAGGCCAGTGGTTGGGCCAGTGGTACAGATTTGTTGGGAGATGGGCCAGCATAGACGTTAGGCAAAGCCTTGCGACTGCGCAGTAGCTATTTCATCTCAACGTCCCTTCCCCTGCCATTTTGGAACCCGTGATAGCCATGATAATGCTTGATACAACTGAAGTGAGAAGTGAAATGAAAATAATATTGCAAAAATTTCATTGTAACATCATTATATCACTTCACGACTCTAAGGAATTACTTTAAGTAAAATTTATTTCAAAATATCTAGGTACGTATTCATCGGATATCCGTTCATTTTCTTGTTACAGTCAGTTTATTAGTAAATAATGTTATCACTGAATGCTGATTACTTCGATGTTCAAAAAAAACATTATTAATTTCAGAAAACAATGAATTGGCAAAAACAATCTCTATTATGTCAGCAGGAGTGGTCACGAATCTTATGCTCGTGGAAACGCTTCAAGAAAAACGACATGGACTTGATTAAGACATACATTGGAATCGGTATGTTTGGTTTCACCGAAGCAGTAGATTCGGAATGCCTCTCGCTTCGTTCATACCACAAGAATTACACCTCCACCCAGTTCTCTCGAATACAAAAAATCATCGATAAACTGGTATCAAACGATGACGAATTTACTATAGGACACACTTATTTATATTTAAGCGAAAACTCCGTGGTTTATTGCGTATTTCGTTGTCGAACGAAAACTAATGTGATTTTTATAGAGCCAACTGGACGCGTTTATAATTCGTGGAATCATTTCCTAGAAACTAATTCTTTACCATCATGTAAATTTCTAGCTCCCAAAAATGGAGTATATGGTAAAGCTGTCCCAATAGTTTGTTATGAATCCCTATCTTCCAAAGAATTACTCGGTAAAAGCCAAAATGTCATGGATTGGGTGTGCGCTATGGCGGGAATTGGATGTACGTTATTAGGAGTACTTTCTATCGCTCCCGGAGTAGCCGCCAGTACAGCTATCGCGATTGGTATGAGAAATCTGCATAAATCTTTGGCCAATATCATGGATCAAAAAGAGCACCAGCAGTTGAATGCGTTGAGTACCCTCAACAATAGTATTTCTTTAGCGAGTATTGGGACATCTGCTCTAACAACTGTATCTAAGTCGTACGAAATGTTATCTTTAGTTGGTGAGCAAAGCGGTTTAGCTTTGAAAATTATACAAAATTTAAACATACCTAATAATCTCATTGATAGTGGATCCTTCGGTACTTATCTCCTTCATATGTATTATAGATTGCAGAAAGGAAAAATTTCTAATATCGATGTTATGGAATTAGCGGCTCAAATATTCATTTTATATGGTGCAGTAGTAGATGTGCTTAGTTTACATCGAGTTATTACTCACGAACATATCAACACCCGGCTAGACTTGGCTGTAAAATTTAACGAATGGAAGAGAAGATTGAAAAAGGATTGTGTTCGTGTTAAAGACTGCGAATCCTTGATCGCTTTGAAATTATTGTCCAGCAGAAATGATAAAATTTCGTTCCAGATTTTACGTACATTTTACACGAAAGATGAAGTATTTTTGAATACCTGTTTCGATATGGAACATTTTACGTTGGATTACTTGTGCGAAAGAATTTATCTTAATCAGTTTTGCGTGGAAATGCGACCTCTGTTTTCAAATTTATGGACGTTATTACGTGAAGATTTCAATTCGGTTAAACATATCTTATATCAGTATTTACGTTTCGATTGTACCAGTGCATCGATATCTGAACACGATTGTAGAGATATAAGTAAATTACTCCTTAATGCCGTGTCAGTTGCTAAAAAAATCGAAATCGAAATCCCATCTCACGAAAAAAAATCGCTCCCTAATAAATCTTTAGAAACGTTTTCAGAATTTGTTACAAACAGGCATAAAATTATGATCAATGTCGCTTCGACTTTAATAACGAATTATCTCTATCGATCTATCGATGAAGTTATTACCGCATGTTATAAAGCTCTTTTATTTACTACCGATAAAATAAACCAAATGACGAATGAATGTTACGAAGAAATTGTAACTTATAATCGTAGAATTGTTGGAGACGAAAGATTACCAGTTATACTCGAACGCATAGGTGTTTCTACTGTAGACCATTATTTTCACAACGATCACGCATTTTCGAACGTTATAAATAAATTTAAACAAGCAAAGCATTCCATACCGGACATGATACAAGTTTCGGACTCGTTATTATCCGAACAATTAATACATGAAATATGTAAAGAAATCATGATGTTATACGATGAGGTATATGCTCGAGTTACTAATTCACTTCAGTATACCATACACGAGACCATCAACGTTTTACAAAATATTTCGTTTTTGGTTAATGAAAAACTAATCTTCGAAATGGAATTAATTCGTAATCAAAACTCCACGTATTCGCAAATGAATGACATTCTTTCTTTTATTGGAACGGACAGCGCTTTTAATATAACAGAAGCAAATGAACTGTCGATCTTACGTAAAGCCAAAGCTAATGTTAAAATCGAGGAAATCCTTTCAACTTTTCAGTCTCCCAACACAGTGATGGAAATAAATCCACACACTCAGAAATCGGACAGTCAGTTTTGTGAGGCTTTAGTTATAATTAGTTATAATTTTTATCAAAAAATAAAAGATTTATTTGAAGAAAAAAATGCTACTTCGTTGATCAAAAAAGTTTTTTATTTTATTATTATGAAATTCATTGATACAATGAACATTTGTAGTAACGATGAACGAGCACGAGAAGTAATCATGAATATGGGAAGAGAAAGTAAATTAATAATGGCCATTTGCGCTAGTTCAGAATCACTATTTTATGCAGTACTGGAAAAATTTGACAACGATAGATATATCGACGAATTAGTAGCACAATTCTGCGACTTCCAATACGATGGTTGTTGGGCTTTTAATAAAATTCCTCTTTATAAAGAAATAATAGCGTCGAATAAATTTCAACTTCGATGCATCAAAAGTTCGAATCATCGAGATGAAGAATTTTTTAAATTAACTGCTTCTCAATTGTTCGATATCGATGTAAATAACGATTACAATGCTGTGCTAAACGTTAATTCGGTATTCTTAAAATCGATGAAAAAATTCATCATTTTTAATTTCTTTAGTGATGATGATGTAATGTTGGTAAGTTCACTTGATTTGAAAATTATTTCAACATAACCTTTTCAATGAGTGAATTTTTTATTGTTTGATTATGTATTTCGAGTCTTGTTATGTTTTTATGATTTGTTACCTTTTTTAAATCTTTATACTTCCGAATGGGTATTAATAATTATATGTGATATTTTTTAATCAAATAAAATATAATTTCATTACTTCTTCAAAGTTATTTTATTATCATTGATGAATGAATTTGATATCTTATTTTTATGAGTTCTGTTGTATCTAGTACCGTACCATAAAATGGGGTAAAGGATGGTATTAGAGTAGTATACATACCGTGTGTACAACTGACTCGAGCTCAATCAACGCAAAAATCTCAATTTGTCGATAATATAATAAGAGTTTAACTACTATTTCCTAGTCAGAAATCAGAAATTATTTTTAAAATTACTTTAGTGAATATTAAGGCTGATAAATTCATTTCAACTGCATCTATAATAATTTCTTGGCATTTGAAAAAATCAATTTTGAGTAATTGGAAAAGAGATATTTTCGCTGATTGTACCCGCATCACTTGGACGCACTGTATAATATACCGGATACTGACCCTCATTTATTTCTACAGATCTCCGACCGAATTTATTTTTCCTACTTGCGGGAGCAAAACGCTACTCAACTCCCTCTCGCTAATCACTCCGGTACTGAAATGCAAGGCAATTTCAATTTCTACAGGTAGGCTCACTTCGAACACAACCCGCAATATGTGACGTCCATGCTCGTAATGCTCAAGTGAAAATTAAATAATTACGATTCTTGGTTTTTCACTATTTATTTATGAAGTTATGATGAGGAGTATAAACATTATAAATTTAAAACAAATGATTACTAAAAATGAAAAAAAAAACAAACAGATTTAGAACTGTTTAAAAGTAATTTTAAACATTTTTTTATTCATGAAGGTTTTTTGTTTTAAAATGAAATATATGTTTTTAAACAATAAAAACCGTTTTTTGTTTTTTTATTAAAAAAAAATAAGTTTTTTAGCAACCCTGTGTTCTATACTGGCAGTCGAGGTCACATAGTACAACTTGAATCTTCATCTTGACATAAAAATGTATACTCCCCTTATTAAACCTTTCTCCTATCAGCTTCTGACACAATTCCCCATCATAAAGCCCTATTTTCTACAGAATATCCACACCACAGCCTTACCGCTAACAATACTTTTATACGCACACACGTGTATATGTATACTATACTCAGGTATTAGGTATAATATATATTAAAAGTTGAAAATTAATAATAATAATAATAATAATAATTATAAAATAAATAAAACAAAATCTATCCACCTTCAATCAGTTATACCATATCGTATTCGTTGAAACGCATAGGAAAAAGAAACGACAATAATATAAAATAACGTTTTATGGAACATTCAAAAAAATATACAATAATTCAAATATAAAAATGAAGAATCATAGGTACAAATAATGGAATACTACAGCCTACAGTTATATTCAAAAAAAATATTACAAAAAGTAATCTTGGATGGTATTAAATTTTAAATAGGTAAACAATCGCTAAAAAACCGTCAATTTATTATTGCTATCAAATCCCGCAGAATGTCCGCCATTACGAACTACAAAAATTTCTCCATCGTAATGCATTCGTCTTTCGCCTCGACGGACAAAGAGATGCTTTGGTTCTTCTTGAATGCCTACAGAAGCAGTGCAGTGAACAAATGGAGTTGTAATTCCGCTGGTACCTTTAATACTGGTTTTCATTTGAATTCTGTTATTATCACGACTTACTCTGAAATATATCGCAATAATTCAAATAATAAAATTTTTCTTTTAGCTACGATAAATCACTAAAGCATTTAAATGACTACTACTTGACAAAACCATCGGCGTTTTGTTCGATCTTAATTCCATGTATAATCCATTTTTCATCTCCGTTACTTTTCACCGTATATCTCGCCGTATTCAACAGTCCTATGCATTCGTCCACGAACTGAGGCCCGTGTAAAGATTCGGCGAAAAATACAGATTTCGAGAAATCATAACTAACGATATCGCAGAACGTATCCGTAGTTGATCTCGTACCGCCTTCGTCTAATAAAAATACCAACGCTGAAGTATCCGATGTAAAGCTAATTCCTCCGTGCCACATTTTTGCATACCTACGAAATCATTATTTTTCCCCCCTTTAAATGTAAGAACAGGAAACGAAAACATATTTTGCACATAATAACTTTAATATCGATATTACTTATTGTTAGCTTTTCCTTTACCGAAACCAACGGTTTCTACTCTACTGCCATATTGATACATTCTTCCAGTTGGAGATAGCAGAGCAGATATTCTTCCCGACGGTGTAATTGATAATTTCATATTTATCTAGAAAATGTAATGAATTAATGACTTCAAATTTCATACTATTCGTATACTGATGTAACGAAAATTCCGAATTATTCACCCTATTATTCACTAAACGAATGGCTCGGTCAACGGTGATATCGATTCTAATATCATTATGTACAATCACAGATACATATCCTTGAAGGGTAGCAATCATGTCTCCTGACGTTGGATTTCTCACAGCTGCTGGCCATCTTCCGAATTGCTATATTAAAAGTTGAATAAAACTGTAAAATTTGCTTAAAGCTAAATGCTGACATGTACAAAATTCGACAATTCTTTAGCGCAGTCATACAGGCTTGCAATTTGATAAAATATTTTCAAAAATCTAAAAATTGAAACCAGTACGTTTGACTACCCACAAAATATTTCCCTTCGTGAGAAATGTTGAACAATGGGCACAGTGAAAGTAAAATGCCAAGTACTCGCGAAAATCAGTCTCTCTCCCTTCTAAACCATTTATTCAAAATTAATTCGTCATTAAAATGCAGAATATAATTAGAATACGTCACAAACCCATGTCTGATAAGATGATAAAATTTGCCAATAACCACCGGTAACAAATCTTGACGGAGTAGGGATCGTTGATTCCTGATCAGTTAGTGTATCATATAAAACGACATCGTCGGCGTCGATAGGTCTAAGTGACTGTCAACACAAAGGCGATTCCATTTTTATATGCAAAATTCATTTGCGTCGATTTATATCGAATACAGTTTACGTTACTTTTTGGCAATATACACCAGTTGGTTTGAAACAATCACCGGTCGCATTCTCGCTATCTTCGATCATGGAATCACCGCTGATATTATCGCGCAAAAAATTTCTTCCAAACATTAATAAAATAATGGATTTATTACAGCAAGAATTTATGAGATTTTAATTTTCCTACGATATGAAAAATTTTCGCAGAGATCCTTCTTATTTTTAAAATATAATAAAAAAATATACCAAATCAACGTGACAAATAACCGCATATTTTTTCGATAATTCATAAACTGTTATCAATGAAAACAAAATCTTCAATATCATACATTTATTTGAAACTCATAAAATATAATTAAAACAATGGTTATATAATGAAGGGTAACCACATAAAAGCGTTAGTTGAATTGACACAAAAAATTCGCTCACCTCAGCGCTAAAAGGATGGTTAAAAAATCACAACCAGTTTCGATTCGAAGGAAGTCATGAAATAAAAAATACATCGAAAATGAAATTAATAATAATTATAAAATATGAACCTATAAAATTGTCCACGAATATGATCAATGCTTTCATATTGACAAATTACAAGATATCATGAATTTATTCCATGAAACCATTCAAATTTTACACAGAGGCTAAACTTTTAATAATATTGTAGTATATATCTATTCCTCGTAAGAACACATTTTCGTTCAAGAATTCGTTGTGATCGTGAAGCAGCGTTGGTGTATTGTTCATTGGAGAGAAACCAATAGCAGGTATTCCAATCTAGAAAAGAACATTAATCGTTAATGAATGAATAAATAAATAAATAAATAAGCTACTACGCCACATTACTGGAGTTGAGTTTGTAATGGTGAGCTATTTTAAGAGCTTTTTACATCCATTCATAAGCCATATTCTAGTCTTTAACAAACCTTACATACGTTTGAGCTTCGTAGGTATTTATGATGAGGAAATAAAGAAAATAAATGAGATTTCCTCCACCAAATTCATTCGAGATGTAAAAGCGTAGCCAAGCGAGTCCAGGTGATCTAGAGTCCCCTTGAACTCAGGAAAATTAATTTTTGATTTTACATTGCATTTCTAACCGCGATTTGATAGGCAAAAAACCAAAAATCAATGATTTCACTAGGAAAAATATTACATCACCTACCCCATTTCGTCTCGTTTTTAATGTCGCTTTGCTGTCGTCTATCCTCATTATGTTCTCCTCCTCCCATGACTCCGAAAAGCCACCAGCGCATTCAATCAGTAAAAATTGACCGTCTCCCTGCCCGAAAAATCTTTGATGAACTCGGCACTGCCTGAGCTAGGTACATATTACGTAATGTAATTCCTTTGAAAATATTTTGTACTCCCTCCCTCCATAAGAAATTTCTGGCTAGGTCAATAATTCTATCATATGAGACCATAAGCCAAAATTTTGGACTGTTCATTAACCTTTACCATATTTCGAAAACAATAACCCCCTCCTATCCTTTCGAACATAAGTAGCATAATTCTTACCTTCAATAATCATATGAGCTCATATTTGTTAAACTTAAGCAACATATCGATGGCCTAATTCCAAAACCTCGTAACTCTAAAATAAATGAAATTCTTCGCGAGAAAAAAAGAAGTCTTCAGCTTAATATTCCAATACCTACCAACTCCAAAAAATTGGATGAATTTTTTTTATAAGTTACGAGATTTTGAAATTAGGCCGTCAATATGAGACTTATCAAGCGTGCCTAAAATTTATACCGTCCACCATTTTGGATTCATTTTGACTCAAATTCGAGTGCTCAACCTAGAGTATAAAATTAGACCTCTATAGGTCCATTTAGTGAGGAGATATGGAAGTTTTAAGAAATTTCATATCTCAAAACTTACTCAATAAGATTTTTGCTTTAAAGCCCCTCAAATTCATTTAGAAGGCTAAAATTACGATATTTTGAGTCACCGACTCACTCTTTCATATGAAACCATCAACTAACGTTTTGAGGTATTTGTTCTCGTTCTAGCCCCCCTCAAAATTTTAGTGAACTGCCTATTTTAGTCGAATTAAAAATCTAAAATAATATGTTTCAGATATTCATATGGATATTATTTGATGCTGCAATCGAAGAAAGAAATATTCGATTCTTTATTCTTGAATATTCGTTGAGGAATTCGCTTTGAAAATTCGATTCGTTATGTTTTCAATATTATATTTGATTTGAGTGATGCCTTCGCAAGCATAATTTTTATGTTTATTTCATTACTGGATGACATTGTTATCATCAAATTTCACTTTTCCGTATTTTACAGCGATATTACTTATACTACCCTTTAACCTTAAGGAAACAATCGTTGTTTTCGTTGCATGTTTCTTTTTTATGCCTAAACAACAAAAAACTCAGGACTTAAAATTAAAGAGATTTTCCTCACTGCCACGTTCATTAGTTTTATTTTGATTTTGAGCCAAGTTTTTCATTTTTCACTTTTCCGTATTAATATTCGGTTTTAACACGTGACTGAACAAAATATTCAATCCGAGTGATTATTGATCATACGTATTGGATCTTCTATGATATATTTTAATCGAACGCTCAATTCGTTTCGAATAAGATACCTACTCGTATTTTAAAAATTCGAACATAACATTCCAATATTATTGAAAGCACAAAACTTTCATGAGTCCATTACTTAATAGAATCTCGGTGTTGAAGCTTCAAACGTTCGAAATTCCATTCGCATCGAATAATCGATTTTCAACATTGCTAATATTCGAATACTTTTTAAGAATCATATCAATTTTATTTTTTATCTTTTTAAATTCATCATCATTTTGTTGGTAATTTTATTTTGTAATTTCACAAATTTTTTCTCACCTTGAAAACATTCATTCATAAGTTATTAAATTCTATGTTTCGATATTAAAAAGAAATTAATAATTTTCTCAAACAAATTAATTTCAATAGAATTTTGCGATAATTTTTCGATTCATTGTTTTCTTTTCAAATTATTCAAATATATTTTTCATAATTTCTTCAAATTAAAAAGAGGAAATTGGTTTTTCAACTATTTTGGTAAAATTTATTTTAAATTGGGTATTGATATAGTGAGGAGATCCAGAAGTTAGATAATGTCTGTGAAATGAACTGAGAGAATTAAACACGTAAGAATCAACTTCATTTATGGAAGTGAGCGTCTATGGTTGTTAAAGTTCACTTTTGAGTGGTGAGAATTATTCAACTCTTAAAAGTGCCAAAGTCATTGAACACAGTATCCAACAGAAAATGTTATCGGTGAGTTCATATTAGTAGGAACCTTTTTGATTGAATAATAGTAAAGTGCAATTTATAACACAGAAACTAAGCACATTTATTGTAACAAAATCAACTATCACATGCTTTCTAATCCTACTGGAATATCTATTATAATACCAACCAACATGCTTGTACTATCCTTTGCTTTTTCATACACAGCGACTGAACGTTGCACCGTTCCCACACTGATGTAAAGCTGTTTATTGCCTTGATAATTATCGGTACTGATACATTTTAAGACTGACTTTATTCAGGTATACATAATCGATAACAAACAAGTGTATGTAGATACAAATAGATTAAACAGATAAGAACACATACATGCAGATACATAACAGGTACCCTTGACAGCATAGATATTTAAGGAGGCTCCAATTTCCAACGGTTCTTTTTTGAATTCTCCTTGTACCATATCGGCTGCCTGAAACAGAGGATGCTCTCCAGTGGTAGCCAATAGGGTGGGTCGATTTTAACTTTTTTTGGAAAATTAAGAATGTACCTAGTTCAATGGTTGCAAAATGATTCCAATAGAATGTAAAAAAAATTTCAGCCCTCTAGGTCAATATTTACCCCTCCCATAATTGAGTCAAAGTTTGTAAATAAGCAAATTTTTTCAAAAAATTTCAAAAAATTTTGTTAGACCTAATTAAGTTTTTTTTTGCGTTTAGACATCATGTTTTGCCTTCCCAACTTCGAAAAAAAATTAAAATGCCAATTTTTCCTCCATCCAGGGGTTCCAAAAATACCTAAAATATGTGCTAAAATACCTTATTTTACCTGTTTTTCCATTTTATTTAATATCATTTATTAGCTCTTAATAATTAATTGATATTGTGTAAAAGATAGTAGCTGAGTACAATTATGTGGTATTCCTCAGTATTTAAGCTCAGACAATACATATATTGGTTCATTTTCACAATAAGGGGTCTCCAAAATGGTCATTGTATGAGTAATTACAATTTACCATTTCTACCTAGCTAAGAGTTACTTAATACTCATACTTACAATATTCAATGATTCAATTGGCAAATAATTGCACAGCTCTTTGCTTTATACAGAACTCACCACGCGGAGGTGGCTGTGCATCGAGTTCCTCCGGCCAGCCGGGTAATAGGCAAGAACTTACCGAATTATTCAAATTTTGAAATCTTTCTTAAATTCGAAAGATGGCATCATCTAGAAATGAAAATAAGGAAACGGTTTGTAGCGGAATGAATATTTGGTGTAAAAAGGATTTAAAAATGTAAGAAAATCTAACCTGTCGCGATTTCAAACGAGATTTACTTCCTACTGTGACAGAGTGGGGGCGAACATCAGCTGTTAAGCAGCTCAACGCATATGACTGATGCACGTCTACGGCTAGACGTTGGATAATTTAAATATACCTACGTATATAAATGAGTATTTGAAAATTTGTAGTTGATATAACAGTAAAGAGCTGCGCTATATTCGTCATTCAAAATTATGTTGTAAGAATGAGTATAAAACAGAGCTAAGTTATTGGCTATTTTGGGTACTTTTCAAATTGTAAAAATGAACCAATATATGTATTGTCTGAGCTTAAATACTGAGGAATACCACATAATTGTACTCAGCTACTATCTTTTACACAATATCAATTAATTATTAAGAGCTAATAAATGATATTAAATAAAATGGAAAAACAGGTAAAATAAGGTATTTTAGCACATATTTTAGGTATTTTTGGAACCCCTGGATGGAGGAAAAATTGGCATTTTAATTTTTTTTCGAAGTTGGGAAGGCAAAACATGATGTTTAAACGCAAAGAGAAAAACTTAATTAGGTCTAACAAAATTTTTTGAAATTTTTTGAAAAAATTTGCTTATTTACAAACTTTGACTCAATTATGGGAGGGGTAAATATTGACCTAGAGGGCTGAAATTTTTTTTACATTCTATTGGAATCATTTTGCAACCATTGAACTAGGTACATTCTTAATTTTCCAAAAAAAGTGAAAATCGACCCACCCTAGTAGCCAATTCACAAAAAGCTTTTTTACACGCGGAATCGCAATTCTCATCATTAGTCATGTCGTATCTGTAGAATAAAACACACGTAATAATGTTACTTTCAGTTCAACATTGTATCACCTTGTTGGTGCAGTAATTCTCAATTACGTAGATACTCACCCTTTATAATTGTTCCTGTAAACCACATTTTTTATGGATCCGGTGCCCTGCTCCAACGTCCAAGCGTCAATATGCGAAATTGTGACCAATAGTGAGAACAAGTAGAACGATGTTTTGAAATGCATATTGATTTGAAATAATGCACGAGATCTCTTCGTATGACTACACAGTAGCACAGTACACATTAGATAAAATTATGGGATAGATTATATCAAATTTATATTATTTCCCTATGGAGGTTACGTTACTACGTAAACTAATAACTGATCTCTTTACGAAGTGTTGTTTTGTGAGCTTTTCAATAATTTTAACATTGTTTGTTAATTCGTTACTGTGTTACTAACACATTTGTTGACTGATCTGGTAAGCAGTTGCTCTGGCTAGGTCATATGAATACTAAATCACGATGAATTTTCGAGATAAGTATGAAAATTGAATATCATGAATTTTGCATATTGCGTAATGTGAAAACGTATTTTAAATACTATAAAAATGACGATAGATCAGTGGTAAGAACTTACAAAAAATGATTGGACTCTACAGTTTATTGAAGTTAGCTGGAAAGGTTTCGAAGCTAAAGTATAACTACATAGTAGAAGCCAGGAACGAAACTAAGTGGGGCACGGGGGGGGGGGCAACTTGCCTCGCCAAGCTTCCGCTGTAGTTGGGAGTTGATGCACACGTTAAGTTAATACATTTATTTTTAATGTCAAAACCAAAGGTAGTTAAATCGTTCATGTAACTTATCCTTTACCTAACAGCTGCATTGTCAACCAATCAACATTAAAATTACTTTCGGCCAGTTCTATAGATCTGAATTTTACAAAGTTTTGGACAGTCTATCTGTTGAAAGAAAAAATTGAAAATTTGTGTGATACATTAAACTGGTTTACCTGCCAAATGGCCATTTTCGTACATCATTGATTCTGAAATACTACTTATCTATGTCATTTGAAATATACACCTATAATATGAATTTGAGAAACCTCACAAAAGGTTTTTTGATTGAGTGATTATTTGTCGAGAAAAACGCAAAAATAAATTGACTTTTGAGGAGGCCATACTTCACAACTTATAACTTTCTTATAAATTGGAATTTGAATTTTTACTTCTGAACAAATCAAAGAGAAGTGTCTTACCTTCTTCATTTTCAACTTTCAAAAGTTTTCATAAGAAACTCGCGAAGAATTTTAGTCGCAAAAACGTCAGTTTTTAAGCGTTATCAATTTTGGTTCCCATAAAAGTTCCGTTATACTAAAAAGAAGAATCGTGTACGTGAAATATACTCTTAAATCCTTTCCATACACTTTTGGGGATTCCTTTGAAACGAGAAAATTTGATGCTGGAAAATTTAAAACAATGCCTCACATTCTATCCTGATTCCAAATCAAAACCAAATAGGTATCTCTATTTATTCCTATGCTGATTGTTCACCATTAATTGAAGTTGTTGAAAATTCTCGAAAAATGAAAAATGTATTGAAACTGACATTTCGTTTTTTTCAACTGATCTTAATAGCATCATATACTACAGCTTCAAATGAGCGAAAATTCAGCCAGCTAAAATTTATTTAAAATCATCTCCGAACAAAAATGGCAGATCAAAGATTAGTTGGATTAATGTTGTTGGCCGCAGAAAAAGATCTGACAGATAAAATCCAATTTAAAAAAACAATGAAAGTTTTTGCGGCATTAAAAAATCGTAGAATTAAATTAAAAACTTGAATTGTTTTTTTGTGTTGAAAATGTTAAAGATAAAGTATGTTTTAGTAGGTGTTTCTTTCTTTCTTTTTTAAACCACATTTTGGTAGTTCAGAATTTTTGAGTCGAATCAGTTGGAAATTTTATAATTTTTGCCCCCCCCCCCGAAAAACATCTTCGCTACTTTGCTGAGTAGAACCTCGGTTATCCGACACTCCGCATTATACGACCCAAATTTTAACCGACCTCCTCTCATTAACCGTCCTCCAGAGATCGAATAATCGTTTTTATCAGTCCTAAAAGCGGAAAACTTACAAACTCATTCCAAGAAAAATGCATTTTTTATGACGAGGCGTACAATGTTTTCTACAAACTGTTGTAATTTTTGGAAACAGAAAAAGCGGAAGGTACGGGCATCTTTACTATTCTAAAATGGCCCCATTATACAGCTCAAAAAAGGTTTTCTTCTGGTCATCAACAATTATTAACGTAATATTTTTCAAAGAAATAATGTTCCTTATAAAGTTTTGCCTTACGTTTTTTCTTTATTTTTAGTCTAAAATAATGTTCCTAATTAAGTTACGTTTCATAATATGGTTTTTTAGCTGAGTTTTTAACTAAAAAACGACAGCTATTACGGCCTACCTGGTTTGGGAAGGGAAGGTCGGGGAAGGGTGAGGTCTTCAAATCTTTGCGTTTCAGACCATTTGTAATCATCTGGCAAATGTCCATAAAATTCGCTCAAAATTTGGTGAGAGACTCTTCTTGAAAATGCGCAGAACAACCTTTTTTGTTTTTTCGAAAAATTTCAAAATGGCGGATTAGTCAAATTTTGAGGAGGGCTGGAGAAAGAGCAAATACCTCAAATGTTTTGTTTTTGATCTCATATAAAAGTGTGAGTTACGGACACCAACATACCTAAATTTCAGCTTCCTAAGTGCATTTTGAGGAGAGTTAGAGCAAAAACCTGTTTTTGTGGAAATTTCGTTTTTTGTGTCACTCCCCTTGGGCAGGTGGGTGTAGATAAAATTCGCTCGTATTTCGGTGAGGAACTCTTCTTGAAAATATGCAGAAGTGTTTTTTTTTGTTTTTTCGAAAAATTTCAAAATGGCGGATCACTTAAATTTGAGAAGAGCTGGAGGAAGGGTGAATACCTCAAATTTTTCGTTTTTGATCTCATATGAAAGAGTGAGTCACGGACACTAACATATCCAAATTTCAGCTTCCTAAGTGCATGTTGAGAGGAGTTAGATTAAAAAACGGCTTTTTGAGGAAGTTTTGAGTCGTGAAATTTCTTGAATCTTCCATATCTCCCCACTAAATCAAGTTAAAGAGGTCAAATTTTGTATGTAAGGCTAGTTGGTGACCAGAATATGGCCTCTTGAATTTGGATCAAAATGGATCCAAAATGGCGGATTATCAAAATTTGAGTCGAGCTTGAGCAGTCTCAAGTTGGTAAAAATGTAATTAATATGAATTCATATGGTTATTGGGGATAAGATGTATACTATATCCCAATTCACTTCCATAGATGATGTTGGAAGGGGGAAGGCGGGGTTATCAGCCTAAAATAGTGGTGGGAGTACAGGAGGGGTCGAAAATTGTTTATTGCTGTGTCATATGATAAAATGAGCTTAAGTGACAAACCTATTTTGATTTTAGCTTCCTCAGTGATTCTGGAGGGGAGTTAGAGCAAAAAACGGCTTTTGGAGAGGAAATTGCTGCAGGAAATTTCATGAATCTTCCATATCTCATCACCAAATCGGCCTAGAATGGCCAAACTTCGTGTGTAGGATTAGTTAGTGACCAGAATATGACCTCTTAAATTTGAGTCAAAATGGATCCAAAATGGCGGATTATCAAGATTTGAAAATAATTTGAGGACCCTCAAATAGTTATAATTTGAGAAATATGTGTTCACATGATTATTTCATGGCAAGAAATACATCTGTGCCAAATTCAACTTCTTAAGTGTTTTTGGAAAGGATAGGGTAGGGGTTTTAAGATTTGGTGTTGGGTGTGGCCTGTGGTCATGAACGGTTAAGCAACGTTATTAGTAAATCAAAACAAGCTCTAGTTAAAAACTCAGCATGGCTGCTTACGATTTTTTTTTTCACTTTTACTTTTAAAAAAGCCAACATTCGATTATTCGTCTTTTTTTGCTATCCGACCTCTTCTCAGCCTTGATTAGTTCGGATTACAGAGGTTCTACTGTATAATTTCCGCAAAGTACAACAATACTAAAAAGAAATTAATTTATCAGGTACGAAAATTTTCCAATAATTACGAAGTTTCACAAAACCTTCATCTCGAGCAATTTTTCGAGGCAAAATTCATGACGTTCAGCCTTTGCATTTATTTCGAAAATCCATCATGATTTACCTTTCATATGACCTAGCCAGACCAACTAATTACCAGAACCCTAAACAAATATGTTAGCAATAACATAGTAATGAATTACCAAATATTGTTAAAATTATTGGAAAGCTCACAGAACAATACTTCGTAAAGAGATGAGTTATTAGTTTACGTAGTAACGTAACCTCCATAGGGAAATAATATAAATTTGATATAATCTATCCCATAATTTTATCTAATGTGTACTGTGCTACTGTGTAGTCATACGAAGAGATCTCGTGCATTATTTCAAATCAATATGCATTTCAAAACATCGTTCTACTTGTTCTCACTATTGGTCACAATTTCGCATATTGACGCTTGGACGTTGGAGCAGGGCATCGAATCCATAAAAAAAATGGTTATTACAGCATACAAAGGGTAAGCACCTAATTGATGATCACTGCTTTAATAAGAAGACACAATGTTCAACTCAAAGTAACATTATTACGTGTGTTTTATTCTACAGATACGACATAACTAATGATGAGAATTGCGATTCCGTGTGTAGAAAACGTTTTTGTCAAATGGCTACCACTGGAGGCGATCGTCTGTTTCAGGTAGCCGATATGGTACAAGGAGAATTCAAAAAAGAACTGTTGGAAATTGGAACCTCCTTATATATCTATGGTGTCAAGTGTACCGACAAGTATAAAGATAATAAACAGCTTTACATGGGTATAGGAACGATGCAAGATTCAGTCGCAGTATATGAAAAAGCAAACGGTGGTACTGCCGTGTTAGTTGGTATTATGACACATATTGAAATATATTAGAATTACTTCAAGCCTGGGTTAAATAAATTTATTATATTAATCAAGATCATTTTGTTAAAATAAATTAACTTCGTTTCTTTATCATTTTGTAAGATCATTATTTATAATTGCACTATACTACAATTCAATCAAAAAGGTTCCCACTAATATGAACTCACCGATAACATTTTCTGTTGAATATTGTGTTCAAATGACCTTGGCACCTTCAAGAGTTAAATTCTCACCACTCAAACATGATCTTCAACTAACCATGGACGCTCATTTACACGAATGAAGTTGATTTTTAAGCGTTTAATTCTCTCACTTTACTTCACCCGCATTAGCTACTTTCTGTGAGTCTCCTCATTACCCCAATAAGCGATTTAAAATACATTTTACCAAAACAGTTGAAAAAACAATTTTTTTTAATTCAAAGAAATTATGAAAGAAATTATTTTAAAATATTTTATAAAAATATTGGAAAAACTTGAAAAGAAAAAAATGAATTGAAAAATTATCACAAAATTTTATTGAAATTATTTTGTTTCAATGGAAATTTGAAAAATCGACAAAGTAGCAGAAATTTGATCTAATTTCAGAAAATGATATGAATGGATGTTTCCAAGATGAGAAAAAAATTAAGAAATTGCAAAATAAAATAAACAAAAAATGATGGATTTGAACTATAAAAATTTTACTGAAAAAAAAAAATGAAAAAAAATTATAATTTTTCAATTAAAAACAAAATATAATTAGGAAAAGGCTAAAAAATATCACGAAAAAAATAGTGAATAGCTTGATATAAATCGCAGGGTCGGACTTCAGTGTTCTGGTTGTTGCGGTTTTTTCTTAAGTTTCATTTTCATATTCACTGCTCAACTACTGATAGGCATAATTTCTCGAAAGAATATAATTCTTTGTACTTCATCTAAGCTGATTTTGAGCCTAGCATTACACATGGCCTTCCCATACGGTGAGGTTGCACTGAGTATCTTCTTCAACCAATTCGCGTATTACAAAAAAGAGTAATTAGATGCAAAGCGGGGTTGCTCTTTTTTGAATCTTCTAAAATAGCTTTTAATTCTCTGGGGATTTTACGACCGAATAAATTATACTATATTCTGGAGGTATGTACTCTTGTTCTTAAAGTTTCTATCAAAATTGGATAGAAGAATTCTGGACGGGGTACCCCACAGAGCATTGCAAAAATACTGAATCAACCACAGTGCAAAAAAGTATATTCCCGTATGCAATTCTGGTATGCTGGGCCAAAAAAATACAATAGGCTGCCTGGGAGAAATTCGAAGGGAAGTTCCGGAGGAAGTTAAAGAAAGTTCTTTTGGGGAAGGAGAGAGATTCACATCTCAGTGACCATCCTGCATGCTACGCCATGCTCTATCAGTTGCTCCGTCTATAATCTAGTGTTGGAAACTCGAATAGAAGAATCAAATATCAAATCTTCATTCGTAAATATTCGTTAAGAGATTCGCATCAAAAATTTAATTCGCTTCGAATAATCGATTTCATATCGATTTTCAACAAGAATAATATTTGAATACTTTTTCCTAAATCGAATACTCGTATTCAAATTTTTTCAAAAGTTGACAACACTAATAATCTTCGACCGAATTTCGAGTGATTTTAATGCACACTGTTTTTGCTTAGAAGAGGAGGGCGAATATAGAATATAATATATATATATATATACATGTATGTATGTGCAGTAAAGAGAGTTCCAATGCTAGATTATTAACTTCATAGATATAGACAGATCCACTGCTAATCTCACGTGGAAATAGAAAATATTTTGAAGCATAAAACTGGAAATTGAAATCGCAACTGCATTGGCACAGATTGAATTTTCGCGTTTGATTATTTCGTAGCAGTAGTCTAAGCCAATGAAAATATAGAATAATACTTCATTTTCAAGTTTTATGCTTCAAAACATCCCATAAGATTTATCAGTCCTAAGCTGTAAAGTTATTGTGTTGGACACCATTATATCACTTCTAGAACAGATTCAACAATCTGATATTCCTTCTTATAGAGTATTTATAATGACTGGTTTAGGTTCTAATTGGTCATACGTCACGCCTGTAACAACCAATCAGCAAGTTGGAATGTGGTAAATTTACCTCGACTAAGTCGTAAAATAAAAACACAAATCAGCTGATGATTCAAATCACAAACGAATTTTAGTCGTTCACTGAAAACTGAACGATATTATTTAGGAAGGTAGAAATGAAACTACCTACATTTTATTACATTCTAGCGTAACATATGACCAATTAGAACATAGACCAGTCATTATAAATACTCTATACCAGTTTTTGCTCCCCTCCTCAGTAGTTTTATATGGTACACCTATCCAACACTGTACAGGCGAATTTTTGTACTAGTCTGGTAACAATGATCACATATTTACTCCTACATGGATGTAATATTCCAGTTGAAACGAGCGTAGGAAAATCTTATGAGTCTCCAATAAGTGTTCTATGGAGAAAAATGTTTCAAATGAATCTGAGAGCCCCCAGTCCCCCACCATAAACACAAATTTCTTACTTCGGGAGAACAACATTTTTCTTAAAATTGTACATTCTTTTCTTCCTAAAAAAACAAGTGTACCTACTACAAATTGTCATACAGATCTTCCCCCCCCGCCTATTCTCCACCTTTTCATTATCAAATCAAGTAGCTTTAATAATTATCGTCAGCTATAAAGAAATGAAAAACATAATAATCGTGACTCATGAGTCATGAGGCACATCATTTTGCAATAATTTATACTAACCTCTCGTAGATATCTACTATCCGTACCACCAATGAAAACTTGAGGCTTGATTTTCAACTCCCTAAAAGTAATAAAATTAATTTTTTTAAATAATTCACTATTTATGTCCTTATTTACGATAAAATGTATTGTTATTAAACTAACATCTTATCAATTTCGCTTTTAAAAGCCAACCACCATGGATTACTTTCATCGATCGGGGTAGGAAGACATTTGGGATTTTTTACTTTAAAATTATACCGAACATCTTTTCCCGCTTCTTTACACCACGAATCAATCATCGACAAAAATTCTTCATGATCAACATCAATTGCTAATCTTATATCAAAACCAACTGATAATTCCGGTGGCACTACATTCAACTGAACTCCACCCTAAAAATAAGAATACATTTACTATCTATCGTTATCGTAATTAAAATATTTGTTTGTAAGAGAAATAACTTCTCACTTTCAAATAAGTTAAATTCACAGTGGTAACATCGCCTAGATTCAGATTTGGATCAGAAAGTAATCTATTTTTTTCCTTTTCTCGGTAGTCCAAAAACTTATCTACAAGAAAACGAATCTTTTCACCAGCTGTATTATCATGAAGTACAGAGCCATGACCTGCATTTCCGCAACAAGTGATGATAATTTCTGAAATCGAGAACATTTTTCATTATTAGAAAAAAATTTACCGCATCGAAACTTAGTATATTTTTGCTCGCCATTAACTCACGCCAAATCGATCGTTCGGCGTAATATACCAAAAATTCCTCGCCCGGATTTGCCAAACCTTCGTCTAAAGCGAATCCGACGTTTAATTCTTTGAATTCAGGAGATTTTACAAATTTACACATGCCATCTATGCCACCAATTTCTTCATCTAGAGGAAAAGTCAGCATTAATACGAGATACAAGTAAACTCATACGTTCGTACAACCGTTTACCTTTCCCAACCAGAACACTAACCAGGGACAAATGTTAAATGAATAGTTCTTTTAAATTTCAATCCTTCTTTTAAATATTTCCTGATAGTTTCGATATACTGTATACCGACACATTTCATGTCTTGAGTTCCTCTAGCGTAAATATTGCCTTTGGTATCTTTAACTGCTTCAAATGGATCATAGTTCCAGTGCTCCTAAGAAGAAAAATTCGATCAATCCCTTTCAGCGATTCATTACCATTCATCAAGTTTCAATATACTAACACGAAATACAGGAACAACGTCCATATGAGAATTCAAAAGTAACGTAGGTAATTGTGGCTTTTCACCTTTCACAGTAATGATCACGATTGGTTTCCCAGTGTTTACCTCGATCACTCTGAATGGCAGTTTTAATTCGTTGGCCAAGTTCGATAAAAACGAAACACATTCGTCTGTAACATTTCGCGAATTTTCTGCACATTTTTCAAAAAATGATTATGAAAATAAGAAATAACGAACTCATACAAACCATAATTTACATTCGGTTGCACAGATGGAATTCTTAAATAGTTTCGAAAATTTGTTACAGCTGGGTGTTCGTGTTCTGCCATTTTCGTTCAGTATAAACTTATCACTTGAGAGACAATATGTATTTGAAGTACTAAACGCAGGAGTCAAAACTGAGCTAGCAGCGTATGAAAGTTCTATCAGGAGATAAGATAACGTTTAATCTTTTCACAACAGATTTACATATGGTTTACATAAAACACGTACGATGATTCTGCAGGGTTTCTTCACGTAAACGTGGACCAACTGATAAAAGATGAAAGTTGTTCATTGGTTATTCAACCCGAAATTGAATGCCGAATTATTGCCTATTGTAGTTCAGTTCGAATTGTTTGAAGGTATTGCATTAGGTTGACTTCTGATAATGTTGTGACTTGATGCATCATCATATATTTCATTACTTCTCCAATCTTTAAAAAAATGCAAATAAAAAAGTACATGATAGTTGGCGGCATTCTGTAATTAAATTCATGGTGAACGATTATAAGTACTTTAAAAAATATAAGCTTTGAAAAAAAGTGTTCTCAACCTCTCGATACATTTTTGAAATACCTATTTAATTTTGAAAAATAACAAATTTCAGGAGATATTTTTTAGGATGAGGACAAAAATATTTTGAGTTTTGAAAAACATGTTGTCACCATGTCACGCATCGTGCAATAGATTGGAAAACTCTAATTACAGAAACAACAGCAAACAATTTTATTAAAAAATTGAAAAAAATTTGAAACCTTCAACAAGAAATTATTATATGCTAATGAGAAAATGAAGCATTGATGGGAAGGTTATTGCACAAGAATTGCGAAGGTCTAGAACCATCAGCAGCCACCACACCAGCACCATATTAGCTTAACCCTCTAATGGCACACCTAAAAGTAATTTAAATTAAAAAATAAAAATTGTGCTGAGTCACTCAAGAAATTGAAATATAATATGTTATTGTGCTCGCTGAAATGCAGAATTTCATTGCAAAAAAATTGCATAATATCAAAATTGAAGGGGCAGCATACATAGCATAGAATAGAACAATTTTTGAAAATTTCTAGCTCCTTCAATATTGAAGATAGGCAATTTGTTCTTCTACGTTTTTTCTTGCAAATCGTTCGAACTACAACATAGCATGATTTTATTTTCAATTTTTGCGACCTGAAAAATGCAATGAATAATTTACATAAAAATTCAGAAGTAAATCTGCCCCTTAAAAAATTGATGTATGCAACTAACACAGATTCCCAAATTGAAGAAATTGTGGCAACGTTCAACTATGAAGGGTGCACAAGGATGAGCAGCCGGTTACGCCGGAGCGCAGCGAGTTAATTCACCCATGTGTGTCAATTAAGGGTTAACACAGCTCTGAATCTGATAACAGTTATTTCCTCTCGTTTGAATTCAATGCAACTTCACCAAAGTGCTTTGAAAAAACAAATCTCAAAATTGAGTAGAACAATGCAAAAATGCATCTTTTGATGGAACCGACAGAAATTAATTTTTCGGACAAAAAAACCCCATTTTGGACATTTTGAACGACAAAATCTGGGGTAACTATTTTTTATTCAAAAACGAGTTCAACAATTTCGAATTTGATATTTTTTTCGGCTCTCTTTTTCTTCATGGAATAATTGCAATTTCAATGAAAATAAAAACCGTTTCAGAGGAGAAGGAAGAGTGATCACTAAAAGCAATATTATATTTGGAATTAAGGACTCTGAATTCCATCGACTTTTCTGAAATCATCGTCAAATTTTCAAAAAATCTACAGTCTAGAGAGTTCATTATTTTTTGATTAAAAAACGTGTCAGATTTTGTCACCCTAAGCATCTATCCCTTCTTCACGATAACAAAATTCAAATTAAAAGAATATTTTATTTTGACGAGAAGTTAAAATTTTACAATGTCATATAAACAATAAAAAATAACCTATAATAACTGTTTACAAGTTTTGTACATTTCTGTATACTTCATCTTTTCAGATTATAAAATAATAAAATTTTCCTTACTTCAAAATAAATAATAAAACGTTTAAAACTTACAAAGAGGAAAAAAAATTAAAAATAAATTACTTCTAAGAACAAAAATTACATATTATGTATAAAATGCCCTTAAAATCGGCGTTTTTTTAAAACAATTTACCGTATATACATAATTTTTAATTTATTTTTACAATGAATCTCTATAAATGTATCATTTTATTTTACTTTTTCCTAAAAAGAAAAAATGAGCACGTAACGAAAAAGAAAAAACAACAAGTTGCTCATCAGCAACGTATAACAATTTTTACAAATTTACAATATTACAAAAAAAAAGAGGAAAAGAAAAAAACAAACATATAACCCAAAAAGAAAAAAATAGTAGAAGAAACAAATGAAAAAAAAATTTCATACATATCGTACAAGCCTTACAAAATACATAATATAAATTAAACACGACGTAACAAAAACAAATAAGAGAAAAACAAATTCAACATTACGCCACCGCATCTCAGCTTAATACAACTACCCCCCCCCACCGCTTTGATGCATCAAAAATAAAGACAAAAAAAAAAAGAAAAGAAATGGTAACTTGAATAAATCTGTCGAGGTTATTTTGATGTGCTTTTTGCCCCTCAACATTTCCTCACCATCTTCTATTAGGTGTAAAACAACGCGGAAAAATTTTACCCGTGTATTAAGCTGAAATCGCTTTTACATAGACATCGTCATCTGCCAACTTAAATCTAAATTATTTACAAAAGGCACACGCGATTACATATCCACACCGTTTTGTTACGATTCTTAAACTTCTCTAATGTTATGGTAACTATTAGAAAAATAAACACTGGGTTATTGCGGGGGTTCCTTTTTTTTTTTTAAATTTTTGATTTTAATAATACGCTTTTTTTGGTCCTTGCTACGCGACGCGCGTCATTTATTTACAATTTTGGTTTCTTTTCAATTAGTAATAAGTACGTACTTAGGTTTTATTTCAAATTTAAGATGGCACCATTTTCATCATTATCGTCGCCGCCGCACCGTTACAGGGGAAGAAACAAAAAAAACCGAGTTCCAACTACAATAGCTGAATTGTCGCGGACATTAATGTAACTCGCTTGTTCATCTTATATACATATGTATACAAACACAATTTTAAAATTAATATAAAAGAGAAGAACGGTAACTGTTGAATTGAACGTACGCCTCTCGCGTGAGTAGATCGAGTGCCATCGTAAATGAGAAAACAAATTCTATACATATCTTAATCAATACAACACAGTAGTACTATATAAAAACTCGTAAAAACGTAACAAAAATAAGAAAAATGTCATAATGTATCTACATTTGGTCAATTACTAACAACGACACATTCACATGTAAACTTATTTTTGTTACACAGGTTTCGTTTCAACAACTCCTTTCGGTTGATAGTAGAGAAAATTTTTTTTTCTTTTGCACCGGAACGAATAAACAGAATGGAGTTATTTGAAACATTTTTTTTTTTTTTTTTACGCAAAAGAATATTAATATTTACAACAAAAAAAAAATCGAACAAAAAACATTATTTATATTACGTTAAAAAATACGGTAGGCGTAATTTTAATCCAATTTTTTTTCCTCCGTAACATAAATACATTTTACATATAAAAAAAGAGCAATTTTATCACTTCTTGAACGATTGTAGAAAGTTTTCACGCATTATAATAATTTATCAATATCTATATACACTTGACCTACGTAACAAAAGAACAATTCATCTTTGTACTTTTTATAGCCTTGAACAAACACGGCTTCTCATTCTCAAGAGCTTTGCTACACTTTTACATTCAAAATATGGAAGCAAAAGATAACGCGTACGTTAAAAGAGGAACATTTACGAAATATGTGAAATTTCAAGCATTATAATTTCATTTGACGAATTTCAAACTCGGTAAAAATCAACGAAAATAATTTGAAAATAGGTCATTCGACATTCAACTTCTCTCCACTGAACACTTCGTAATGCGATTGAATAGTCGAACAAGCGATTTTCAAAAACTAGGTTTTTTCAAGCAACAAAACTGAAACTATCATAGCGTACTAATTTTTACAAATCCATTCGATCAAATCGACGAATATCAAAATCAAATCTAAACGAATATTTCTAAAAATTAAATAAATACTAGTGGAACAATCGTCAAGTTCAATTACAGAATCAATTCGAAAAATCTAAAATCCAATAATTAAATTACTCCGTCTCGAAAAACGCGATATGTTCACCTCGATCTTCGAAATCGAAACATCGATCATCATTACGTCGCGAAACGATCGAATCACTTTCGAATGATTTTCCTCCTTCACTCCGAAAGAATTTAAATTACCGAAATTCGCAGTAAAACCCGACCCTTCCTTTTCAAAACTTTTCCTCTTAACTCCGTACAATACGTTGAAAAAATTATCAAATCATCTTTGGTACGAAAAAAATACACAAATGGAAATCTATGGAACAATTCAGATCTGTTCGATCATACCGTTAATCGCTTTCGGAATTCTAAGCGACGGATTTATGCATTTGTCACCCCGACCTAAATTCAATATGTCGTCTTGGTGAGCAATTATAGTTATGCATTTTTAGTCCGCAAATTAAGCCCCCTTTCTCTACTGACTTCACATACATGGAATGTCAAAGCCTCGCGAAAGAGACTAAATTTTGAAACATGAAAATAAAAATGGATATGATCTAGCGTTTTTGATGCCTTTCATCCAACCGGGAATCTAGTAACTTTGACACGCATGCGCAGTTGCGTTTTGTATTTTTATTTTAATGTTACAAAATACTCCATACGCATTAGCAGTTCGTGCCTATAAGGTTAACGTCTCCCCCCCCCCCCACCAAAAAAGCCTACTATTGTGGCTCAAGAAATAAACCGTAATAGAACATCTGAAAAATTGGAAATTATCATTTTTGTATTCTATCGGACATCTTTTTTTCCAGCAAATTTATCATTTTTTTTTTCTTGCAGACACAAGCGAGACGCTAAATATATAATTACTCAAAAAAAAAAAATGAATAAAATTAGAAGAAAAGTCTAAAAATTGAAAAATAAGAGAACGAAGTTTTAAAAAAATAATTTCAATTTTTCCATAGTTTTTTTTTTTGAACTTTATACAGTCGCCACTCCAAGCTAGTATCACCTGTGCCTAAATCCGTCGCTTCGAACCCTAATAAAATTCTACCATTCACCTACACCGAAGGGGGCAGGCTCCCGGAAAAACATACTTACTAAATTACACACAAAAAAACAACACCCTTCATCCTTATAACGAATTAAAAATGACTAGGAACGACGCGCAATCACCGCAATATTAATGAGAAAATTATAATAAAAAATAAAAATAATAATTAAAAAAAAAAAAACAAAAAAACAGAAAGAAAACAATACAGAAACAAAGCTATTGTACAAGGGAAGATCGCAACAGCACTGGGAAGCTCGCCATATCGAACATCGTAAAGCTATCAGGAAGCGAATCGAAACCAAATAACAGATGCTTTTTAAACCCAACAACGTAACTCGATTTGGTTTTTCTTGTTTTCCCACTTCATCACCATAATCATAAGTATCGGGGCATCGATGAGTTCGTTTTTCTTCTTCCACATTTCCGAAAATATCAATCAAGCAAAACCGAACCGATTTCGTTGCTCGAATAAATAGAAATTTCGGAAAAGAAAAATATTCTAAAAATAATCAATAAATTAGAATCGTAAGAAACGCAAAAAAAAAAAAATTAAAACCGATAACGTCGCATCCGAAGAGATTGTCGAAAATGAGAATAATTCTATTTCGTTTCCTTAAAAATTATTTCCTTTTAATTAAACCTCGAACACATTACGAGCTGTTTCAACGCGACGTTATCCGAACTAATTTGTAAAAATATCTAAACTCGAAGTTCATACAAGAAAAACAATAAAATCAAGTAAAAAAAATCAATCGTGAAATAAAACGACCGAAAGCCAATAGCTTCGTTATTGTTCTAGAAAGAAGTATTTCTAACGTAAAAAATATTCATTTGCACTATAGACATAAATTAGCTATGCTATTTATCCGTACTTAGTACATCGAGGCGTACACCATCACTAGGTACTCATCTATCGAATTCTGTGTCTAAAAAATTTGTTCCTTACAACAAGAAAAAAAACAACCAATAACGACGACGACGACGTTAAGTATATGCGTATAAAATGCGCGCGCGTGTACTCAGCATCACGCTTTCCATCGTAACAATACGATCGGTAAATTAAAATACCATCGAAGGCGAACATCTTAAAAAACAAAATTACTACAAACGTCTAAACGTAAAAATTCCATCACTCGATAAATTTGTACTCAAAAAATGGACTCGCTTCCATATTCGGTGTATCCTTGCTTTAAGCATAAAACCGCAACGACGCCTCATTCGACGTACCCATAAATCAGTACCATATTCACTACTGAGGAGGGGGTGGTGGCGGCGGCGGCGGAAGTAACGGTGGCGGAACCGGTGGCGGTACTGGGGGCGGAGGTGGTGGCGGAGCGGCGAAAAATGGCGGTACTCTGGGTACTGCGTATGGATAATAGGGCGCGAACAATTGCGGATGCTCTGGTAACGGAGGCAACAAAGGCGGCGGTATATTCGGCAACGGAGGCGGCGGCGGAGGCGGTTGCGACTTTTTCAAACGTAAATGCAGGTCTTTTTGCGCGTGCGCTAATTCCACCGGTCCTTGGACGTCTGCAAAAAGAACGAGCGACACGTTAGACTCGCGTATTTTGACGCCAAATTTTTCATCCTCCAATTACACGTATACTTACGAATTTTGATAGGCGACAAAGGCGGCGGCATCGCTTTATTCTTCTCCATTTCGTCTTCCTGCACGTGCACGTCGAATTCGCGTTTCAACCTGTCGGCCAGATTTTCACGCGGTAACGGCGGCCCGCTCGTCGTTTTCGAGTTGAACGTTTGCGACGTCGCGCCAACCAGCGAACCTATCGACATAATAAGCTCGTTAATGCGGAAACTATTCCCCTCGTATGTCCCCCCCCTTCCTTCGGATTTCAACAGACTGAAAGTTACGCTTACCCGATCTAATCGAATTGAATAACGCGCTCGCTTGCGGACCGTAGTTCAGATGTTGACTCTCGATCATCAACGATCGAGCGATCACCTGAGCCGAAGCGACGTGGCTATTATCCTCCTCTTCCGAACAGCTGGACGACGTGATCGACGACCTGGACGAAGATCTTTCTACCGGATCGATGGTAGGGGGCGGCGCCGAAGCTAAGGCCGGAACTTCTTGCACCACGTCGCCGACAACTTCCGCGCTGACGGTTGTACTCGCGGCCGGCGTTATCATTGTCGTAGTACTTTTTCGTTGCTTGTATTCGGTCAGTGAGAGCTGTTGTTGAAAAATCGTTCGTAATTAATTTTCAAAAGCAAAAAAAAAGAAAAAGTTAAGCAACACGAATTTTTATCGAAGCTGAGTCTTTAATGAGGGTATGCTCAGGCTCGCAAATAATGGTGATATGGTGATAATCTCATTTCGCATTTACAATCAGTACCGAGGATGGAAAACTCAAGTTATGCCCTTCTAGGCTTTAAAACCATCTAAACAATTGAATTTCTATATGTTGTACCTTTTACCTTGGCCACAATGAAGGGGAGGAGGCTAGAGGGCTAAAGCCCTTCCCAAAAATTCTACGAAATTTCAAAAATCAATTATTAAAAGTATACGGGTAAATTACGAGGAAAAATCAATGGTCGTTCTATTTTGGTTTAGCCCCTCCCCCCCCCAAAAAAAAAATTTGGTTTCGCTAACGGTTTTTATATCTTCTTTCTCTCCTGCAAATTGGTCAACTCAATGTTATACCAATCCCTGTCCTTCCCTTACAAAATCGTAATATCTATCCGCATAAATTATATTTTAAAAATTGATGAAGCTTTTTTTTTCAGTTTCATTACAGAGGCGTTTATAAATATTACACGGTTTTAACGTCACTATCGAAGTAAGAAATTACATTTTTGAGAAAATATGGGATCGTCACAGAATAGCTAACATATTCTGGATTAGCTGAGCTTCGTCTGTTGCGGGCACAGGATGGCGCCTAAGCTCACGGATTGACAGGGTTTTCAAAACGTTGACAACGATGAAGGATATGAAAATTGGCAAAAAGTGCGATTTCGCAAGGAAAAGCAGTATGGCCCAATCTTTGACTACGTATATAGTATATGGACCCAGTTACGTGTAGGAAAACTAACTCGACAAACGTAAAAAATAAACAATGGTAATTCACTTCCATTTAATTTCATCACATTTATAACCCTGATGAAGAGTTAACTTTCCAGGTATAGTTGAAATACCCATTCTACAGCATATCTGAACCATTCACCAAATCAGATAAGCTGTAATAGCTATCTTTCTCATAAAAAACTCAGCTTAAAAAAAAATCAAACAAACCCGAACACCTCCTCACCTTTTTCTTGCTGATAGGCGGACTAACCGTTTCCACGGGTTTTTTCGCCTCCATCATCGGCGGCGTCACGCATCTAGGAGGTGGTAACGGCGTATGCTGAGCTTCGACACTAGCCACTGCCGAAAGCACACTCGACAGTACGCTACCGACGCTCGACGCGATCGCGTTATCCGATTCCGGGTCGAAGTCGACGACCGGCGTGATTTTCTCGACGATCGCCGCAACCGCGGCTGTCGTTTTTTCCACGATCGCCGCCACGTCGGCGGCCGTCGTGATGTTGGATTTCTTTTCGGGTTCCGTTTCTACGATCGGGATCGGCGTTTTACATTCCGGCAACGTTCTCTCTTCTTCCGCTACAACGGGTTTCGTTTCGTTCTGTAACAAATGCAAAAACGATTCCTTTCAAATCAACTATTCGCTGGTAGATAATCGATTACGAAATATAAACACACGTCAACCGTTCTCGCTTCCTCCTATCGTCGAGAATACCGCAGAGATACCTACAATACGTCATCGGCTTTTTGCCACGACTCTAACAACCTACAGGCAAGAGAGGCACCGCCGTGCGTGGCATTTTTTCAGACATTTGTATTCCAAAAATAGCAATATACCTAAAGAATTGGACAGCCGAAAAAAAACCTAATCATATTGTCATAAAATAACAGAACTATTAAAAGAGCTTATGACAAAATTTGCGAATTAAAATTCATCATCTTTTCTACACTTTACAATCACTTTCTTACAAGCTTTTCGTGAACTTTTTAAGAACAGGAAAAAATAATCTGTAATATTCAAAGCATATTACTCATAAAAGAAACTAATTTTTATTCAATAAAAACCTGAAACAGTGAAATGAATAAATAGGAGAAAAAAGAAATAAAATTGTTGCCACTACAATATTCAAAACAGTTCAATTCAAACAGGTTTTTGAATTTCGAAAATTACTTTTTTGTTTCAAGAAAAAAAAATAAAAAAAAAATGAAAAATTCATCGAAAAAAGTTTTAACATCTTTTCACCACTTTCATTACTTGCTAGACACCCCGATCAAAGAAATTTACTACGACTAAAAGCAACAAAAATTTTCACCAACTTTTTCCAAAAAAATGACTGTATTTTTCTTTCAATACAGAAAAATTTACCTAGTCCAAAAAGCAATTCTTTGCTATATTTAAATATGCAATTTGCATATCAAAAAAAAATTCTTGGAATTTTTTTGCACTATAATTTATTTTGAACCTACTCAAATTTTCAATTAGTAGAATAAAAAAGACAGAAGAATCACAAAAAAAAAAGATCAAATAGAATGATGCAAGCAACTTCTTGGCGGGAAGGGAGTGTGGGACTACCGAATCGCATTTGCTTAGTGGCGGAAAAAACTTACTGCCCAGTCTACAGAATATTTAGAAATGTTGTTGTTGATGATTTCAAACATACTCAGCAAATTGGTAAAATGATTTACAGGAAATTCTGTACATATTTTAACCTCTTTACAAATATATAAGAAGGTATATGCGGTCGTTAAAGCCACAGCTAGAAAATTTCCTGTTACGAAGCTTTAGAAAACATGTCTTCGGATACTAGCTCATCTAATTTTAAGGGTCCTTTCCCCTAAAAAAATACGTGAAATCATTTCGCATTTTCTTACAGGATAGAAATTCCAGAAAAGCTTTCTCCAATAATGTGGTCAGAATTCTCTCAAGACAAGGGAGAGAGGGGATGGTCGAAGTTGACAAATTTACTTGTTCTCAATTATTGCGCTTTCAACTCCGGTAAAAAAAATGTTAAAATTTTTAAAGTGAATCAGGCATCTTAGCTGATCATTAAAATTGTGAAAAATAAAATTTAGAAACGAAAAAATAAGAGACTAAGATTAGTAAAGAGTCTCCTTGCCCTTCCTTTCGTTATGCTGCTACATACTTTCTCCAAAAAAAAAAAAATCAACTCAGGAAATTATCTTTCTACTTCCAAAAGAATTTTTTATTAAAAAAAAAAATATATATATGAGTATGACTTCTCAATCATCAATCATTTTAATTTTCAATTTTTTCAATTCAGACTTCCTGAAAACGAAAAAAAAAAAATTCATCATCTATCGTCAGACATCGAGACTACCTAATTCATTAGTCAATTCGAAATCTCCAATTCTTACAAACCGATGGCCGTCGCAACCGCCTAAATAACGTGTACAGGCCGAATATCTTATTGAAAAACTCACTTGGAGCTGAGTGGGGTGATATGCTTCGGCGCCATCACCCTCGCTCGCCCGGTAAAGTGAAGCGTCCGGAGAAACGACGTCCTCATCATCATCATCGAACGACATCTAGAAATACATAAATCATCAAAATAGCAACGTGTACGTTAACGCTTCCGCAAACAAACACAACACAACACACGCAATTCAAATAACCAAGGGCCCAGTATACCAGTGCAGCGTCGCTGATTTCGTTGCTTTTGCCACACATATACATGAGAAGTTCATCGTCCAGAATTTACCGAAATATCGATCGCCAAAAGAAAAGTACCCCAGAAGGAAGTTCCGTTACCAGTGAAATTCGTACGTGATATATTTACCTGATTTGATCCGGCAAATGAACCGGTAGGTGGTGAACTACAGCTGGTTTGTTCGGACATTGATTCTCTGGCAAAGCGTCTTTTCTTCAGGGGACCGCCGTAATCGCCGTTGGGTGACACTGCTTCCTCTGTAATACCAGAAATATTTATCGCGGGTTTATTAAAATCTTCAAGTTATTTTACATTTATATATATTTTTTTTTTTCATTTTCAATATAATCAAACAAAAGAGAATGAATAAATTATTTACCTGGTCGTGGAGCAGAGGTATCGCCTTCTTCGCTAATCGCTTGTCGCAGCCACCTCTTTTTGGCGTATTCGTTATTACCTTCTTGACTGGTTAACTTGTTGGGCGTTTCTTCATCGGGTGAAGGTTTCTTCTCCTCTTTGAACCAGGCATTAATTAATTCCTTAAATAAATACAAACAAAAATACACATTAAATAACTTTTTTTTTTTTTTTTTTTTTTTTAATAATCGAACACAAAAACATTCCATTCTTTTCGAATCTTCGCGACATGCACCACTAAAACATAAACCAAATAATTACTTTTTTGGTATTAGGGAATTTAAAATCAGTCAAATGGCCTACGGCGGCCGCTACAAGAAGGCAAGTTTCGGAAACCGGCGTCGGAGGCGTACCTCCGCTGCTACTGCTGCTGTCTAACCGTTCTCTACTTTTGGGCGGCGTCGAGAATGGCGATACAGCCGTGTCTTCAGCCTATGGGTACACATACGTAATGAATAGACATAATTCCAACGACAACGAAAACTTTTCATTTCCACAACCTACCTTTTTAAACTTTGCCGGCGAACCGGCTGCGGCGTTTTTCTTATCGTCTTTAGTGCCTGTTTTCGTAGTAGTAGTTCTCTTCTGTCTTTGAGCGGCGCTACGAGTTCGTTCGCTAATATCACTGGGTTCCGGATCGGCCGAATCTTCCGCTCCGCTTTCGCTTTTTCTTCTACAAATAAACGCGAGAGATACGTATTAATTAACAGGAGAAAACACCAGAAGATACTACAGTATCTTACAAGGGGACTTTACTTAATTACATTATGCGTGTTAGTAACAGTCGTCACTTTGTTCATGCATTCGATTAAACTAGTAATGGTTATTATTTTTTTCGGGAAATCGATTAAAAACTATATAATGAGAGATAAATTTTCACCATCTTCAAAGGAATCGTTCGCGAATGACTCATGGTTTTTCAACGATTATAAACATTTTTCAATTCGCGAACGACTCGAGTTTATAACAGTTTTCAACTCTTACCAACTTTTTTTTGATGAATCATTCGCGAACGACTTATGTTCAACGCTCACGAATATTTTCCAAATGAATCCTTTACGATCGACTCATGTTTTCAAAGCAATATCAATAAAACTTTACAATGAGAGATATATTTTAACCATCTTCAAATGAATCGTTCGCAAACGACTCATGTTTTTCAACAATCATAAACATTTTTCAAACGAGTCGTTCGCAAATGATTCGGGTTTATGAACAGTTTTCAACTCTCTCAAACGTTTTTTAAATGAGTCGTTCGATGAACGACTCATGTTCGACGCTCATAAATATTTTTCAAATGAATCGCTTGCAAAAGAATCATGCTAAGTATGACTTTTGAACGATTATTAAAGTTTGACAGTTAATCAAGAAATCACCAAAATAATGATTTCGTTCGCGAACGATTTGGATAATGTCATATCACGTAGTCTCACGTTCGACCATCTTCATACTAGATCCATGAAATTTTACTCCACTTATCATGCAAAAATTTAAAAACCTCAACTCACGCCCTGTCGCGTCAAATTAAAGCTATACTATTATTATCTTTTCGAACATTCGGGCCGCATTTTAACAAAATTTTCAAAAAAAAAAGCATGACCTCACGTTGTACTGAGCTATCTCACGTTTCAATGACTTGAAAATTCAATGATTTCTAAAACTCCACCATTCCTTTTTCAACTCTACTATTTTGTTTTTTTTTTTTTGTTTTTTTTTCCAAAAAATATATTAATTTACGTCAACTCACAAACGATCATTTCTGAAAACTAATCATCTCCTAAACATTCTACCCCAAGCTTCATTTATCTTTCAATCATTCTCTTCAATTTTTCCCAAATTATCACGAAAGAAACCAAAAACCTCAACTCACGCCTCCTCAAGTCTCATTGCACTCTGAAATTAATTTGTTTCAGAAGTCACTATCCTTACCCTTCTTCCAACTTTCAACCCCATCTATCAAGTTTTACTCCAATTATCACGCGAGAATGCAAAGGAAAAAAAAAACATATAAAGTGAGTGAACGCAATAGCGGACATTACGTAGTGAAGTTCGGAGACCAAAAACCATCAACGGAATTATTCGATTTTTAATAGTTCTAGACTAAAATAATGATGGAATTAAAAAACTCTCAACTCACTTTTTGCCCCTCAGCACTTTAGGTTTGGTTGCAGCTCGAGCCTTGGGTGTAGGTTTACTCCTGGTTTTAGCGGGCGATTGTAATTTAATATTTTTCCGCGTACCGGTCATCGGCGTACCAGCCTCATTTCGTTTTCTTTTACCAACATCGCGAGTCACCGCTTCTTTTTCAGGCTCGTCTATTTTATCCGCCATCACTCTATTGTTTAGTTTAACCGGTGATAAATTATTCGGCGATGTGTATCCGCTAGGAGTGAACTTTTTCGGCGACAATCCGATGATTTTTCTAATATCGTTGGCGCAATTCGGTTTATTCTCGTCGTCTTCGTTATCACTCGCTCGTTGATCGTCCGATTCGTCGTCGCTTTCCATTTTTACGCTCGCGTTTTTCATCATCTCTCCGTCGTGACCATCGGGTACAGTCGAGTCGTCCGTTTTGGGCTCCTCTTTCATCGAATTCAATTTATGATTGAACGACTCCACGTTCGGCTTACTCTCTTCTTCTTCGTCTTCGGTTTGCGAATTGGTACGCGATTTTCCCATCTCTTCGTCGTTCCTGACGCCTCCGCGAACGTCTTCGGTGCTTTTACGATTCACATTCTTCACGCCTTTCCGACACGGCGTCTTTTTACCGCAAGCTTCGGCGTCAGAGGTTGATTCGCGTCGGTGTTTCTGATGCTCTTGTTTACGCGCTTCTGATTTCTCCATTTGCTCGATCGCTTTCACAATGGCTTGAAGTTTCTTTTCTTCGCGACTCTATTAAAAAATCAAAACATTAGTTAACCACACTCATTAAACTCGTCATCGATCACCCATAAAACATATCACCGAGACTCACCATTTTATGATTATTAGGCGTCTGCGAAAACCACGGCATATCCAATTGGTGTTTCTCCTTACGAGCGTAGTCCGCGTTACGAGACGATTTCGAGTTCGTCTTAGGCGTCGCGTTATTAACGTTCGAAGTTGACGTACACGTTCCGCCGGCGGCTGTCGCAGACGAGGGTGCAGTCGACGTCGGCGTCTGTCCTTCCGAATCGCTGGCGCTGGTTACCGCGTTATCCGCACTACTACTCCCGTTATTAGCGCCCGCGTCTGTTGCATTAGGCGTCTTGTCGTTATCGTTGTCCGTATTATTGGTCGGCGACGCGACTCTCGTTTCGTTCTCCGAATGGCTGTCTTGATCCGAATTCTCGTCTTCTTCGGTATCGTTGTTATTGTCAACGTTGGGGCCGAGATTGGCGCGATTATTCGAATCCGAAACGGACATCGAATTATTGTTGATGGCCGGTTTCGCCCACATGTTCACCGTCAGCTTGGCCGGCGGGGCTGGCGAATGGTCTCGACTAGACGCCTCCTCTTGGTCGCTGTTACTCTCCGAAGCGGACGGCGATCTTCGCCTGCCGCGACGTTTCTCTTTCGTTAATTTCTTCTTTTCTTCTTTGAGCCTTTTCTTGCCTTTGTCCGAGTTCAACGCTGGTCTGTAAACGAATCAGAAATAATGGGTAACGATAGAATGTAGAATTTAGAAAATATTTTAGAAATCGATAATATGCATTCGAAAAAGTCGATGACGAATTTGCTTCGCTACAGAAAATTAAAAACAGGGTATTAAAAATAATCGATAAGTTTCAGAAAATAATCGATATTCGATTTCAGGAAACAAAGAAAAGAAAAAAAATCGATAATCGATTTCAAAATAATAAGTGGGCTAACAAAAATAATCGATAAGTAATTCTGGAAAAAATCGATAAATTTTAGAAAATAATCGAAAATCGATTTCAAAAATATTGCATTCAGATAACGGGCAAATCAAAAAAATCGATAATCGATTCGAAAATAATAATCAATTTTCAAGAATTCGATAATCGATTTAAAACAGAAAACAATAATCGATTTTCAAAAGTCGATAATTTATTTTATTCAAGTCGAAGATCGATTTTTTTGACGTGAAGAAAACTGTCGATAATTGGTCGAGAAATGAAAATGATACATTTAAAAAAATAAAGGAAACCTAATTTTTTCAATGAATATTGAAGCAATTCACTAATTAAACCACATCGATAATCGATTTTAAGAAGCAATAAACTTCAAGTGAAAAAACTTATTTACAATTGAAAAAATAAAATAAAAAAGATAGATAGGTCCAAAAATATATACCTAATAGGTAAAGTGAATTTATGAAATAAATGAAATCAATTCCACCCAAATTTTAAACGGGTAGTCCATACTGACGATAAATTAATAACAAATCAGAAAAAAAGGACACCTGTATAAAAGCAAACCCATCATCGATTTTCAAAAAATAAGCAAAAAAGAAATCGAGATCAATATCATCCATTCTCAGAACAAAAATAATCAATTTAACACCATCAAATACGAACTACAAATCAACTTACGTTTTCCTATTTCTAGAATTCATATCCGAAATCATCGGCGATGACGATCTTATAGAATGAGATTCTCGCGAGTATCTGATGGGCGGCGGATACGGCGTTCTCGCCGCCGTACAACTCTCCGGCGACCCACACCCGCAATTGGCAGCCGTTTCCGGACTAAAATGGCCGATCAGAATTTCTGAATTTTTCTTCAATGGTTGCGTCGCTATTATATACAAATGCAGCGACGTTTTCCTTATACAATGACGTAGCTAAAATGCACAAAAAAAAATTAGAAATCCGATCAAATTTGTCTTTCCAAGTCGAAATTACTCTCAAATATTCGTACTCACCTCAGAATTCGGTTTACAAGATCTTCTCACGAATCTGGCGAAATTACCGTACGTTCGACAATCGACGCAAATTTCGATATCCTGTTTTGGTAAACGATAGTAGAACACATATGGCGTGGACGGCGAGATTTGGTTTTCTTTGAAAGATCCGGCACCCGTCCACATATATTTACCTCGAAGTTCGATTATAGGCTGATTTGGCGATAAGCTGCACGTTGCTAAAACAATCTGTAAAACGAAAAAAAAACGTTAATCGTTGAAAAAAAAATTTAAATAGTCGAACTGCGTGAGAAAAATTCCATTCCCTATTACTGTTTATTTCAACTAGAGTTATGGTATAAAAACCATAATAATCTTTGAAAGCTCACATCACAATGAACATACCTATTCCGAAATTTAATCAGCTCTTAAGCTTTACTCTACCTGTCCTCAAAATTTCTAATTCATTCGTTCATTTCAACTCAAGTTATCATTGAAAGAACTCTAGCTAATGTATGAATAATTTCTACTTGTAAGTAAAATATACTAAAAATAAAATAAATAAAAAATAATACATACATAAAAAATAAAAACAGGAACATGTATTTTTGGCTACTTTTATTCTACAGTAAATTAATTCACCCATATAATATTACCTTGTCGCCGGTAGACAACAATGACGTTCTGCACTTCTCCACCGATCTCAATGTAGTCGTGTATTTCAGATCGGAATGAACGCCGTTCACTTGTACGGCGCTTAATCGAGCCCTAAGCTCTTGCGAGTAATGATTGGTGACCGCCTCTTCGTACCTATCCACCCATTCTCGGCACTGATGAATACTGTGATTGCTATTCTCCCCTTTATCGGTATACGCATTACCGATCGGTCTATGCTCGTGATCGTCGTCCGCCTGCAATCATCACATCGCGTCAAAATAAAATTTGTCTTCTCTTCACCTCTTCGCCTTCTGAATATCATTTCTCCTCCCTTACTTACCTTACTCTTATCCAAATTTCGTTTATTAGTCTGCGCTTGTTTACGCATCGAACGTTTCTTGGTGATTTGTTTCTTCTCCAGCAGCATTTGTTTGCGCTCCATCAACAACTGTTTCTTTTTCTCGGCCGTCATATTGGCGCTGGCCGAAGGCGACGGTGATATCGGCGGCGAATGCGCCGACGCTTCGGAAATCTGCCGTTTTTTGGTCGCTCCGGAGGCCGCACCCGCGCCCAGATTACGCCTCGGTTTCGTCTCTTTTGCGTCTTTGGCATTTTTACGTTTGTTCTGTGTTCGGCGACCTTTGTACTTTCGTTTGGTCGGCTGCGTTCTGATAGCGTTACGTCCGCCTGCAACATGGATAAGAATGATATTTAATCGCCTACTTCTAAACACTACCCAAAACCAGCATCCGATCTCGATACTAACTCGCTGGTGGCGGTTCATCCGACGAATCGCTGTCGTCGTTCACGCCGACGCACAGTTTATCGGCGATCTTCTTCTTTTGTAATTCGACGGCGCGTTTTTTATCTATATACCTAGGCTGGCATTTTTCGCATTGGTATTCGTCGGGTATTTGGTGCCAATCTATGCCCATACAATCGACGTGTTGCCAAGCGCTGCGCAAAGACGAACAATCAATGAGAATATTCGGTAATATCGCGTAAGGTTTGTTCGAGCTTTTATAGATTCTACCACAGATACTGTACAGAAAACCTCATCGCAGCGATGATGCTGTGAGGGGAGAAGTCTTTTGAAATATTTTTTATAACTCGGTATGATAGCAAGTTACAGTTCTACACCACCATGAGGTATTGCAAATTTATTAATATGCAGAAAGAGAATGTTTTATTTAAAAATTTCAAGGGATAATATTGATAACATTTCATGAAAATTAACAAATTATTGAAATAATAAAATAAATGGAAATTGAAGAATTGATAATTCGAAATGATTCGGATATTTAGACATAATTTGGTATAATAATTAGGCACAAGATCAGCTAATTTTTCTCTGAATTAGAAAAATAAAAATTTGAAAAATAATTTCAACGACAATAATTCTTTTCAAAAAATCCTACTATGTTGAAAATTCATTTTCAAGTTCAAATTTTATTCCGATTTTTTAGGAAGATAATATCCCTCCCATAGGAATAATAAAAAATTATTATTTTTTTTTCATTTAAATAATATTTCAAAAAATGAAGATATGCTCATTTATATGTTTTCATAAAATAATTTTACATAAAAATGAATTTTAAAAATTCAAAAACTAGAGAAAATCAAGTTGCCAACATTTAATAACAATTTGAAAATACTATATACGTATAAGTGCACTCAATAAATTTCTAAAAAATCTTCATACTGTTGCTCAGGCTCATAATGAGGGAGGTAGGAGAGCTAAGCCTCCAAGTTTTGAATTACTCCCCCCTTCCCCAACCAAAAAAAACTGTTGCATATTTACGTTGAAAATATATTTTCTAAGCTGTTTTTTTAGTAAAAGACAATTAAAATCAAAGTTATTACAGCGTACCAAATTTAGAAAGAGGAAGGGAAGGGAGAGGAGGGGATATTAAATGTTTACGATGTTTCATACCGTGTGTAATCGATCTAGTCAATTCTATTATTTTTTCCCGAGTATCTTCCCACCCCCCCACCCCCTCAAGAAATAATGAACTCACAGGTAAAGTTACCTATCTTCAATATTATAGGACCTAAGGATGGATGAAGTGTGGAAAGTAGTACTAACCAACCATAAGGACTGTGGAAGGGGTTTTTTAAATGTCGAATCTCTAGTAGTTTCTAGTATTGGACGATAAATTTCTTTAAATTCATGTTTTAAACGCTACAACTTCCTTCCTGAGATTTTATATCATACAGATATGCAATGTCAATTGTACATATATTAATGCATGATTTAATAAGCATAATATCAAATCAAAGTCATGTAGATAAAGTATAGACACCCTACACACATTCAAATGATCTAAAATCGATTCAATATCAATACGATATTAAAAATAGAACATTTCGATCATTGATATTGATATAAATTATCAAGCAGGTTACTCTAAACAAATAAACAACATCTTTTCTTTCATTCCAGGGATTTTTCAAAAAATTATGTTTCAACCAAGTTACAGCAATTTATATCCGTAGAGTACAGAATTCTATAAGAGCTCGTTACTTCTTAGTCAATGATATAACACTTACAAGCAGGTGTCACAACTGATCATGTAACCATCGTCGTGTTGGAAATCGCTGAAACGCAATAAATAAATTATTATTACCACATAAATTTTCAAATTACTCCGCAAATTTGCTAGAAAATTCCTCCCTCGGACGTTTCCTCAAGAAAAAAATTCCTCAACCGTTTCCAGACCTCGACACCTTTGTTGCATCCAAACACCTAATGACACTCACCATATACACCTCGTGACGCTTTCCTCTTCGCCCTCGGCTTCGGGCGCCGTCTCCGTTTCCTCTCCGTGAGGATCAGCTATCCTATCATCTTCGCTGAGATCGCTTTCGTCGCGTTTATCCAACGCTCCGATCTTCAGCAACGATTTCGGTACACCGGACAGCGGGGTAAGCGAGGCTGCTGCCTGCGTCGAGTTTGGCAACGCGTTTTTCTTCGGATTCAACGCTATGACGCTGGTCGCCGCGTTATTATGTATATTGGCGGCCACGCTGTTCACGATCGCGCTCACCGACGTATGACTATTCATCGAGCCGCCGCTGCTCGACTGCGGCTGTCCATGATGCTGTTGGCTATTCAAACGGCCGCCGGATACGCTGTGGTTCGTTAACGACGTCGTAACGCCGCCTCCGCCCACGTTCACCACTCTATTATTATTCAACGCAACTGTAATTGAAGAAAAAAAACCGCATAAAAATTCGCGCCGTCGAGAGAATCCCGGATACGTTAAATTTATCGATCAGTCGGTCGTCATCGTCTCAATAACACCCGCGCGTATTTTACGCGAACCTCATAACTCACGCGTCCATACACGCCGCCCATCGACGTCGTCGAATACCAAAATAATACACAAACGAGTACCCTACTACTACACACTAGTACACATCCGCCAGCCCGCTACAACCAAACTAGAAAGCTTATCAGTAAACACGCAGATAAACTAATCGCTTTTTTCAAATTATTGATACGCTACAATTGAGCGTATTTTTATCGAAATAACGTTACGCGCGACCAACATAGTCTCTCTTCGGAGTTACGAATTATTTACAAAAAAAAAAAGGTACTCCATTCTTTTATCGATATCTTCGCATTTTTCAAACCGATTGAAAAAATGATCGTTCCTTTTTGCCACTTTCGATAATCGCTTTTCAACTCAGTTATATCAACGTGCTAAGCTACCGGGCGATTTTTTTTCTTCTTTCTCCCCTAACGAATCCTATCACTTTAATAACACGCTGGTAAAGGGCAAAGGATAAAATGTTGATTATAACTTTGTAAACTCGAGTTTATTTTTCGAATGTTGTTTTCAATATCTTGTTCGCCACTTCGCACGGCGTTAATATTGATTAGATGTTCGAGAATTGGTGGCATTTCCATTTCGAGAGCAACGTTAAAACGGTTACGAAGTTTCTGAGATTACCGAAGAGAATTTCAGTTGCATGCTTTGAAAGAGAAAATTCGCACATTCGAGAACGATGTGTTGAATGATAAGTGGAGTTTAGGTAAAACCTCCAAAGAAAATTTTGTCCAGCAAGAAGGTGCCCATGAACGGGCATATCATTTGCGAAAGGGTAATAAAGTTCCTAAGCGACATATTTTGCCAATGAGTAACTCAGAAAGGAGGACCGAGATGTAAAGGACCGGGGAGAAGATTTCAGCTTTTTTAGGGGCGGTACTCGTGAACGTATTTCAAGGTATGACAGTATGTAATGGAGTTCAGACTATGGTAATGAAATATGAAAAGGACAAAATCAAGCGAATTATTTTCTTTGAGCCATGATGTTAGAAAAAGCATTTGAAACTTTAACAAAGGCAAGACCTCTTCAACTGGAATCTGTGTTGATAAAATTTTGGACATTTTTTTATTCCATCATTTCATTTTTTTCAAAGGTAATAATTATTTCATTTTTTACTAGCAAACGGATCATGGGACGATGAATTTTTTTTCTGCTTGATAAAGTACCCAACATGTGTGCATAATAGATGCTACTGAAAAGAAAAAGAACATCCAATTCGACAGTCTGAAGCATTTTACACATATTTTCTAGTGCAAAAAAGAAGGAGAAAGTGAGGAGCGAAGGCACGAGGAAGACTTTCCATTTCAAAAAAAAAAAAAAAAAAACATCCAACATTTGAACTCGAATTTTTATCACATAATGATCATTTTTTCAAAACTTAGATATAAAAGTGTGATCATGATTTAGGTTTTTTTTTTTTGGTAGGAGGATGTGAAATGAGGGCAAGGCCGGTAGGTGAAAATGCGTTTATAAATTGATACGCTTTTTTTCATAACCTAAAATAAGATACTACTTTTGTATAGGGTTGTTTTTCACAAGAAAAGGGCATGGTGGAACTCTAAGTATCTATAAATTTTTGTCATTTTTTTTTTCATTGCTCAAGCAAATTGAACATAAAGTTTCCTACACTCATAAGTTTGTGCTCATAATAAGATGTACAAGGAGCAAAAGTATTATTCTTTGTGCAATAATAGCTCGCTTTACAAATCCAATGAAAAATAGGAAGAAGACTAAAATTAATTTCTGAATACAGAGAATTTGTCACTAGAGGGAGAAAACGTAATCAATATAATATTTTCTTCTATTACGCAATTTGTGTAATTTTCATTTTTTTTGAGCGAAGGGAAAGGAAAAGAGCAGCATTCAATTATTTTTTTCCGAAAAAGAAGAAATTTTCTTAGTTGAAAAAAAACCTACTAAATTATTTTTCCTCGTGTTATGTTATTTCAATATATGTTATTACCATCATTTTCATAATCACCATTTTTATAACACTGAAGATTAAATAATTTTTTTCATAAAGATTTTCTTCGGCGAAAAAAAAGAGGAGAGAGGGGAGAGAATTTAGCCGAAATCTTTCGCAGATTTTTTTTTCACGAATACGAAAATTATATTAATAAATAAATAAAACTGGAAGAATAAATTATCTTTCCCAATAATATCAGATTTACATATTTGTTTCCACAACATTGTTGATGAAACTGTACTTCACACTTTCTCCCCCTGAAACAGCCTTAGACTGCAACTCTCACATCATAAAAACAAGAAAAAAAAAACAAAAAACGAAATAAATAATTTCAAATCCACGATTTCCTTTCAACAAAACCTCGTTTAACCCACACTCGTATTTTCGTACCTTCCACCATAACATCCTGGCATAAAATTCATTTTCACCATTTCGCGTTCATTACCATCCTCATTTACACTCTACTACGATGACGATCGTTGAACTCGACAACGTTCCAGCCCGTCCGCATCGATTACACTCTCAACCGAGCACCTGTTGCTCTACACGACTAGACGCACCGACGATGTTCTCACCTTTAGTCGGCGTCACCGCCGATGACAATCTATTTAATCCATTAATGGTGGTCTTCTGTTGGACGGGTGTTGGCGGAGTCGGTGGCGGTGGAGGAGACTCCAGTAATAACGAGTACGAGTGATCTTGCAGCACATACTGTGGGAAAACAAAACAAAATCGCATTAACATTAGTACGCATGCACATAAAAAAAATGAACGCATAAGTAATTTAAAATCTACTGAAAAATAAATTAAGTATACGTTGTACACTAGGATGGAAGGAATTTGTTTTTTTTTTAATGTTTAAAAAGCCAACTTTTTTTTCTTTTTTTTTTTTTTAATAATTTGAAAAATAACATATTTCATGTATTTCAGAAAACCATTAATGAATAGGCCATTCACATAGGAGGGATGTAAAATAAGTCTTCATTTCGCTTTCATCGTATTGAGCATAATACAATTCGCTGAATTTCTGTCTTTCAAGGGTTCCTAAAGCACCATAACATACAGTGGTTGAAAGCGGTTTAAATAAATAGCCATGCTCACTTTCAACACCGAGCAAATGATACTTCGAGATTCAAATAAAGGAAAAATCAGGCACATTATGTCTCTTTCATTCCATAAATACAAACTCAAGAATATATTACACACTTTAAGCATAAATGGACTATTTATTAACAATTTTTCGAAACACGTGAAATATGCTATTATTCAAATTATTCTTTTGATTGATTGATGATAAGATTTAATAGCACAATCTGCTGTAAAACATGTAGTACTATTATAAATATAGGTCACCACTGAGAGTTCACTAAACCCTACACCGGGAACATTTTCCTTAGAATCGATTTTTCAAGTCATCGATCGGACATCATTTCGTTTTCGACAACAGTTGTGTGATTAGGACTGCTAGACTATTAATTCGTAGCAGTAAGTCGTCAAGTTGCTCAACTTGATATCTCAAAGTTTAGAGATTTTACTTTCCGTATTTTCCATCGTTATTTTGCATTTTAGTCCGTAGTATACGTGTAGTTCAAGCATTAATTTTTGTAGTCTCATTTACAAAATTTTTACTCATCTATTCATTTGTTTTATTCAGTAGTTTAGTGACTAAGAGTACTAGGTCATTAATCGTAATCAAAAAAACATTATTTGGCTGCACTGGTCACGTATGATGTTCTCAAGTTTATAGGCTTCATTTTCAGTACTCTTTTCTTTATCATGTTTCACAAACGCAGCATAAGTAGCAGTAATGCCTCTGACCGATGGGTCCTCAGTTTCAATTGTTTTACACTTTTGTTCAGAAGCAGGATGATATTGGTTCGAAGGTATATTTTCGATGGTGCCTAGTCTAGTTCAATTGTGTTCGCTTCTCCTACAACGAATACCTTGGTATATCGTAAAATATATACTATTGAATTTTTTTTTCGAACTACAAGGTTATAGTAAACCTAGCACCAATGGTTGCCGAAAAATTTTCAACTTGATCAAAAATAATTTTTCACTATTTTTTCTTCAAATCAAAAACCTCTCTAATTTGATTTAAATGTAGTCGAAGTCGACTTCGTGGTGTGAAATTTTTTCAACATGATATTGCAGTTAAACAGCAACCTTTCCACGAACTCCATACAGGTCATCGGTTGAAAAAAAAAATTCCTTCCACCTTACCGCACACGTATTTCTAAACTCTTCTACTCCATAATCGTATACACTTACTTGAAAATTGGGCGGCAAATTATTACTATATTGGCTCCGTTTATCCGGCATTTCGCCAATGGTGCCGTCATCATTTATGTACATATCACCTTTATTGTCAGCATTCACTCTGCGATGAAAGCAAAAAAAAATAAAAATAAATTTAAATCGTTACATAATCACCACATGGTCTCCATATCGCTCGTTAAAATACAAGAAGGTCATGACTCAAAAACCTATATTCATCAGTAGAGCAATTTTAAATTTGGTTTTTTCCTTGCTCACTCCTATCTGCTTTCCTAGACTTCGACACCAATCTGCGAATGCTGCGGCACCCGACTAAGGATTCCACATCTCTTTCAAAGGTGTTCCATTTAATTCAACGGATGCAGATTTTCTAGACTCAATCCTACATCATCTCATATCTTACAGGATGGTTAACCATTTATTCAAAAATTATTTACTTTCCTAAAACTGATGGAACTTTTACTCAACATACAATTACCCAAATGAACACGCCTGTGCAGTGTACAGGGCGCGGTAAAAAAAAAGTAAACAGTCATGCCGCATTACTGGAGCTGAGTTTTTAATTAGGGCTTATTCAGGTTTGTCTGAAAACCCCGACCCAGCCTATTACAAAACCACTCAAGAAGTTAAACTCAGAGCAAATGTAGTATTTCTCGCCATACAACAATGATACGAACATTAAACACATATTTTTGAAATCATAAGTACTTAGAGACTCTTCAAATTATCCCTTGAATTTTCATGTTCCGCCATTTTGCATCCATTTTGAGCGAACTTCAAGATGTCGTCTTTTGGTCATCAACTAACCCTACACACAATAGTTGACCTTTCTAGGTCGATTTGGTGAGGAGGTATGAAAGATTCGTGATTTCTTGCAGCAATTTTCCCTCTAAAAGTCATCTTCAGCTATAACTCCCCTCCAAATTCATTTGGGAAGCAAAAATCAGAATGGGTCAATCACTTAGGCTCATTTCATCGCATGACACTACAATGAGAATGTTTAATCTTTCAAGTACCCCCACCACATTTTGGAATGGACCCCCCCCTCCTCCCCTCAGCTATCATGTGTGAAGATGAATTTAGGATATAGTATATTTCTTATCCCCAATAATCATACGAGTTCATAATAATTATATTGTTACAAATTTGAGACTCCTTAACCCTTCATTGGTATCTTGGCAATAAAACGTGTATAGTATCTTGGGGGTCGAAAAGACCCCAAATTCCGTCTATGATATTTTTACAGTTGAGAAGACTAGAAATCCCATCCAATATACTAGACGGGATTTGGGGTCGTTTCCAGTACCAAGATACTAAAGACGGAATTCGGGGTCGTTTCGACCACTAAGATACTAAAGACGGGATTTGGGGTCTTTCCGCTCCGAAGATACTATACAAGGGTTAAGCTTCACTCAAATCTTGATAATTTGCCATTTTGGATCCATTTCGACCCAAATTCAAGAAGTCATATTCTGGTCACCAACTAATCTAACATACAAAATTTCACTTCTGTCGGTCGATTTGGTGAGGAGATATAGAAGATTCAAGAAATTGCATAACTCAAAACTTCTTCACAAAGTCGTTGTATGCTCCGGCTCTCTTCCAAATGCACTTGGGAAGCTGAAATTTTGATATATTGATGTCCATGACTTACTTTTTCATATGAGATGAAAAACAAAAATTTTGAGTTATTTGCCCTCCTCCAGCTACCCTCAAAATTTGAATGATCCGCCATTTTAAAATGTATTGAAAAAACAAAAAAAATACCTTTTTCGTATTTTCAAGAAGGATCTCTCACCAAATTTTGAGCAAAAAAAAAAAATTATATATATCAAAAAGTTTGACATTTGCCAGATGATTACAAATGGTCTGAAACGTAAAAATATGCGGATTCCACTGTTCCCCGACCCGAATCAAGCAGGCTGCACTAGATATCGTAAAAGACGCGTAACTCAAACTTCGTTAAATTTCAGTTATGACTTTCTTGTATTCAACGAACGATACGAACTTGCCATACTCACAGAAATCTACTACTCGATATGTACTTGGGCAAATGCTGCGTATGCGAATACACCATCGATGGGGTAGGCGACGGAGTGGCCATTCTAGACGATCTGTTCGACATGTAAGCGCTATTCACTGGGGTTATGGTGACACCGCCGCTGGTCGGCGATGTCATTAATTCGTTCGAATTCGCGTAAACCGTCGAATTATTCCTACTGATAGCGTTACTACTACTGCCGCCATATCCATCGTTCACGTTCCTAGCAGTTTGAATTTTCTGCTGCTGCGAAAAATATCGAAAATAAAAAATCATTTCTATCGCTCTTCTACGTTCCCTTCAAAAACAGTCACCCGTCACTTACCATATGCTGCTGATACTGCTTAAAATGCGCCTCCTTCTGGCTGACGCCGACCGCAGGCGTGATTACCGATACGCCGATTGAGCCAGTCGACGGCGGCCGGCTCAACTGCATCGGCAATCTATGCTTACCAACGGCCTGAGGAGGCACCGATGCGATCGACGGAGGGCTCGTTTTGATTGCCGTCGTCGCGCCCGCCGACGCCAATGACGAATTTAACACCACTCGTCCGCCACTACTGTTCGATAGCTGCGCCGAAGCCGCCAACAAGTACTGCGATTGCGGCGACGACGACGACGACGATGGCGGCGGAGGCACCGTGCTGACAGACGACGGCGAACGGATACCAGTACCGGTGTACTGGTAATTCGACGAACAAAATGTATTCGTGCTCGATGATATTACCGATGATACGAAACTACAAGATGAACAAAAATCAAACAATACAGACGTTAATTACTATCGCCGAATTCGCAACGTTTTTCTTTTTCACCTAGCATAATTTCTTCGTATCCGGAGATACGAAAAAAATATATAATAAATTCGAGAAAATTATAGCATACCTTTCTGTATTATTCTTTGTTCCCATCTGCGCGCTAAGAAAACCCAACTAACCGGTCGTTCTAATATACGCTAATAACTGCTGCTTCACTTTATCGTAATCGTTGAATAGCCGCTGTCCATTCCATAAACGCATCGTTCGCAACGAAGTATCGATCATTATTTAATTTAAATTGTCCGCACGAAGACGATACCTCCGCTAAATGCTACCGCTGTTGGCTACAGGCTGTCGTTCGGAGCCTTTTTTTTTCTTCTTCTTGTTCTTCGTTTTTCAGTCTTCCACGATTTTGGCACCAAATTAAAAAGCGGCGATGACGACCTACGATACCACCACCGCCGCTACTAATTAAATATTTCGATATGTTATCGTGGTATTCGCTAATACACCAAACTGCGAACAAATAAGAAAAACAAAAATACAAACATTATTAATTGCCATCTCTTTTCGAAATATTAAAAAATATAAATAATCGTGTGTAATTACGATTCGTTACAAAAAATAACAACTAAAACAAAATCAAAAGAATAAACGCACTAGAAAATTATAAGTACGCGAGATAGTCGAACTAAATTCATAAAAAATCGAGAGAGCGGAGAATAAAGGAATACTGGTAGCTTCCTAATGCAAAATTTCAAAACCCAGGCTAGAGGGGAGTATGGTGGGGACCGGACGTTTGACGTCGAAAAGGGAAATTGGGAAATTACTTGTTTCGGGAATCAAATTTTTCAAAACTCGTCAAATATTAATTAATTTCAATTTTTCAGATTATTAAAAAAAAACAAATTTTAATCCTACAAATTTAAATTAAATTAGAATAGAATTAGGAATTCACGAGAAAATCTTTTTTTTTTTTTTTTCAATAACCAATATTTTTTCTTCTTCCAAGAATGTTATATTATGAGAGGTTTCCTCATCATCAGCCATACATTTAATGGAAATTCGCAAAACCCAAGCCTAAAAGCCTTCATACTACGAACCAATATATTCAGCATGTACCTACAGTGAGTAACATAAACATTCGGACATCGATGAAATGAGTAAATAAGGGTGGAAAAAAATGGTTCAAAATGCTTTATTTACGTCGAATTTTTTATTATAACTAAAAAAATCACTTCTTATCACAGATCAATTAAAAAAGAAAAAAAAAATTAAAACAAAAAAAATCACAGCCTCAAAAACTAAAAAAACAATAAATTCATACGCAACAAAAACATTCGGACTTGAAAATAAAATTCATTAATTGACATATATTTTTTAAAATTATTATTAAATTAATATTTCGTATGCATTCCCTTAGCTTTAATTATGGCCTCCAATCTTCTCGGCATTGAAAAAATCAAATTTTTCATTTTTGAACAAAGTTTCTTTTTTTCTTTTTCTGCTTTTTTCTTTTCTTTTTTTCTTTCTTTTTTTTTTTTTTTTTTTGATACTACTTCATTTCTTGGCATTTTTCAAAAATTAAACTTTTTCAATTTTTAGAAATTTTTCATTTTTTTTTCAGACATTCCTCATTTCTATAGGGTTTTTTATTTTTTTTATTTTCTTAAACACTCTTCAATTTTGAATTCGAATTTTTTCAGCAATTTTGTTCCACTATTTTTCAACTCATCGGTTTTCTCCCCACTCCGCATGTTTTGCAGTAATTTTAAAAACAGATTAATTTTTGGAATTTTCTCAATTTTTTTATACGTAGACACTTCATTTTTTACATATTCTTATTATTTTTCACAACATTTTGGTTTTTTAAGCTCTCTTAGGGGATATCATTTTTTTTTTCAACTCGGTTTATTTCTCTCAGACATTGCATTATTTTGGTCATTTTTTCAGCATTTGAATATTTTTCAATTTTCAAATTTCAGAAATTTTTTCATTTTAAATTGTTTTTTTCAGTTCTGAATCAGGTTGATTCATAAGGAGAGAAATTTAATGATCAGGAAATTCATATTCTTAAAAAAAAAAAAAAAAATTATAAAAATATAATTAATCGAATTATATAAATACTCCAATTTTTAATATAAAAGAAGATTTAAATTTCTAACTGTGGGTTTTCTCATATCTTTGAATTAAAAATTTTTTCCATATTTGGACTCGTCACTAAAAATGACATCGCTCCAAAAATTTTCGTCAACATATAAGTATTTTTTTGCGAATTCTAGACGCTTTTTTCTATTTACCTTAGAGATCAGGGGCTTACGTCTTGCAGTACGAGAATTGCACCCGGTGCTTTTGATAACACGACGTATCGTTTGGCTTGAAACTTTCACTTTACACCTTGAATTTAATTCCGTAGCAATTTTTGGAGCGCTTATTTTTGGATTTTTCGCGACTGATCTCCCAATAAAACGTTTATCCTGTTCTGAAAGTTTATATGGCCTTCCTGGTGGTTTTTTAAAATCTATCCTATCTTCCTTTTGGAAGCGCTTAATTATGTCGTAAACCGTGCTGCGAGGCATATTTAATAAATTGGCAATTTTATCACCACTTTTTCCGATAGCGTGATGATAAACTACAAGTTGACGTTTATCGAAAGAAGTATTTTTTGACTTTCGGCACATTTTTAAAAATAAATCTTAAAAATTGTTTAATTTAAAAGGAAAATTCGTTAATTTAAGACGAAAATTCGCGAAGCTTACGCGCGGTAGCGGTGCACTGTTACAACTTGCACAACGCTACATGCGGTTACGCGGATTCACGCGATTTTGGAAAACCCCAAAGGCTATAAGCGACGCGAGTATACGCGCTGTCCGAATGTTTATGTTGCGTCTAAATTTCCACTTTTTTTACTTTCTTAGTTACAGTTTTGTTATTATTATTATTTTTTTTTTGGTGTTTCCATATTTGTCTTCGGGAGTATTCATTTTAAAATATCATAAAGAAAGTTTCATTAATAATCTATTTTTTACCCGTTTTTTCCACCTTAATTTACTTATTTTATTGATGTCCGAATGTTTATGTTACTCACTGTACGTGAACCTGATATGATCAATTACTTCATACAAGGGAATACCGCCTGGAACATAGGGAGGGGGGGGGACTTGTAGCGGAGAAAAGAAAATTAAGTTGGTTCTCAAATTAAAATTTTTCGAAACGTATCAACTATTTATTTAGAAAATTTCATTTCTTAATTTATGAGGGAATTTTTTCCTTTATTGATTTTTCAAGCATTTTCTATCGGTCATTTCTTTTTATCTAGCATCTAGATATTGTCTTTTTTCAATTATTTTTTTCCTCTTCGATTTTTAGACAGTTTTTTCATTTTTGAACAAAGTTTCTTTTTTTCTTTTTCTGCTTTTTTCTTTTCTTTCTTTTCTTATCTTTTTTTTTTTTTTTTTTTTGATACTACTTCATTTCTTGGCATTTTTCAAAAATTAAAACTTTTTTCAACTTTTAGAAATTTTTCATTTTTTTTTCAGACATTCCTCATTTCTATAGGGTTTTTTATTTTTTTATTTTCTAAACACTCTTCAATTTTGAATTCGAATTTTTTCAGCAATTTGTTCCACTATTTTCAACTCATCGGTTTTCTCCCCACTCCGCATGTTTTGCAGTAATTTTAAAAACAGATTAATTTTTGGAATTTTCTCAATTTTTTATACGTAGACACTTCATTTTTTACATATTCTTATTATTTTTACAACATTTTGGTTTTTTAAGCTCTCTTAGGGGATATCATTTTTTTTTCAACTCGGTTTATTTCTCTCAGACATTGCATTATTTTGGTCATTTTTTCAGCATTTGAATATTTTTCAATTTTCAAATTTCAGAAATTTTTTCATTTATAAATTGTTTTTTTCAGTTCTGAATCAGGTTGATTCATAAGGAGAGAAATGTAATAATCAGGAAATTCATATTCTTAAAAAAAAAAAAAAAAAAATTATAAAAATATAATTAATCGAATTATCATAAATACTCCAATTTTTAATATAAAAGAAGATAACATAATAGAATTTCTAACTGAAACTTCAATATAAATTTGAATTAAAAAAACAAAATTTTAAGAAAAATAACATTTATGTACAAAACTTGAAAACAAAAATTGAATTCAAAATATAGGTAATATCATAGATTAACCATACATAGATAGCCCACCGGTATATCGAATTTATCACTCATAAATGTTGAAAAAGGAGCCAGAAAGTTTTTTATTAATATCTAGGCAAAAACTTGAGTTAGAGTGTTCGGAAATGGCTTATTCGAAAGAGCTTAACATTTTATACATGATTCAATACTAAAATATTATTGCCATCGATGTGAGTCTCGAGTTATTTTAATAAAACTAATTCATTTTTTAGAGCGCTCTCTGTGAATGAGCTCCAGTACTAAGAATAAATTAGACTTATTGCTTGGTTTTTTGCAAATATCTCAAGAAAGAATATAGATAGAAACTTTACAAGTAGCTCATTCGAAAGAGCAGAAAATTCTGAATGTGTTTCACTATTAAAAAACAATCGTTATTGATTTACTTTTTGAGATAATTCATAGTAAAGTAAAAAAATCGTTTTTCGAAATTAATTGCAAAAGTAAACGGACAGGAGTAACTTTAGAAAAATTAAATGATTCTCTATTCCAATCTCTTTAAAATGAGTCATTTGCAAGCCCTATATCTTGAATTGTTTCCAAGATATTAGCAAAAAACGATTCCAACTCAGTTTTTGAGCGATAAAAATTTAACGTACGGTGGGCTATCTATGTATGTTTCATCTATGGTAATATACTAAAATTTTAATTTACTCCATCAATTTCAACTATCCAGTTATTTCTAAAGTAATTAAATTGAAAAAATCAATCATATTTCATAAATTTACTTTAATAAATTCAATAGAATCCACCGCCAAAAAATTTTTACCCTATCAAATTTTCATGGTATTCTTGTCTTTAGTTTTTGAGCACTTTGATTTTCAAACTGTTTTCCAATTTTCAATTTTTAGACAATTTTTATTTTTTCTCTCAGTTTTTGCGAATGCCTCAATTTTACTTAGAAATATTCTCATTTCAATTAATAAAAAAGAATTTAATAAAGTGTTTTTTTTTTTTTTTTTTTTTTTTTTTTTTTACATGATTATCGAATATTTTTTCATTATTAGAACTTATTAAATTACTGAACAGTTTTGCGAGTTTTTTTGATTTTTTGTACATTTTTCGTAGAACGCGACATCATACTAGACATTTTTTTTATTTTTGATTTTTACGCCCAAATTTTCAATATTTTGCCTTTTGTCAATTTTCTAGATTTTTTAAAACGTTTTTTGTTGTTGCTGCTGTTGTTGTTGTTGTTGTTGTTTTTCTAATGTACAGTTCGAGATTATTCCCTGAAGTTACTTGATTCAATTCGTATTCTATGACGAAGCATTCGCTGATTCGCTTGTGTTTCTACGCCTATAGTTTGTTAATGCATACGCGTATTTCCATCTACGGTATAGTTTAGACACTCACAACAATGCATACGTAGGTAAATACAACACTACGCACAAGTTCAGTGGTATGGCTCATCCAAGAAACACGGTTTACTCATTTTTGTAACCACGAAACTCAGCTTCACTTCTAACCAATAATTTTTTTCATATTTTCGATCAACAGCAAAGAAAAATGTACTCAAAAATTTTTCTCCTGCACCTATTTAGTTTGCTACTGGTCGAAGTAGAGGTGGGAGAGGGAAAGAATGCGCGACAAACACGCTTCACTCAAACGCCTGATTCGAATGGCCGAAAAAATCAACTTCAAGTAAGCGACGTTACGTTGCAATCGCCTTCAAATCTCGGCGCATAGATAAAATTCGTCGACTCCTATTCGAACGCGCAACCATTTCTACTCGCTTCAAATACGTACACCTGCACCCCGTAACATACTTCCGACAAAACGCCAGGCATTCCTAGAGGGACAACCAATTTGCAAACGCTGCCGATACGACGCAATAGGCGCGCTGATTTCGCCGAGAGGGCAGTATCGCCGACTTCGCGCTTTCTCAGCGACCACCTCGTACGTAAACGCCGCCTTCCAAATACGCCGGAGTTTTCCTCCATCCTCCTTCCGTATTGCCCATTTTCCCCTCCAATCAAAGCGCGCTCTTCGCCCAGCGTTATTCTCGAAAAGCGAAAAATCTCGACGTTCTCGGGCGTTCGACCGCTTTTTTCTCCCGCTAAAATCGCTGCCGACGTTTCGTCGCGTTTCTCCTTCTTTTCATCGCCTACGCGCGTAACGCGCACGCGTCCGCTCACCGACGACCTACTAAACGTCGACACAGTTTCGTCGCGAATCCACTCAGTACGTAGTTCAGTCATCGTATAGTTTCCACGCTCGATTGTATTCGCGTATATCGCGACGTATACGAATTGCATACACGCGTCCGACATTTTCGCACCGCATTACAATCGGTCGGATCGTCTTCGCTAGCTTCACCCTTACACCTACGCGTGATATCGAGCCTTCGTAAGTGATCATTCTCGCGCCCATTGCAACGCGCGACCATCGAGTCTCTTCTCACCCTTAGTCCGCCGATTACTTTCAAGGGTAAACCTCGGCGTACGATCGATAGCGACGCGGCGTCGTCTTCCTCGTCTCGACGGCGTACTAAAACACGCAACGCACGGAATCGTGCACCGACGACGGGTAATTGGCGCGCAATACTGTCGTCGCGCGCACCGCCTCACCGAGGGGCCTCTCGACAGGAGAGAACCAACCGCCGCCGATCCTACACCATCGAACCAAACTGTTCCGGCGGCCTTTCGACGACGCCGTCATCGCCGCCGCGCCGCCATCTCCTAATATTGTTTCGGCGTGTGTTTTATTTCCTTCTCGTTTTTTTTTTTCTTTTCTTTTCTTCTCCCTCTTTCTCGCACACCTCCTCCTATTTATTATTCTTTTTTAAATCCTTCCATCTCTCGCCGTACGTCGCCACCGCGCACAACACATTCTCTTCGCAACGTTGCCAACTCGTCGCAATGCAGCCAACGACGAACGAAAAACCATAACCCGAATACGTAATAAATAACGTAAATACGCTCGCGCGTATAAATTAATAATGCAAAAAAAAAACCACACCAGTAAATTATTCTCGATAAAGAGAGAAAAAAACCTAGCAATTTACGTGTACGACATACCTCGTTCTTCCCCTCCTTCAGGTGTCGTGATAACGACGCGAAAATATGCACTATCGTCGCCCTTCTCTCCATCTCCGTCCATCTTCTTCGCATCGTTAGCGCGTATTACTCCTATCGTACTCGCTGTAAGCAGCGCGTAAAAACGACCCGCGATATGCATTCGGCGCATTCTTCCTGCTCCTATACGCTCTCTCGTACTATTCTAATCTCGACTCGACGTCCACTCTCAAGGCTTCCGATTTAATTTCGTAACTTTACTTCCCGAACCATCGGACGACAGATGCCACCACGGGCGCAACGAAGAAGGGAGGAATGCGCCCAATGTTGATGCCTTCTTTATCTAACCGTAAATAACGTAGCGATATCCGATTACGTTTTATTTACCGATTTATCGTAAAAATATACCCGTATATAAATATTTGTTTCTTTTTCATCCAGTTATTTCATTTACGATGCGCGATTTTTCGCCATAAGCAGAATACCGATTTTTACAAGCGTGGAAGGAGAACGAAAAAAAAAAAAAACGCATAATATTGCCGATGAAAAACATCAAATGTGATCAAATCCAAATTCGAGGGGTTTTTCGATTTTTCTTCTTCATCAATCAAACGAATTCGAAAATGTTATTCAGGAAAGGTAAGATACAGCGTATTTAGTAGGCCTCAAAATAATCTTTCAAAAAATGAAAACGCGCCTAAAAAAACCCGCTTCACTTACAATACGAAATAATTACTATCGCAATGAATACCATTTCCAAAAATGTAGAATAGCCGAAAAGGCAAGCAAAATTAGCGCAATACCGTAAAATTTCAATTCATATATACGATTCGTATTCACATCATTACACTTCAGATGAAAACGGATGCCAACTCGACAAGATGAGATTTCGCATAACGCCGTTGAAAACTAGATATAAACAAAAAGCGATAAACTACGCTGTTTAATATCTTCATTGTAGCTACACAGTGAAATTTGGAAATTTACCAGTAAACTTACTAGTAATTACCGTAATTCAAGCGTAACGATACCAGTAAATACCGTATTATACAAGTGAAATTACTAGTATTTGGCCCGATTCAACGGTAAAATCAATCGTAATTACCGTAATTTACCGCAGAATTACCGATCATCATCGTAATTTACCAGTGAAATTACTAGTAATTATTGTGATTTACCGCAAAATTACCAAAATAAATTCAACTCAGCGATAAATCAAAAAAGCGAGTCAGAGGGTATGCTTGGAGTAATTCTAAAAATTGCTCCGGAATGAAGTCGTAGAATTGGAGTCCACTTCGAGAATTACCTCGAATTATAATAACGTTATCACTACGATGGTACCATAAGCGAAAACCTATTCTGGTTCCACAGTCTCCTTCAACTCTACACCTGAAACTAATTATCAACTCTCGGAGATGTAAATTCTTACGACTCCTGTTAGCATTCAGGATTGCTGCAAAGTAGACGAATTCGGGTGAAAAATATGAAATACGTGCGTGACTTACAATTGATTGGCATTAAAGTACAAAAAACAACTCGAAAATGAGAGTTTTACGGCATTGTAAAACCAAAGAACCCGAATAACTCTGAAAAATGACAAAAGTAAAATGAAAACGATCACTGGCTGTGACTACGGAATGAATAACATCATGAGGAAACTCCAAATTTTAGAGTAATCATAGAGTCGGAGTAGAGCCTAGGAACTGCTCCATAGTCAAGTTTGAAATCTGCGTCAAATTGAAAGTTGCTTTGAAATTTAGAGCGTTAAATTTGGAATAAATTACTTCAGAGCCCACGATGGTTCTATATAAAATTTTAGACTGCCTTCGGAGTCGTTTCCAAGTTCAGCTTTTTGCCTACTCTTTCGAAATAAATTTCATCATCATTGTATGGTAAAATTCTATAATTTACCGCAAAATTACAATAAAGTGCAGTAATTTACCGCAAGAGCCAAAATTATTACTATAGTATTATAATTTACCACAAAATTACCAGCACGAAATCGTAATCCACATATTGTAACATTAGTCATTACCAATAAAACTCCCTGATTTATCCTAAAATTACAGTAATCAACAAGGAAAATATGGTAATTTACTGGTACAATACCGTAATTTACTAGTAAAATGTGGTAATTTGCTGGTATATGACGGTAATTTATTGGTGTAATACGGTCATGTAAAATACGGTAATTTACTGGTAAATTACGGTAAATTACTGGTAAAATACGGTAATTTACTGATAAAATACGGTAATTTACTGGTAAACATACTAGAAATTACCAGTAAACCAGTCAACATTGTCAGTTTGATGCCTAATCAAATCAAGGAATCAGAAACACAGTTTATATAATAATTTATTCATCATTCAGAAATTACGTTAATTCCAACCACAAATTAAATAAAATCACGCAATTTTGAGAAGCTTCATATCAAAAAGTGGAACTAGAAAATAAATTCTAAATATCCGCAGGAATTCTTATTACTGAAACCTCAAGTTGCAAATATTTGCAACAATGCAAACAAAATGCAAATTCATAATTTTCTACTACAAATCGAAATAACACATTGCGCTACCGCATTGTAAGAGGGGCACTGAAAGTACAAAGCAGCGTTTCCCCACATAAGATGAAAAATTCGATTTATTTTTCTGACTACATTAATCGATGTTTTCTAACTACTACAGATAATTTTCGATACCACTATCGAAATGACACGAACATTACGAGTGTTGCGAATTCCTTTGAAAAAATAATCTATCGTTGTATGATATACGAAAACAGGTGAAAACGTGAATGTTTTATCAATTCATCGATTTTAGCCTGACTAACAAGGAAATCTAATCATAGTAGGGCATCATACAGGTAAGTGAACGCTGTTATCACTTCAAGTTATTCGTCAGATATCACAGAACTGTGCGCATTGCTTCGATATGTTATTCGAGCGTAATTTCAAATTGAAGTAGCTTATACGAAAAACTATAAACGTTGAAAGGTTCAGATACGTCACTAGCATAGACACTCAAGGGATAAGCGATAATAAAACACTGAATAAAAAAATTGAACATTTTTTGACAAGGTTTGAAAACGCATTTATTCATCTCTGATTTTTTTTTCTTCATTATTTCTTCTAAAAGCACGCTAAACTCATCCATCAGTGGAGAAATGATGAAAATCGTGGCCCCACTAAAAGAAATATCATCGTGATTTTTCACATCTCATCACACATTACACGAAATTACAGTATTTGAAAAAAAAAAAAAAATCCTACGACGACTTTTTTTCGATCAGAGATACTATAACAAGCTTACAAGTGGCACGAAAAATCATGATTCCAATGTACCCGAAGATAAATATGATCTCAGTTAACGCGAAATTTCATTACCACTGTTCAATATCTCGAGATGGCGACTGAGTTCATCCGTGTTCGCAATGCCTAAATCACCATCCAACACATAACCCAGAGCCAAATTACCGGTCTACGTTCGAAAGTGAGATTTTTCCATTCCAACCAACTCAACAACACTGATGCAGCCGCCGAGCTACACTCCGCTCTAAATTTATTACACACGCGTTTGTTCCAGGCTATACAAATAGAAATAGAATGTATCGCGCATCGCCGCTCCTTTTTCCGCCGCCGACGACGAATCCCACCTCGCCGTCCACGATTACCGGAATCACGACGTCGCCGTTACAAACGCGTTTTCTCCGCGTCCTATGCGTATTCGTGTACACTACGTACTCGTATCCATCGGCGCGATCGTCTTTTTCTTCTTTCCCGTTTCAATGATTCTCGGTCTTTGGCCGCTCGCTGTCGTATTAGTAGGACAACGTTAGGCCGATTCTCTGGCGCGCCTCTCCAGCACGTACCATTTCTTCGTCTCGTCTCGTTTACAATCGTCTTCGCGGACATTCGATACCTTTCACGCGACCGTCGTTACGTCCACTTCGAACGGAGCCGACGAAAGCGAAATCTTCATCGATTTATCGGCCAAGACCGCGCACGCCGCCGTAACGCGTGTTGATAAACAATCGATACGGTACGCGTTTGCGATAAGCCCAAGCTCAGAGCCCGTCATCACCGTAGACTAAACAATATCGCGCCACTACTTTGTAGCACCGGATATCACTTGATCTGAGTAGCGGATACTACTCTCATCTAATCCAAGGTCGTGCCTGCGCCCGAAAACTTCGCCTATCGTACTCAAATAACGCGGTCGCCTACGACAACGTCGCCTTTTACCACAGTTCAACGTACTGGAAAGCGTCACATATTTACTTTCACGAGAAAGCTCGGCGCACACATCTCGCGCCATCATCACCTACCAATCGACCTATCCACGCTATCTCGATAATCAGCCGATCGCCTTCCCTCCACTTTCGTAATATTTACCAACGCACGACGTCGACGTCGCACCGAAACCATCCAAGTGATCGCTTTTATGCGATTTCCTCGTGCCCCGTCCTAAATATAGGTCATATAATTCCCCCCCCCCTCTCGCTTCCCTTAACCGTATTTCACGACGTTCCGAAAACCGCCACATTTTCATCGGGGTCGCAGGAGGCGAGAAGAGCTTCGTAAAAACCGCGACTCCGCCGCAATCGACGATCGATCCGCGTCCGTTTAGTCAACCTGTTTCACGCTCTTTCGTCCGCCAAATATCGAACCGAAGTAATCGTAGTACGTAGTATTCGCGCAATTACCTCTCTAGCTAGCGCCGACGTCGAGGTTAACGTCGTTATCGAATTTCGACTCCGAATCGAATAATAAGGAAATGTAAGCGGCGGCGTTATTTCGATCGAAACCGCGGTTTTTTCCCCCGCCGCCCTTCTCCTCACTCCGCGTATCGTGTTCGCCCTCCCCAAACGTCAACCGGTTCACCTTCGACTCGCCACCTCGTACCGCCGAGTTTTATCGTCTCCCTCTACTATATGACGTTTACGAAAAAAAAAAAAATAATAATAAAAAAAAAATGAAACACACCGCAGATAAATATTACTATTCGCGGTTTTTTCCTCTCTCTTTCTCTCTCTCACCCTTTAAAAACCTTTTTTTCTTCTTTTATAGATCAGCAACTCCATCGAAATACTTATCGAGATATTTTCGTAACCGAAGTTGGTATTATTTAATGCTACTAACATTCGTAGTTAGTCTAGAGTCATAAACCAAGAAACAATGGAAATCGAAACCTTTACGGACAAATTTTTCACTTCGTTTATAACACATAAAGATATGGATAGGGAAGATATCATGGCATTTCATCGAGATAATATATTGGAGCGAAACAAGAGGACGGGAATTCAATCTAAGAAGGGTCAAGACTTTCATGCAAAAGTAGACAAGACGAGAGAAAAGTAGCTCCGAAGGTCTAACAGGCCACAGTAAGTTTAAGAGACTAGATCCACCGGGATGGATAGAGACTAAAACACATTTTTTTTTTTTTTTTTTTTTTTGAAATGCAATAAGATATAATCCTAATAATGACAGCTGAACTGAGGGGAGGGGGGGAGTTTGTCCATAAAAATTGACGCTCCAGAAAGGAATATTCATTAACACTACTCAACTCATACATCAAAGGAGCACTTATTACATCAGCTGGGCTTCCACTGGGTCCTTGATACCTAGGTAATGATGAATTTTGGGACATTATAGGCTATACATGGCCAGAGGCATGATGCTTGCGGCACCCAGCTGAACCTTACCCTGAACTAGTCCTGTCGATAATTTTTCGATATTTCGATCGAAAGTTTAGGAGTTCGATACTTCTAATAGTTTTATCGATATTCTCTAATTTTCAAGTTCAGACGACAATTTGGAAGATAGATAAACATCAACATTTCATTCAGGGAGATCAAATTATTCATCATGAGCTACAATGGCTACAATGATTTATTACAAAATCAAAACAACAACAATAACAACAACAACAACACCGAAAGTTTTTGTATGCGGTAAAAATTTTTTCAGAAGAAAAAATGTCGATACTTTCGATATTTCAAAAAATCGATATTTTATAAACTTCTTCATATCCACATTCGATTAAATATAAAAGGAAAAATAACCTCTCACAATAATTCAAATATTGAATCAATTCGAAAACGAATCATAAAATTACAAATAAATCGAAAAATTAATAAAAATGAAACTATTTAATAATAATGAATAGAATGATCAAAACGATCAAAAAACACTAAAAAATGCATACTTTTATCGAGTATCAACATCATTAATTTGAGCAAGGATGGCGGAGGTGGAGGGGGGCTTCGAGGTAGCTTTTTCGTTCGCAAATGGGCCTCAGAGGTGGAGATAATACTAGGAGGGACGTAGGACTTCTTCTTGTGATTTTTTTATTCCATTTTTTATACAATTTTTTTTAGATAGCGAAGCCTCTCTGGGGAGGACTTCTACGGAATCTCTCTGGAAGTGGAAGTGCCTCTTGCAAGAAGCTCTTTTGTTTATTATAACTAGTGCACATTTTTTTTAAACAGTGAAGCACCCTCGGGAATCCCTCCGATAACTGGAGGTGGAGATAACTGACCTCACCTCATGTGGTCTCTGAACCTAAGCTCCCAAATCTCAAAGCTGAGGTACCCCATCTTTGTCCCAATAAAGAACACTTTTTTCTCCAAAAGTCAGTGGCCTAATGATCATATTATTTTCCATAGAGATGGATGGAAATTCAAAGTGATAAGTTATTAACAAGAGGAGTCATTCGGCAATCACTTTTATCTCTCATTTTTCTTCAATCAAGAAAAAAGTAAAGAAATTCATCCCAATTTGATGCACTCTTATGAACTGTTTCGGCGCCTACTCTTGAGTAGGCTTTGATTTTTTGCTGAAGTATTAGTGTAGTTGTTATTTTCACCACTGACAGCGTTGTAAGACGTTTACACATAAACATCATTGGCTATTTTTCGAAAATTTGTTCGTTAATGAACATAAATGCACATGCAGGTGACCATTTTGTTTGATTTTGTTCAATAAGTACGGTTGAAGAACTATTCGTAAAAACAATTCAAATAAATAATAGAAAAGTAACCGAGTGGTAAACAAATTTTACGTAAAAATGAATTTCGATTTTGGACTTGAGCCCTCTCCATAGACTAGAATTTAAGAAATTCCTCAGAAAAAAAAATTCTCAGCATCCAACCCATATACGAGAATAATAACCATCTAAACTATTGCTGGAGGCTTACATTTCTTCTAGTTCATCATATCGATAACGAACACATGTATCGTTGAACCTACACCGGTTGGATCGGGAAATCAAACGATATTCGGTGGTAACTTTCATGTCCGCCAGCGAAATAGCTATTTTTCGAACATAATCGTCATCGCTAGGCAGTACTAACCTATTACTACACGATGATTTTCAAAACTACTGATACGTCTACGTAACACCATGAATAGACGACCATCGTTTCCTAAGACAATCGGTCAAATTATAATATGCAAATGAAAATCGTACATGATACAAAATTCACAACGAAAATTTATTCCCTTCGAAATTATTTTCTCATTTTTTCTTTCCATACTACCATCGGTTACGACACACTGTTATTTTTCGCCAACCACAACGTAACGCCGCGAACTGATTTTCATACAAGCGAAGACCTATGGGTAATTGTAATAATGGATTTTTCAAGGTTCAATTTAGCTTTATAGTTCCACGAATCGGTGTGTAGTTCGAAACCGCCAAATACGTACGAACACTCCACTCATGTTCTCCTACTTTTCTATATACTTTATCATCCGTATTATAATCATTAAAAAATAATATCAATGAAAAATACAACAAAAATCATCTCATAACAATATACTATCTCGGAAATATTATACACAATACGTGGCAACATCGGATCGATAAGCTGCGCTGCGCAACGCCGAACTACACCATCGAGTTCGGACACCTCTCTGCGCCCGCGCTCCGTCAACTACCAGAAAACTCAATGAATCGAAAAAACACGAACTACCACAAATACACCAGTATCATTGCTTATCACGCAATACAACAATAAATAGATATGAACGCGTTCGCGCGATTCGTACCTGGGACTTTCGTCCCGTTTTTTCGAACACCCCGTCCATACTTGGCAAATATTTTCGCATAAATATCATCGCATATAAGACTCGTTACATCACTAAATGCTACAGATCTGATATACCACTAGGCCTAGGGACCAGAGCGAAATTCCATCAGATATACTTAATTGTTGGCCTACGTATTGGATAAACAATGCGGAAAAAGTAGGGGAACCGCGCATCTATATGTTAACAACACACAAGAAAAAGACATTTATTACCAGAATGAGAACTTTCGTCTCTACTAGATTAAAAAAACACATACGAATCGATCCGCACAATTCAGCAGAATCAAGCAAAATGACTCGAGTAATAAAAAGATCAACGTTACAGCATGCCTGATACTAATATGAACTCGAGCCAAATATTAATTCTGTAAAGTGCACGGTGCACGTTTCCCGAGATTTTTCACCACCGCAAAATTCGCCAGATGAAAATATTCCTTCGACGATGCGTTCACCTTAGTGTTTATCAATCCGAAATTTTTTATTCGTCTATGGCGTGATAAGCAAACCCATCTATATTCGATTTTAAGCACATTCTTATCTGGATTATTTTCTTGATATTACCTATCGTCTGATTTATTTATCGAGCTTGCGGCTAGTGTGCTTTTTCACGTTCTAAATTCGACACCGATTGGCCAAGCAGCGCGCAAAATTGCTATGACAAAAATAAAGCGGTTAATTTCGAGATTTCAACATATTCGTATAATATATTTTCATACCAACGATTAGCTATATGACAACAAAAATAATAAGTTACGATGTTTATCGCACACAGAATGGTATAGGAAACGGAAAAATCGTATTAACAATAAAAATGCGAAAATACTAGTAAAATTTTAATTTAACCAAAAACTAGGTAATTCCCTACAAGGCAAAAGGCGAATGAAATCATCAAATACATAGAAATACTAGATGGATACATTTACTGTAGGCGAAATTCCACGAGAATTCATCAAAATTATAGAGTTCAACCATCGCGAACTATTAATATAACTCGCGAATGCAATTATAAAACACGATTGCAAATACGTACAAATGAATGTTTGAAACCGACGCGAACATCGTACTAAAATAGGGTGCTTCGAAACCTAATGAAATACCATATAATTCAGCTGAAAACATCGAGAAAACGTGTAAAAACCGAAAAAAGTTCAGATACAATTGAATAAAACGCGAAATGAAAGATGGTTAGAAATGCAACAAGAATTTTCAACCAACACCATATTGAATAATTCAAAGGATTTATCGCGAATTCACTTTGAAAACGTTTAGGATACAGTCAAAATAAAAATATTATTCGATTTTTACGCGAGTAAATGTTCGAGAGTAACGTTTGAAATTCGAAAATGTTAAATGATAATATAGTACTCACTGATATCCTTCAATTGGTTAAAAAATGTTCGATTATTCAACGGATAATTGAATTATTAGTATCATTTAAACAAAATAACAACACTACCGCAATACTTGTTGAAAAAGCACTAATAAATTTTTTTTTTATTCACATAACAAATTTAAAGACAAAATATAATCCACAATAACAACATTTAACCTCTCAAAATCCGCCATGTTTAAAATCAAAATAAACATCACAAAAGAGGTTTACATTTTACATAATTCTCATTCGCATCAAGGAATATTCGACTTTAGAGCCAGTAATGGCGATTGAATTTGAAAAAAAAACGTTCAGCGATGAGTTAGTTTAGCAAAATCATCGAGTAAAAATATAAAGACTCATTTTCGAAACTGCATTTTTCGAAATATTGTCAATTTTAATCGTTATCATTTCGAATCATTTATGTACAACTAGAAAGCATACAAGTAAATTACCAGTAAATAACGTAAGTACCGTCATCCGTGCGAGAAATTACGAAATTTTCAGACGGTAAATACTACAAATTACTTGCTTATCGCATTACACGAAAGTCAACGGAAATGTTCGAAGGTTATGTGATAATTTTCCTTACTTTTTCTCCTGCACTTCAAGTTAAGGCTATACTCTTTGTTTACATTTTGACAAGAAGAGGTTCGTTTTGAACGTCAACTTCAATCGGTTATTTCTCCCTGAAAACGTAATATAATTTATTCCGACCAGTTTAATTTTATTTATTAATCTTTTAAAAAGACCTGACTTTTGAGATATTTTCGAATATTTCCTTTCCTTTTGATTTAAGAAGAGTTAAGTGAGAGAGAATTCGCGAGATATGGCAAAATTTTAAACGTTAATCATTCGTTTTAGAAATGACATATCGAAAATTTCTCGAAATACAAGTCTTAATCTAATTCTAAAGAAGGTATTTAAAAAAAGAAATTGGAAAAAAGTTGAATTTCCATCAAGAAAAAACTGATCAAAAATTGGAAATTTTTGTTGAAATTGGTCGAAATCGTTCGCTAAAAGTACAACTCTTTGCTGTATTCAGACCTTGAACGATCATTAAAATCGCACAAGTTCGTTCAAAAACGTCTCATCAAAATGTAAACATGAAGTATTGTAGATTTATTAATTTATGAATTTGGATTTCAATACTGCTGAAATTATGGAAATATCTGAACCATCAAGAAGTAATGATGTGTGCTATCAGTCATGAAATGTAGAAGTCTCTATCAATATCACGTGTAGATTCTCAAACAAAATAAAATGAAGATCTATAGAAAACCCAAAGAAATCACAGCTCAGTTACAGCGACGATACGAGGTTGGTTTTTTTGAAATATAATACTTCCTTCCATTGCCTGGAGCCTGATCTGGTATTTTGACTATGTAATGTATGTAATGTACCCAAGAGAAATAATCTTGTAGATGAATACGGTTCTGGAAATTGAAAGGCACTTATTGCTCTCGATGCTATTCATGAATCCCGAAACAAAATGCAATAGAGAACTGTGGAAGAAGAAAAGACTTGGAATACCTTGAGGAAAGGAAGTTAAGATGTTGAAAAAATAATGTGCCTCTTAATTTTGCTGTGCTGAGTCAGGTTAGCATGTTGGAAAGAAATGTGGCCCTTAGTTTCGCTGTGCTGTGTGCAGAGTGAGTATGTAATTTTGTATTTATTTAGAATATCAAATGTAATGTGCATAAATTGATAATAATGCTTTTTCATGTTACTAGCAATATAGTGTCTCAAATCGTTCATCGAAATGAATCTTCTCTATGCTTACATTCCTTTTTAATTATAGATACTTTTTCTTTCAGGCCGACTTGCCTGTCGACGTTTCAGAAGTTACATGTATGTAGTTATATCTTTCGAAGAAGTTGGTCTTGAAACTGTAGTTATTAATTTTTTGAGTATGTGATATTTTTACTGCCCTTGTCGTAATTGAATTCTTTCATAATATTTATTATTTTATTTCTCAATGCGATAGGAGGTGCTACTTGGAACTTAAATGGAAATTGCTCTGTAAACAACGTTATCACTTGATGATGACTTATTCTGGAATGAAGCGGAACGTGACAATCACAAAAAAAGATAAATGCAAATGAGATATATTTTCGATATATTCTCCGCTATGTTCTTCTTGTTTCTGCTTTTTTGCCGGAAATTAAGGTGATGGACAAGGAAGTTTCCGATGGGTTGTTTGGTACTAGAATTGTGGTGATATAAATAGCATTAATGGATGAATCCAATGTTTACATTCCGAATAAATACATTTTAATTGAAGTGTTTTTATGTCTTATTTATAAAAGTTAATCTCCGGAAAGCAAATTCATTTTTTTTTTTTTTAATATTTTTAATTAATTTTCAGGATTAGCGCGCATCCTATCTAACGACTGCAATTCTAGATTTAGCTTATTACTCTTTGTTTGAATGAATGATGGCAAATACAGAAATAATGGAAGTGTGAAAAATGAGTCTTGACTGGGTAATCGTTGTGCTTTCTTCATAGATATACTCATTTTAATACTACACACCATAGTATTTTCGTGCTTGCTTCTAATGCAGTGGCAGTAACTGAAAATGAGAAAAAAAATGTGTCGTAAATCGTAAATACAGTATATTTTAATTACAATAATTATTTAAATAACGACATTGAAATCGCGATATTGCAGAAAGCATGATATTACATACATCACAAAGCATGTATGATCTACAATTAATATAAATTATTTTTTATCGTCGAAGTTGCATCATTCAGTACATTTAATTCCTATTAAAACAATATGGGTAACTAATGAAATTAGCCGGTGAAAAAAGCTTACAAATGAGAAAAACATGCTACGAAAACTAATTTCATTAATATGAATTTGGTTCTGATCAGTAATAGAAAAAGTCTGAAATTGAGAAAACACATTCGTTTACAACTTCTTTCATAGTAATACTAAAATGAAAAATGTATATTAATAAAGAATAAAAATAAGAGTTTAATAAATAAATAATCGACTAGAAAGAAATTTTACAAACTTACGAAAAAATAAAAAGTCAAGAGTAATCAAACTGGTTAAATTATTATTCATTTTTTGAGGTAGAGTACTCTGAAAAAAAATCCAGATAAAATAGAGTTCCCCAAAATGTAAATCCGAAATTGTTAAAGAACGAGATAATAAAATAAACGTAAGTCATTCGAGTAAATTTTATAGTTAAGTCATATACACTATACCTGATCCTGGACCAGATTTTTTTTTTAAATCTCAACGATAGGTAGTTTAACGTCGGAATTACCTGAAAAATCGACGCTTTTTACTAATTTTTCTTGACTCAGATTTTTGTAAAAATTTCAATAAAGGTTCAACATCAATATTTTTACATTTTTCGAACATTATTGGTAACCCAGATTTTCAACAAAGGTTCAATGCCAAGATTTTCACATTTTTCGGCCATTATTTGTAATCCATATTTTCAACGAAGATTCAACGCTAATATTTCCATCCAAAACTGCTCTTGCATGAGCATTTGAACTTTGGACTTGTAAAATTAATAATAAAAATTATGTAATTTCTTATCAGTATTCGCGGAACTGTTCATTCCGCTGTGTGTAATTATTTATCTCTCTTTGATTAACACATCATCTCTGCCAATTTGAATTAAAAATTATTTCACTTCCATTAAAAATATTTACTATATAAATGGAAGTCAATGAAAATTCTTTTGTTGAAAAAGAAGAATTTGATTTTCAAAATTATTTACCATATTTTAAAAAACCTATTGAACGAATAAGATCAAAATATGAAGCTCTAATGGATCCATTTTTAGATAAAATTCAACATTTACCTACATCTAAACAAATCGAGTATAAAAAATTAATGGTAAATATTATAGCTCATTTGAGTGTTTTGTCAAGAATGATTTCATGACTTCCATTTTCTAGGATTCTAAATTTTATGGCATTTGATATTTTTTCAAATTCAGGAAATCTCTTTTTTCAGGGAACACTTTTCATGTTTTAATCTCTTGGATTCTCAATTTTTTTTCAATCGACCTTTTAATTTAAAACTGTAGACGTATTACGGACTTCCTTTATTAAGTTTTCGTGTTTCACACAATTTATAACCATATGGCAAATGCTGAACATTTTGGTGTTGGTATATCCCACTCCCTCCCTCCCCCCTGGAAGTGTCGGTGGTGAATACGAATGAAAATGACAGGAAATTCGGTGAGAGACTCTGGGTGAAAATACACAAGACTCCTTTTTTCATTCACCTCAAAAAACCCCTTTGCTCAAATTTTGAAAGAGACTGGAGGAAACAAATAAAAGTGAATTGAGCATACTAACATATCCAAATTCCAGTTTTGTAAGTGAATTTGGTGGAGGGTTAAAGCGAAAAATAATTTTTGAAGAAGTGATCGAAATGGATTCAAAATGGCAAGATGGTCAAAGTTTAAGGGAAGTTTGAAGACCCTCAAATTGCTGAAATTTAATAAATATGAGTTCTCATACATTTTATGTATAAGAAGTGCTATATGTACAAAATTCCACATTATCCTCAATTTTGATCATGCCCCAATATAAACTTCAGCGCCGAGAATGTGGCATGGCTGCTTACCTTTTTTTTTAAATGTCCAGCATTTTGTAATATTGAAGGTTTTTATATTTTTTCGGCCTTGTAACTTTCAATATTTCGACAAGTTTTGTAATTTTATAACTGCATTTTTCCTCATTTCTGAAATTTTATGGTTTTTGGCATTTTTCCAAAAATGAGAAATATATAAAGTATGTGTATTTTTTTTCAAGACTTTCAATTTTTTTTTGTCTATATTGAAATTTTGAATTTTTCATTGCTGTATTTTTTCGAATTACTGATTATGCAGATTTAAAAAATTTTCTGAATTACATCACAAAATTTTTGAATTTTTTCTACTACATTTCCCTTGAATTTTGAAATTTCTTAGCTTTTGCTATTTTCCGAATTTTAATTTTAAACACTTATAAAATTTTGAGTATTCCTTGATTTTTTTTTGCAAACATTTAATTTAAAAACAACAACAACAACGACAGACCTGAGTTATCTATTCAAATATTCGATGCTATAGAAATTTCATAGTGCTTGGTATTTCTCCAAGTTTTTGCCAATTTTCAGTTAGATTTTTTCTAAACAAAAATATTTCATTTTATTACATTTTGCAAGTTTTATCAATTTTATAATTTAAGAATTTTTCAAAGGTAGCCATCTTTTCTTTGAGATTTTTTTTGGTAAAAATTTTCCATACTTTGAGATTACGGGTAGGTAGTACCTCTACAATATACTCCATCAGGTTCTTAATAATTACTCTCAAGATTCTAGGAATTTATCGTTGTCATTTGAAACTGAAAACTTTGTAACTTATTTAAATACCTTTAAAATATTCAGGAATCGCTATTGGAAACGGATTCACCGATCCAGAAACAGTGCTGGCGTATAGCGAATACACCTATCAACTAGGGCCTTCGACCATATTAATCGATTTGAGCGCCAAAAATGAAATGCTCAATAATGAAATAAGAATTCATTTATTTTCAAAAATTTTTAATATACAATTATTCACCCAATGATATACACACCTTGCAACTTCGTCAATTCTCAAGATACGCGATTTTTGCAAAACGCCATTTTTGTTCATCTCAAAGAGTTGAATAAGATTCCTTGAACAAATTTTTTTTCATGATTTTTTGGATAACTGCTCCTTCAAATCTCAAGTTAGACAATTTGGGCATATATCAGTTTTTACTTATTTAATCAACCTCTATCCATTGTCCACCATATTTTTTCAAAATCATAAATTTTTTGTTTTTTCATAACTTAATTAGTCACATTCGCAACACTGCTACAAAAAACCAAGGCCAACATCCGATGAAATTTATACAACGTGTAGGTCAGTGCCTGAGGTACTTCTATATAGGCAACCATTCAAGCAGATCGACGACTTACATATCTGACTGTTCCCACGTGAGATTTTGGTTCGAAATGCGGGCCATATGGTTCGTTTCGATAATTCCGAATCGGCGTTGGTTTTAATTTCAAGGTTTTACCTCGAATTTAGGTTTTGACTGATACATCGAATATTTTAATGTGATCATATATAGCCCTACTTTTTCATTTAACGTAGTATAAAATTATATTTGTTACAGTGGCAATTGTAATAAATTCTTTATTGTTATAAGGTTATTTTATCATATATCATTCTGATTTAGTTCTCAGCGTTTGTAACATACGTAACGCTGCTCCTAAAGGAGCGTCGCTGCTTTTTTCGTACTCAACAGGAATCTGGTATTGCTTCTCTAATTCCATTTGCAACGCTTTATTCCGCAGTAATGCTGATCCAGTTCCTATAATTTTCGTAATTCCGCGACTCTTCAGCGTTTCTAATGGTAATATTCTGTAATAGCAAATATTTCGTGATTTAAGATTTTTTTTGAACATTTGCTTTCAAAATTTGAAATTAAAAATGATAAAAATACTTACTCTTGAAAACCACTTATTATTCCTTTACAAAAAGAACGAAAAATTTGTGCTACGTTGAAATTGGTGGGGGTGATGTTGCAAATGCTACCTCGTAACTCGGGATTATGTCGTTCGCCTAAAAATACCGGTTTGGAACGTAGATCGGTTTCAGCGTCTTTTTCAGTAGCTGCTGTTATAAGTTTACTCCATAAAGTGTCTGCAATGTCATCGTTAAGGTTTTGAAATAATTTACTAGGATTAATTGTATTATGAAAAATAATTTTTTCTCGTACCTTTTTTAATAGAGCTGCCATACTGTTTGAGGCACTGATGAAGGTTGGTAACTAATAAATTAAGCGCGTTCCCTCCGTTTAACAGAGCCGCTTCGTATAAATATTTACCATCGAAGTAAGGCACAACTTTAATAGCTTGATTATCAACTGCAAAGCAAATATGTTTAATAGACGCGCCTTCGTTCGCTTACGAGTAGGTTAATGCGCGGAAACGTAGTTACCGTGAGCTTCGTTGGGATTAAAATTTTTCTCGACGAAGACCAATTGACCGGATGTGGATATATTTATGATGGCGTGAGCATCGTCGTGTAAAACAGCACTGACGGAGCTCTGCAAATCGCCCAACGCGGCGCCTACAATTTAATAATCTATTCAAACTTACGATCGCGGTATTCTATCGTAGAACTAATGGTAGCATTTCATCGCTATCTAATTGCATACACTTACCAACCGGTGTACCGGATGGAATTTGGTGCCAAGGGTGTTTCAAATGTCCGGCTATGGTGTTAGGTTGCACAACGGATGGTAATAGGTGTACGGGAAAGTTGGCATTTTGTAAAATTTTAACATTCCATTGATTATTGTGGGTATTAAAGTATCCCCAGCTGGCGGCATTTTGGGGTGTTATAACTGGTTTATCGGAATCACAGAGCATGGCTACGATGAAATCGGCGATGGTCGAAGCGCAGTCGTAGTTCTGTATAGTTTCTGGACTGAAATAGCATCTAGGTGAGTATAAGCACTTGTGCTTGGACAGGAAAGTCGATGAGATTTCACCTGTTCTGAGAAAGCCAGAATAAAGTACAGCATCCGTAGCCGGTGTGGATGGTAAGATGGGAATCTTCTTTGGGTAACGATTGTAAAAATGCCGGCGTGCATCTGCCGTCTTGCCACGTATAGTGCGGAGTAGTTTTCTGTTTATCGACTTTTACGAGGTTTTTTTTCAATTTCCAAGGTTTATTCTGCGATGACCAGCATATCAAGCCGTGTTGTTGACCGCAAACTCCTATACCTATAATCTAGAAAAATTGATGTGATGTGAGCCTTTCATTCCAGCAATTGAAAATTTAGCGAAATTTTTCGCGTTACTTAATTACTTACCTGTTTTAAAATTTTTTTCGATATTTTTTCCATACAGTGATCCAGTGTATCGACAATACGCCCAATGTCTTGTTCGCTTTTAGTGTCATTTTGTACGATGTACGAATCTGTGGGTTTACTATGCTCGACGACGATTTTTGAGGTTTTTTCTTCAATCACAGTAACCTTCACGGAGGTCGTACCTATGTCAATGCCGAGCACATATTTTGCATTTTTGATCTTCACGTCGGCCTCTTTTTGTTGGCGATCGGCATCCTGAAAAATGGGCATTGATGTCGGTACAAGCTAAAAAAATTAATTTTATTATTGCCACGTCGCACTTACTATTTTCGAATAATTCATTCTAATACGGGGATACAACAAAAAAACAACAATTAAATATTTACAAATAAATATTAAATTACTCCAAGAAAACAAACACAAAATAACGCGAACAGCCGTGCATATTTCACGTTCAACACCTTCTCGGAACGTTCAGCATAGTCTTATCACAGAGAAACTTCGAAATGTTATAGAGAAAGCGATAAGTTTTATTAGTAGAATAAATGACTCGTATTACTGCTGAAACTTGTTTAGTTATTTCTGTCGACTGATAAAAAAAAAAAAATGGTGTTCCCAAAAGTAAATCGGATACTTACGAAAAAAACTAGTTTTAAAAAAATTCCTACCAATTTTCCTTGAAGAATTTTTGTTTAGTTTTATTCTTCAAATGTCAAAACGTTTATTGACGCAACGTTACGAAACCGAAGCAATTAAACAATACAGAATCGAATTTCAACTGGTTTCTATACTTAAATAGGTTTCACTTTGAATCATTTCATATTCCGATGAATGAACTTTCAACGTTGATTGCCGGCGAAGGCGATGAAACGGCTCCGTGATATTGTATACGTTACGTAGAATGCTGAAAGCTACAAATTATTTTTTTTTTTGAAAGCGAAATATATATGTACATACCGCACTCTCAGTGCAATAAGGCCACATCTCAAAAAAAGCAAAAAGGACACATCACAAAAAAAGCATGTAAAAATTCAACAGAAAGATGGTTTCCTATACTTTTTTGTAGTAAAATGAGCTAATTTAGTGTATCTGTCACAGTTTTACCGATTTACATTAATTTTACCCAAAAATGTACGTTAAAAGAAGTACCTTTTTAGAAATGTGCCCTTCTTGTAATTGCATTTTTTTTTTGAGATGTGGCCTTATTACACTGAGGTTGTGATATGTATCATGTTATGCATGTATAGGTAGGTATGTTATTGCCTATATTATTTCATTTATGAATTGTATAAAATAATACGATAAATGTAAGCAGTAGATTTTTTATAGATTCTTTTCCTCATCCTCTTATCATATTTTCTTTCTTTACGAAGGTTCAGTTTTTAATTTGTACCTAATGGATGAATAGATGAATGACGAATATTACGTAAGAACAATTTTGGTATATTATCTTCGTTCGTTTATGGATCAACATTTTTCACTTTGGTACCATCTAACTCTCGTTAAAACCTAACTTGAAACAGATAAAGTAACAGCTCTCAATTTTCTCAAATTTGATAATTGGTAGGTATATTTCAAATTCATGTTTTTTTTAATGAACTTCTGATTAACTGAGTGATAATTACAGTTAATCATTTTGTCTCTAATTTCAGTTTCTTCTTTGCTATTAAGTTAGGTAGGTATTCGTTGCATCTCTTTTTCCTCATTCTGATTTTCATGCTGTTTAATATTAGCTAGTTATGAAAGTAAGATTTATTTCAAGTGTACTTTTCGTTGATCCGATTAAATAATTTTATTACATTTCTTCTATAAACCTTGTTATTTGTGATTTCAAGGCTTACTGTTATTTTATACGGTACCCATTGGTTTTTTTATATTATAATTTTCATGTGAAAGGATTGAAAAATTATTACTGAATTACGAAATAGGTCTGCCTGCCATTTAAAAATTACACTTATTAATTAGCTGAAATTCTTGCATACATTTAAAATTCTGAATTCCATTTTATTCTCGCGATTAGAGGCAGACTAGCTTTAAAAAACTAACTTCGGAATTGATTTAACAAGGAGCCTCATTTGTTGGGTGGAATAAGCCTCCTTCTTTCCTCAAAAATTTTTTCTAAATATTTTGCGCATTTATTATCTTTGAATACATTTTCTTTTTTTTATTGCAAAAAAAAAAAAACACTTTTCAGGCTCAGAAATAAAAACTCGATTTTCAACCCTTTGAAACCAATGAAAAATTCTTGGTTAGATCCTCAAAATTTTCTCTTAAAAAATGAAATTTGTGCATGAAATTCAAGGTCGAGTTGCAAATGATTTTTTCCATCTTAAGGCGGTGCTTCGGAAAATAAGTTCGTGAATGCGAAAAAGTTGTTTTTTTAGTAAAAAAATGAAAAAATTGTAAAAATAAATGCTAAATGCCTTCAAACAAAGTCTCTAAAACAATATATTATAATTTCAAATTATTTCGTTGCGTTATTTTTGAGAAAAACACTGCTAATGAAAATTATATCCTATTTTCATTGGCAGTGTTTTTCTCAAAAATAACGCAACGAAATGATTTGAAATTATAATATATTGTTTTAGAGATTTTGTCTGAGGGCATTTAGCATTTATTTTTTCTATTTTTTTCATTTCTTTATTTTAAAATCAACTTTTTCGAAATTACCTACTTATTTTCCGAAGCACCACCTTAAGCTATATTTCATACATATGCATAATTATGTCTAATGGATTAGTTAATACCATGCGCAGAAATCCTTTCAGTTTTTTGAAATCAGAAGTTCATTAAATTATTTAGGAACAAATATTATATTTATGCAATATATTAGAAAACATTCTTCTGCTCACAATTACCAATCATTTGGATGCAATTAAGTTTATTAATCATTAATAAGAAATTAATGGTATAATACATTTTTGCGCAAGGCATCAAGAGTTAACAAATGAACTGGACGCTTGTTACAGAAATTTGAAGCTCGAAGTTCCCATTTTTAGCCAGGAAAAAAATTAAGATTAGTTTTTCTTTTTCAAAGCGTGGTTGTCAATGAGAAAATGCAATATTACGAGAAAGATTTTTTAATTTAATAATGAAAAAAAAAAAAACTGCTGAAAATGACTACAGTGCGAAAAATATTTACAGGCGATTTCTGATGAACAGAAAATTATAATATAGAAAGAAACATCATTGAAAGTTGCTTCAAGTTCCTATATATAAGCACAGATGATAATAATAATTTCTCAGAAAGAGATAAGAGTTTATAAAAAAATAAGAAATGAAAACAGTTAATTTGCGGAATATCGGTAAAGGGAAAAGAGCAAATTAAGGAAGTAAACGATATCAAACAAAATGTAATGATGAAAAATAAAAAAAGAAGAAAAGATATTTTCTATTTATTTTGATGTGGAAGGCCCCAAAAAAATGTTTGTAGGATGCCGCTTGATATGTACAGTATATGATTAACAATATATAATATCTTTGAAATTAAAAATTTTTGGGTAAAAAAAAGTAAGTATAAAGAAATGAGAAAATATGAAGCAATCATCTTTGAAAGATATCTAAAAAAAATTATGGTGGCTCTGTCCCCACCTGATCTTAAGCAAAATGAAACTGAATGTTAATATTAAGGTCAAATGGAAATATGTACTGAAAAAATATATAGGTATTTAAAATAAAAAAATAAAAATAAAATAATCAATTAAGTCAATTTATAATCATCTATAAGATCATTTATTCAATTTTATAGGTTCTTCAAAATGATATAACCGAAATTAGAAGATTTATCTGACAATTCAACACCGAACCCTATTTATTGATAAAAAAATTTTTAAATCAATTCAATTTACTAAAACTGATTCATTATTATTATTTTGAGGCTTGGAAAGATCTTTTGCATTAATATATTTTAGATCATAGATTTTATTACTTTTTTCTTGATTCAAAAACAAAATTTTCTGATCTATGATAATTTCATGCAATTTAATAATATCTATATCTCCACCTCGCAAATGAACACGATAACTTTTTGAGGACAAATTTTTAATTTTTTAATTTTCTTTAAAATAAATTTTGTCACATATCTAATCATAAAGGTGTTTCTTTTTAACCGAATTTTCACGTCAATGATGGCTATTGTAGTGTATCTTGTTGTAAGAATGGGGGGTGGGACTTTTTTAAAAATCTATTTCATGACCCCAGGACCTTTTTTAGGTTTTTTAGCGATCGTTCGCAATCACCTTGGAGAAAATATTCGTTTAAACTATTATAATTTCGCAGTCCAGATTCGTCGCTTATACAAGGTCCTATCAAACGATGTCCATGGATCGTCATCAATAGGTATTAAGTATATAGATAAAACTAAATTACGAAAGTACATGGAATTTTTTAATAGTGATTTAAGGATGGCACTCAACTTATTCACTGCTACCTCATAATATTGAACTATCGAAATACTTAATTGCTTCAAGGGAGTGAATGATTTACAATTTATTTTAAAAATGGATGTTCAAAATAATACGTGTATGTGCCAATAAATGTTGGTGGACATGTATAAATATGAGACTTGGACTTTTCTTTTTCTTTTTTACTCATGTACAATAATACATCTGGGACTCTGGGTATCTAATTACATTGTTCAATCCTGCACCTCTTTGTAATATCAATTACACGCATTAATCTGCGGTGTTCTTCTATTAAAGCTATTCTTTTCTATTCCATTTTTTTTCTGCAGTGTTCATGTATTGCAACTCAAATTTTCGGTTATTCGCTTTTATCTACACTTCGAGAGAACATTAATGAACACATTTCATCGTAATTTATTCCTTTATTAACAAACCAGAATAATACATACGTGGTTAATTTAAATAACGAAAAATAAAACACTCAAAAAGGAACAAATAATGTCACATAGAAGATGAATATTATAATTTTTCCCTTACTCCTGAAAAATCAGACTGGAACCGTTTCTCAAATTCTTTCAGCATTGTTGATCATTTTCAATACACTCTACTTCAGCGCAAATGCTATAATTTTCTTAAAAAACCATAAAAATTAAACGGTCAAATATATTTTATTCGGCATCTCGCGTTGGTACGTTTATTTGATGATTGGTATAACTCGCTTGGCTAACTGAAAAGTAGAAGCATAATTGAAAAATGTAAAAATATTGACGTTGAACCTTTATTGATATTTTTACAAAAATCTGAGTCAAGAAAAATTAGTAAAAAGCGTCGATTTTTTAGGTGATTTCGACGTTGAACTATCGTTGAGATTTAAAAAAAAAAATTTGGTCCAGGATCAGGTATAATATATCGATGCTTTTCTTCAAAAACCACGTAAGTCGGACTTACGCAAAATTCACTTTTAAGTCGTTTTTTATGTAAAAAAAATCGAGGAATTCGATTTTGAAAACCTCGTAAGTCCAAATCATCAACTAGCGCTTCTATCCGTAAAAAAAGAAACCTCGTAAGTCTGTCATCAAAAGAAAATATTCGTACCTCTCCTGAAAAATTTATATATTTTGGACTTACGTAAATGGTTTCTTATGTAAAAAAAATCGAGGAATTCGATTTTGAAAACCTCGTTAAGTCCAAATCATCAACTAGCGCTTCTATCCGTAAAAAAAGAAACCTCGTAAGTCTGTCACCCAAAATAAAATACTCGTTCCTGAAAAATTTATATATTTGCACTTACGTGGTTTTTGAAGAAAAGCATCGATATACTACTTATTTACTTTCAGCTGACACGTCATTTATCACTGGAATAATGGATATAAATTAATTATCAAGTCAAAAAATTGTTTATTTTATGATAGATATTTAGAGAATGAGAGGATAGAGAGAACAATCTAAATTATAAAATAAAATATTTACACTGACTAATCAATAGCTGCAGCATAACAATCTCGTCCAAAATACATAATAAAAAAGGAATAATTCGTTTCACTATTCATACTGAACAATATACGATTAATAAAAATCATAAAATAAGATTCTGTTGAACTTAGTTTAATGAGATAAACTGAGTTTCAACCGAAATAATAAATTCATGCTATCGATTTTGTGAAGCTCCACACAATGCGATTTGAAGAAACCTATGATGGCTAAAATAAGTAAAAGTGTGTAAATACAAATGCGTATGAAGTTTACAGACGCATTCGAAGGATTTGAATTAATCACCCTCTAAATAGTGAAATAAAGCATAAGGAACAATCAATAAAAATATTCTTCCAGCTTCCTTGTATTGAATCTATAACATAAATTCATATTCTAATGATACTCATGACAGAAATTAGATAAGAACTAGTATATAAATAAATGATATACGTACACCATAGTATCAAATAATTAACGCACGGAGTTAGACTTGGAATGAGCGATTAACCATTGCAAGGTTATATCAATGTTTTCTTTCTCTTTGCAAGATATTGAGTAACAACAAATTTCTCGATCTTGAATTGCATTCAAATTCCTTCAAAAAGTAATAAAAATAAAAATTCAATACCCTCTATACTCAAAAATATTGCTTACAATCAAGACAGGTCATATTACATTCTATCAATCAAATCCTTCTCATCAAGTGCAGTAGGTAAGTCTCGTTTATTTCCCAAAACAAGAACTGGAATACCCATTAATTGTGGTTTATCAATTAAATTATGAAGCTCGTTTCTTGATGCTTCTAATTTATCTAAGTCTGCAGCATCTACCATATACCTAAGTTACAAAGAGATAGTATGAAAAACTAAGTAAATGAAATACTGAGATAGAATTTACCAGCAAAAATTCTTACACAATTGCGTTGACTCCACGGCAATACCTTTCCCACATGGACCGGAATCTGGGCTGACCACCAATATCCCATACCTTAATAGTAACATTGCCTTTTGTAATTTTTCTCATATTAAATCCAACTGTAGGAATTGTGTCTTGGTTATATTGACCCGACTGAAAATATGAAAAAAAAAAAGATTAAAGCTGGCATATTACCTCAAAGATGATTTCAAGAGATGGGTTTGGCAGTATTAGTTACTTACTGCGATTATATTCACAAACGTTGTTTTTCCAGAGTTTTGTAAACCGACTAACGTTAATTCCATTTCTTCCTTCCAGAATAAGCTTCTGAACCAATCTAAAATTTTATTAACTAATGCCAACATGATGATAACTTTAGAGAAAGATGTCTTGATTAATAATTACTATAACATAAGCTAAACAAAGAGAGGAATGTGAGATGCGTAAAACACTAAAAATAAATTTAAATACAACATAATTGAGAAATCATGAGTAAAAAGTTAGAAACACAAGATGAATAAAGTAATCAGAAATGAATTAATTCCAAAAATTACAACGAAAGTAAAATAATGAAAAGAATTGACTAACAAATTTGATAACGATGTTTGCTTGTTTGATTTGCAGATTCACATTGCTAAACTAAAACGAAAGAGAGAGCCACAGGCATGGCCTACTTTATTTGATTTACTCCTTTGATTAACTCAATTCTGAACATGTAACTAATGTACAGGAATAATTTTCGTGATTTGGAAAAATATTTTTCATATTTTATTTATTTTATTATTGATTACTTTATGATTGTATTACAATTCAAAGGTTAGGTTAGTTTATATACTTTTGTATTCTCATCTAACGATATCATAAAGCGATCGACAATTTTTTAAACTGACGTTCTTCACTAATCATAAATTAATCGTTAAATTCAATTTCCTAACTTTTTTGACATAAAGATGTAAAAGTTCTGAAATTTTGGTAAAGTAATTATATATGTCTGTAAATTCATTTCTAAATTATATGAAAATAATGATGATTTTTTACAATAAAATAATTGCAATAATTTCATTCTCAAGTATTCAACCAGCTCCACATTTTTTAACATGGTTGCAGGAATACTTGAATAACTTAAAATTTCTCACTCTCTAATTCAATTTAAAATAAATGTTGCTTACTTATTTAGTTTTTTTTTTTTTTTTTAAACTTACGTAATGTTATATTTTCATAACAAAAAAAGTGGCATGGACGCAAAGCGTGCTACAACTTCGCTTCAACTTGAGTTTTTTGCTTCAATTTCAAATTCTCCAGAGTTCTCCAGGTTTTGAATTTTTAAATTATATTGCTACTTCATTGAAATTCGGAAAAAATTCTTTTTGCATTTTACTTGATACATTGAGAAAATTTTAGGGGAAATAGGGAACATCATTACCAAACTGACTCTTTTTTCATATTATCTCAAATCATGGTAGGAACTATCATCCATTTTGCCATTATTTTGTCGGGAAAATGTTAATTGATTATGCCAAACCACATGATTATCTTGTATTTTTTTTTTTGAAAACTAAATGCAAAAAAGCAAAAAAAAAAGACAAACTTTGAATTACAAAAGAAATGCCTTTCAAATATTTTGAATACCAAAAAATGTTATTTATTAGACATCAGTGAATTTAAATTGTTCATTGACATCACAATTTTTGATACTTCGATGAATTATCATCGGAGTAATATTTCAGGTGATTTTTTTCGCTTGTCAAAGTATGTTCGGTAATTTTGAAGCTGAAATGTGGCAAATGTAAGTCCTACCGAATTTTCGTTTTTGTTTTGTTTTGTTTTTTTTTTTGTTGTTGTTTCAGTTTTTGATTAAGACTACAGGCATTAGACACTTAATCGTAGAGACAGAATGGTGTACTAGATATCTCATATGAACTCAACAACCACCAAATACTTATAATACTGGCAATTACTATTACATGCTATTATTCATGTACTACATCATTTTATTCAGTAATTTTCCCTAAAATACTACTTGAAATGCAATAGAACATGAGTAGTGCCTCAATTATTTTTTTACTTTTTGTATGGAGAAAGACATTTTATTCATGAAAACACAAAACTTTTTTTTTGCTTTCTCCAATTTAACTCGCTCTAAATTTCCTTGATGAACTTTCAAATGATTTATTAGCTTCGTATACTGATGAATTCATCAGAATTCCATGAATACATTGATATTCAATTGAAAAGCTCTATAGGCTATTGAATGAATATAAATTTCTTAGTTTTTATTAGTTATTAAAATTATGTATTGTTAAATGAAAAGTAAAGATCCAATTTTTTTGTTTCAACTCCTAATTCATCGTTTGGTAAATTAGAGTTGAAATTTATAGGCAACTCATCGTGAAACGAATACATATTCGATGAAATGTTTCAAACTAAATCAATTTTATTCGAAATTCATATCCTCTATCTCATTCCAAACAAGCTTAACTCAATAACGTTCCAAAACATTTCAATTCCCAACATGCAGTAATTACAATGCGTAATTGTTTATAATTGAAAGCGATTCTCGTCAACGATTGGTGTTAAAACGTTGATCACATCGATTTCAAAAATCCCGCGCGATTGCAGTCACCAATCGCCATATTGTTCGTTGTTTATAGGCAATCACTAAGCAATGCTTTAGCAACGCCCACAGTTACCGGTCACGATAAATCACTATTTTTACCACTTGTTGTTCTGTCGTCAAGTTCGCGTAGTTTTATCACAGCGTGCTTTTTGTCATTTGGTGTATATTGATTGAAAAATTAAGAATTACGTTATTAATGGTTTAATTAATTCAGTCAAACAGAATGTTCAAGCTGACGAATGGGTAAGCAAATCCTTCTGTGTTAATCTTAATGTTCTCGTGTTTCTGGAATAAGATTCACCACGAATGGTGTACCTCGTGCTTGATGATAATTATTATATTTACAAATAATCTTTGTTGATTTATTTCCAAGCTGAGCTTCCAAACATATTATTACAACGAATAATATGCAAAATATTTCGTATTTATTCTCAAAATGGATGTACCACTGTGTATTATCGATCGGTGGAGTTACCACTTGTTGTCAAATGCGTTGTTAGTAATGTCGTGATTTTCAGTTTATTTACTATTTAGGATTTGAAAATTACTTATTTCTATTTAGTTATGAATATTCGCGTATTTGTCTCCAATGTGGACTGAAGTTGGTGATATTTTTGTCTACGTTCCCACTTGCATCCATCATCGAACAACTTATGTTTCAGTCTAGGTGCGTTATTGATTATTTATATGAAATATTATTTTGAGATTCTGGTCAGCAGTTCATTACAACATCTCATATCTTGACCATACAATAACTAATAATATTAAATTTGTTCCATTTCCATAATAGATATACTGCGTATTAATTTCAATTATTGATAAAACTACGATCATCGAATACGTTTTAAATGTAGGAATTTTGATTTTCGATTTAATTATTTCTATTCAGGGTCATCGTTTTGTGCTGTAAAGTATTAATCGTTCAACTATGGATCTCGCCAATAATCATCTCAGGTATCACTCATCACGTATTTCCATCTTCACGGAGCTTTCTATCAAGCATTCCAGCGACATTATCGATTACTTTTATAACATTATTTTCAAGTAACTGTCGTACTAAAATTTTTAACCTCTGAAACCGAGTTGAGTCATAATCAAGCAAAAACCTTCCATATTTGCTCACGAAATGGATGTACTACTGTAAATATCGATTGGCCAAGTTACCACTTGTTGTCGAATGCGTCGTTCGTAACCCTGTAATTTTGATTTTCAATTTTTATTTTAATTCGCTATATTTGGCAGTTCATGCATCGGTACAGTAGTTACAAACGTACGAGTTTTATCTCGGATACGAAAGGCGTTTTATCGTATAAATTTCTACACCAGTTACCCCAGCCTTTCCTCGTCCGTGAATTTGTGTTTCTGAAAAAGGTGCGTTATCGATTATTTATTTAAAATATTAATGGCGAATTTCATTCCCACAACTCCACACAGCCTACCAGTGAAATTAACTAGTGAAAACGTGATGGTCAATTTCATTTTTTTTTTCACGTATTGAATTATTTAATTACATGTTTTAAATTATATCTTGATATGGTTTACATGCATGAAATTATGTTTTGAAATTTTTTATAGAATTCGTCCCGACTTTTTTCCCCTTTGATACTCTGTTATCGTGCGTAATAAACAGTAGATAATATATCCTTGAAACTCATTCGAAAATTGTGAGCTATGTGTTTCACAAAAAGAAGCAATTTTTTCATTTTATTTTTAATAGCATTTCGGTTATTGAAATAAAAAACTGAAAAAATCGCTTGACATTTTTGTAAATATTTAGGTATTTTATTCATTTATGGGGCTCTGGGAAATTCCCAATGCGTCTTTGAACTTGGGGTTCTCCTTGGTGCCCCAAAACCCTTTCTAAAGATTAAAATTTGCGATATTTTTGTTCATAGTAAAGCAACGTAGAAAAAAAATTGATTTTTTGGACGAGGAAGGAGCCAAAAAATATGTTAAAAGGTCCTTTTTCGCTTCATTTCCCAGTACCAATTTTTTCATCAATCTGGCTTTGGCTATAAAAATCGTTCTTAATATTTTTTGCTTGTCTTTGAAATTTCGAAGAGGAAGGTGAGTGAATATAATTGGAAACAAATTGATTTTTTTATCCTTGTGTTAAAGAAAAAATTCGACTTTTGCTCCCCATGTTGTTTTTTTTTTTGTTGCAAAAGTTTCCTTGAAGATGGAGTTGAAGTTGGGTTCCTTTTTGGGACCACCTATTTTTGAACTTGATTGCCGAGAAATTATCATATATAATGCCATCGATAAGTTTATAGCGCCAGTTTTTGGTATTAATCGTTAATTAGGGGTAGTGGTGGAGGAAGGGGCTGGGGTGAAATATCGAAATGAGATGCTAAAACAATTTTGAAATCAGTGTTGGACTTTTTTTAATTTTCCACAGCCTAAAGTAATTAGTTGTGATCCAAGACATTGCATATGAGACATTATTTCAATAATCGACCAATTTGGTGGATGAAGCTTATTGTATGTTCTTAACAATTTTGAATTGCCTTTCACTCATTTCTAATCATTATTTTGCAGATGATCAATTTAAAAAAATTACTTTGCTAGGTGTTCAATAATTTTTCGAGCTTCAGTTTCATCAAAAAAACATTAAAGTCTGGAAAAATTGAAATAGACAAAAAAAATTTTTTGGCTTAGAGTAGAAAAGAACGTAATTTTAAGTAGAATTTTATCCTGACTCTAGGAGGAGATAGCATGGTTATTTTTTTGGCGGAGGGAGGAGGAAGGGAGGGGTGGTTAAACTCCAGCCATTGAAAAAATTGTCAGAAAATAAAACTACGATTTTTATTATGAATCAGTTAGAAAATTGACTATTATTTATACATTTTAATGAATTTAATGGTTATTAAATTCATTCCATAACTATTTGGAAGAGGGGGGCTTGATTCACTTGACAGAAATTAGTTGAATTGCTAATTTTTGCGCTGGTCGTTGACAAATTAATGGTCCTCATGGTATGATAGTAGGTAGCCCTTTTGTCACGTTTTTTATTTTTTTCTAATATGCCTAAGCGAAATTAATTGTTAGAATTTTTAATACCTACAAATTTCTTTTTTTTATGAGAATCGAAAAATCTCTTGGAAATATGAAGTTTTGCAAGTGCAAGGTGTCTAGCTGTCTACCAGTCGAAACAAATGCGAAATTACGAAAAAGTTACGAAAAACCGTCGAAAATGTACGAAATCTACGAAATTCATGCGAAATTTTGAAAGCAATTAATTGCGTTTTTAAAATGAAAAAAAAAAAAAAAAAAAAACGCAAAATTCAAATGAACAAAATCGTCATTGAAAACTTTTTAAATAACTCAATTTGAATGTGAAAAAAGTAAGCGAGAGTGCGTGACAAATTGCAACTCTTCAAAATATATCGTACGAAAAAGGTACAAAATTTTGTTCTTTGAATTTAGTAGACATCATGAAGTGGATTAGTAGGTGAAATGACTAATAATTTCACAGAAAATATATTCACTATATGAGCACGAGGAAAATTTGGGGGAGGGGTGCTAAAATCCTCAAGCCTCCCTATCTTCGCCTATGGCTTTGACAGAATTTTCACGCTATTTTTAATCATTTTTGCTTGTCCATCAGTTGCAATACATCCAGTGAAGGAAGAGGTGAAAGTGTTTCTGAAAGAGTTTGAAAATATTTCACGGTTCTGATAACCAACATTGTTGTAGAAAATATTGCATTTGCGTAATTTTCATCTTTCTTACGTTTTACAACGGTTCCAAAATAGGAGAAAATCGAATAAATCGATTATCGAATTTTTTCGTTCAAGTGGAAATACTTTCATGGATTACAATAAGGAGGAGATTCAAAATTCTATAAATATAAAAAAGCTTCATCCATCAATAAAAATGATTTGATTATTGAAATAATATTCAGCCTAATATGTCTCGAATCATAGGTCATCATAGAGGAGACTTAAAATTTTGAAAATTGAGAATTTTTCAAAAACTCTTTACGACAAGCGAAAACCTATTCTTGGGGTATATTTCAAGAGTGAAGGGGAATGGTTTCGAAGGGATAAATAACCTATCTTGAAAATCTCACTAATTCTTACTCCACGTAAGAGGTGAATGGAAACGATCGTCGTATCAATATAAATTTCTATTCATTCAATTTTAGTTGTTTCGTTTTTACGTGGCGACTTAATTTTCCAGTCTTTACGCAAAATATTAAGTCACGTTACATCGCGTGTTTCTTACATTCTTGTAAAGCGTTTTGCGTTAAGTGAACTCAGTGAAGAGTCAAACGTCATGGAAATGGTCAAGGGCTTTTGTTTTTCCATTACGTCGTTGTTTGTGAATAGACCTTAATCGTATGTAAGAAAATACCGAAAAATTAGTCATTTGCTAGATGATTACAAATGGCCTGAAACGCAAAGATTTGAAGACTTCATCCTTCTCCGATCACTCTTCCACATTGACTTTATATACATGGACGGAGCCCATAATGTAAATCTAAATTGAAATCATTTCTAAAATTTTCCAAGGTCTGAATTAGAGTAGCTCATTGCGCATGCGCATGTTTACTGGATTTTTATCGAAATAGATCAACTATTTCTTCAAAATTGAGTGAAAGTTCGTTAATTTTCGTGATTTTGTACCGTTTTTCAAATGTAATTAAATAAAGGCGAATGAAGGAACTACTTAGGTTTTGCTTAATTTTTAATTCGATAAAACATTTCCGAGATTTCATTATTGATTCGTAAAAGTTGAGTTTCGTCATCTTCTGTCTCAGTCGTTTCGTTGTGAATTCTTATTATTAAATATAAATTATAAATAGAACATGATCATGAAAAAATAGACAAAATAATGTAAAATGTTACGATATCTTCTCTAATTTTCGGACTTATAACTAAAGTGAAAAGACCACGTATTAATTCATTTTTATTTTACTAACATTTTAAATAAAATTAATTTAATCAATTTAAATTAATCAATATTCATATATTTTTCAAATAAAATTGATTTAATATTTATTATAATAAAATATGCCAAGTTGAAAATAAATTCAACTGAAGAAATTGTTCAACTTTTAAAATTTATATCTCTTGAATTACTGGGGTGGACAGAAGTCAGGTAACGTAGTTTGAAAATTAAAAAAAAAAGTAAGCAGCCATGCTGTATTACTGAAGCTGAGTGTTTAACTGGGGCTTGTTCATTTACAAATAACAATGCTAACCTCTTTATGTCTATAGGCTCTGCCCTATATCATTGCTAAAATGCGCCATTTTGGATCCATTTTGCCTCAAATTGAAGATGTCATATTTTGGTCATCACCTAATCCTACTCATGAAGTTTGAACTTTTGTAGGTCAATTTGGTGAAGAGATATGGAAGATTCATGTAATTTTCTGCAGACATTTCCCCTCCAAAAGCCCTTTTTTACTTTAACTCCCCTTTAAATGTACCTGAGGTATTGAAATGAAGGAAGGTTAGTCACTTGGACTCATTTTGTCATATAACGCGACAATATAAAATTTTCGACATCTCTTGTATTTCCATCGCATTTTGAGGTCTATAACACCTTTTTCTCCCCTCTAACATCATGTATGGAGGTGAATTGAGAATATAGTACCCTTCTTATCCTCAGTAATCATATGAGTTTATATTATTAATATTTTTACTAATTTGAGGCTCCTCAACCTCTACTTAAATTTTGATAATCCGCCATTTTGAATCCATTTTGATTTGAATTCAAGAGTTCATATTCTGGTCGCCAACTTACCCTACATACAAAGTTTCACCTTTCTAGCTTGATTTGGTGAGGAGATATGCAAGATTCAGGAAATTTCATAACTTAAAACTTCCTCAGAAAACCAGTTTTTGCTTTATCTTCCCTTAAAATGCTCTTAGAAAACTGAAACTTGGATATGTTGGTGACCGTGACTCACTATTTCGTATAAAATCAAAAACAAAAAATGTAAGGTATTTGCCCCTTCTCCAGCCCCATACGAAATTTGAGTGATCCGCCATTTTGAATTTTTTCGAAAAAATAAAAAAGTACTTTTGTTAGATTTCTAAGAATAGTCTCTCACCAAATTTTGAGCGAGTTTCATGAATACCCGCCGGCGCTTCCCGTGGAGGAAAAAACAATATATATACCAAAAATTTAGACATTTGCCAAATGATTACAAATGGTCTGAAAGGAGAAGATTTGAAGACCACACCTACCCCCAACCTTCCATTCCCAAATTAGGTAGGCTATAATAGCTATCGTCTTTAATTAAAAAAACTCAGCTAGAAAAATTGAAGAGTTGTACAACTTCAAATAATCTTAAGAATCTCCAACAAAATTTTAATAATTAATATTTATTTCCAACGTAAAATTAATTAATTACAGTTGAATAGGATATCTTATTCCATTATAAAAATTTTAAAAATTAAAAATGTCGATAAGTTGAATGACAATTTTTAAGATTCTATGATTCGGAAAAATTTCTAATAATGAATTTGTTGAGATTTTGTTATAATTTTTTCAAGTTTATATAAGCGTTGGCTAAAATTTAATTGAAAAAACTTGATGAATCGAAGAATTAAAAAAAAATTGAATTTCTAAAAATTAGAAGAATTCAAAAATTAGTTGATTTAATTTTTTTTCATGTGTAATAAATTGAAATAAATAATTTTGGAAATGTAAAAAATGAAAAAATTTCTTCGGTTTCTTTATTTGGTCATCTTTGCTTTTTCAATCTTTTTTCAAATTAGAAAAGATAATTAATTTGATGTTGTTAAACAAGTTTAATTTTTCGATTTGTTCGATGTCGTTGCCTGACTTGGCTCACCTCTGTATGATCAAGATTAGATATTGAGAAAAAAAATTCAAATTTTATTTTTATGAAAAATAGAAACTTTTTAATTTCTTCTACAATTGTTTTTTTCTTAATATCCAAGAAATTGGATTATTGAAGTGTTCCAATTGGTATTGAAACTTTTTTTTGGCGAATAAATGAACGCACTTCAACTGTGACACGTGATTTGTAAAATGGTCCCAAAACGAGTTATAAGTTTATGAATTAAATAAATATCGTTTGCATTGAACGCGGCGCCGGCGCGATGTCACCAAAATAGAGAGAAAAAAGTTAGTTGCTCGTAATATTACACGCTAGTAAAATTCAAGTTTCTTTCGTTTCCTTTTCGTTCGGATAAGACTGGCAGCGACTACATTTATAGCGTCATCGTAGTCGTCGTCGATGAGTGAGGTGTTAATGGCCGAAATATACGAAATGAAGGCGATATCATTAATCATAGCCGCCGGTGAATAATGATAAATATGCACGTTGATGTGTAACTCGGTAGTAGTAAGATAGATGGTATAGTATACGCAGCTTTTGGGCTAATTGTTTGTCGGATGCCGCCGTATACGTCATTCTTTCTGTCTACCTGCGACCTGTTTCCAAGTTTCGCGTTTCATTTCGTCCAGCCTGAGTTATTTTTCATTTGTCTTTTTCGCCCCATTTCCCTCATCTACGTTCGTGTTAATAGGTTTCTTGATAATTAAAAAAAAAAGGATGTATTCGCGGCGAATTGCTGCAGCTGAAGTTTCGCGAAAAGCGTACATCGATACTCGCATTATTTAAATTGGTAATTGGCATTTCACGATCGTGATAAATTATGGAAACTTGAGTGTAAATAGCAGTGATTGTCGAAGTTATTTTTTTTATTTTTTTTTTATGCAAAGGTATATCATGTGAATACACGATTGCATGCGCATTCGCCTCTCGACTATTTTTGACTAAGGTGTTTGCAGGTAATTACGCCATATTAAAGTTTCGAAATTTTTGTACGCTTGGAGAAGGGTAGAATGGTTATGCTAAAGACAAGAGTCGCAGAAATATCATCATTTTAGCGTTCTAAATTTTGTTTCCCATAAAAATTACGTACAGTGCCTACGAAGTAATGACACAAAAAAAAAATTAATAAATGAAAAAAAGCATTGAGTTAATTTTACTAAAGGTACTTCGACAAATTTAGAAAAATTTCTAGCGTATTTTTTTATTTATTCGTAGATTTATAATTCGATTTCGTATTGATTTAATATTTGAATTATTATGAAAAATTATTTTCCCTTTTATATTCAATTATTTAATATTATTAATATATATATTAAAAACAAAAAAAAAAAAAAAATGGTCAAAAAGTCGCCGGACATTAAGGGTAATGAATATTTGATTTGATTTGATTATGTAATTATGGAGATGCATTAGATCTGCTCGTGTGCAAAGATTAAACAGGTAACGCCATCTTTAGGTTGTTTCGCATGATTGTTGGTGTTTCCAACGCAGAGAGTAAAGAAAGCAAGAATTCTTTCTGGTTGAAAATGAAAATACGCAAAAACTGATGAAGAATACAGTGTCGGTTGTAAATTATATGTATATTTGATGATTTTGTGGTGACTCGCGAGTTTTGTGCAAAAAAATGTTTGATAAAGTTTAAAAAAAAATGCAAGCAAGTATGCTACATTAATGGTGCTGGCTTCTTGATGGAGTTTGTTCAAATTTGCGAATAATATTGTCAACTTCTTTTCGCTCATTTCCTGTATGGAGGCTGGAAAGCACTCAGCCTATCCTTTTCAAAACTACGTAATTACTTGATTTAGAATATCTAGTACTTCGTGCCCGCATAAAACCATGTTTATCAAATATCAACTATTTGAGAGTTATTCTCAATCTTTCCCTAAATTTCAATCATCCTTCATTTTGTATGTATTTTGATGCAAATCCCAAGATTTATAGTCAGGTGCCCAACAAACCCTACATATAGAACTCGAGCTTTATAAGTACATTCAGTGAAGAGGTGTGGTCAGTGACGAAATTACTCAACTTGATTTCCTTTTTTAAGAAATGTTTCTCGTTTTCTCTTCTAAACGCATTTAGAATGCTGAGATTTAAATACGTTCGTAATTTGATATTACACTATTACGTGAACAGGATTGCTAGGTGGAAAATTGAAAAAATTACCGCCAATCGATTTTTATAGTCTTGAAAATATCGAAATCACTTACTGTATTTACGGTTAGAAACCATGGTAATTACCGGTAATTACACATTTTACCAATTTTTTGATAAAATCTGGTATATGTAAAAATGTTGAAAAAAATTGAACTCGTCACCATTGCATTTTGTAGGAGAAAATCACCAATAATCAATTTCAACGCGTTGGAGTATTCACTAAAATTACCACTTAACGTATTTACGGTAAAAACGCTGTAATTACTTAGTTGACTGGTTTTTTGAAAAAAACTTGGTGCGTGCAAAATTTTTGAAATATCCCCACTAATCAACATTGAATTTTTTTTCCAACTTTTTTCCGTTTTCGTACACTTTTTATTTTAAATTCATCTTCCTAAGTGGTTTTGGAAGGGATGGGTAGGGGTTTTTAGACTCTATATTGGGTGCGATCTGTAGGTATGAAGGTCTTAGCAATGTTATTTGTTAGCTTAAACGATACAACTAAGTCACTGGATGAAGAAGACGTATTCTTCATTATAGTGCGGTCCACGAAACTAGACTCTTATGTTTATATACAAAAAATAAAATTTTTGCCTTCATAAAAAAGACGTTGCCAAATCTCTTCAAATTAACCAACTATTTTATGAAATCGAATTGTGATTTATCTCCATAATTATTAGTAATAAATATGGCAACGAAGTGCTTATCAGGAGGGTCTAGTTTCGTGAACCGCACTATAGTCGTTATTAAGGTGGTGCTTCGGAAAATAAGTAGGTAATTTCGAAAAAGTTGATTTTAAAATAAAGAAATGAAAAAATAGAAGAAATAAATGCTAAATGCCCTTAAACAAAGTCTCTAAAACAATATATTATAATTTCAAATTATTTCTTTGCGTTATTTTTGAGAAAAACACTGCCAATGAAAATAGGATATAATTTTCATTGGCAGTGTTTTTCTCAAAAATAACGCAACGAAATGATTTGAAATTATAATATATTGTTTTAGAGACTTTGTTTAAGGGCATTTAGCATTTATTTCTTCTATTTTTTCATTTCTTTATTTTAAAATCAACTTTTTCGAAATTACCTACTTATTTTCCGAAGCACCACCTTAATCGATGGTAGAAGTTGCTATCAAATATACAAAATGTTTCTTAGGTCGCACCTATAATAGACAAGCAAAGCAAAAACAAAAAGTACTAGCAAAAGCAAACCAATGTGAACTAATACACTTGCCTACATAGTCAGAAACAGAATGCTATAAAAAGCAATAGTTGCTTCGGAAAGCAGATAGCAAAAACAAAACAATTTGGTTTTCCTATATGTTTTCTGTAGCAAATGGAATGGTACATATGTGATTTGCGATAAGTGTTGATAGCTTTTTACTGAGTGATTTCTTATTACCTCGTTTTTGAAAATTTTGTTGTTGAAGTTATACAAAATGAATTCTTAATATAAACGCAAACTATCATAATTATTACACTATTCAGTCTAGGATGCCACTTATTTTTCGAAGTTCGACTTTTTGGTGAGGACCCCCCCTTAAAATGTTCTTTAATTTCAGCCCGAAAAAATAATTTTAACCCGTGGCGACTTGAGCTCAAAGTTTCCAAAAATTTGAAATTTTTCAAAAAAAAAATAATTATTTATCCATTTTTTTTTTGTTGTTGTTTAAACCATATGCTTGGCGTACTACAGACCCCCAAAAATTTAACAGAACAATTTTTTCCAAAATTAGGGGGTTACCAAAATTTTTTCATCTTGATGAAAAGTTCATAATATTATGTATTTTTATGAATTTATTGAAAATTCGGTAATTCACGAGTCAAGTATGATTTTTAAATAAATGAAGACAAAGAATTCTTGTGCAAACAAAGGGAAAAAGGAAGACCAGGATCAATGATTGGTGTCGATATTTTCATGATGTCAAGTGCATTGGCAGAAGCAATGTCGAATAGGTCGTTCAATGATTCTTTAAAATCATTTTCTCTCTGCTTAAATACTGGATTAGTTTTTGATTTATTTTTAACTAATTCTTTCCAAACATGATATAGTTTGCTAATTTTTTTAATAATTTTATCCTTGTTCTGAGTGGGAATTCGTGCCTTAGTCCAAAACATAACACTTCCTCGGCAGTTAAAATTTTACTTTTTTGAAGGTTTAATAAACGAAATCTCAAATTATAAAACAAAACTTTTAACACATCACTCTTAGAAGGAAGTTTGGCGCCCGTAATTTGGTGTTTCACCGAGCCCACCAAAAAAATACCCTGTCGCCGTCTCGACATTTTTCAAGAAATAAAAGCTAAGAAATGAAAGTCCCGCAAGCAAAGTATATCAACTTATTGCATAGTTGTAAAGAAAATAGGAAAATAGAAAATCTCTCGGTAGATTCGTGCGATGCGATGCAGCTGTAAATAAGCCAGATTGTTTCGATTTGAAGGTCATTGCTTATCGCAACACAGGACAACTACAACGCAGGTGAATAACTTATGCGATTGACAAAACCAGGGGTGTTAAAACCTTTACTAAAAATATACATTTTTTATGCATAGCTCATTGCATTTCGATTATCATCAAATGAAGATAATAAAAATCATACTTGACTCGTGAATTACCGAATTTTCAATAAATTCATAAAAATACATAATATTATGTACTTTTCATCAAGATGAAAAAATTTTGGTAACCCCCTAATTTTGGAAAAAATTGTTCTGTTAAATTTTTGGGGGTCTGTAGTACGCCAAGCATATGGTTTAAACAACAACAAAAAAAAAAATGGATAAATAATTATTTTTTTTTTGAAAAATTTCAAATTTTTGGAAACTTTGAGCTCAAGTCGCCACGGGTTAAAATTATTTTTTCGGGCTGAAATTTTTTAGGGCTTCATTAGAAGCCCAAAGGAACATTTTAAGGGGGGGTCCTCACCAAAAAGTCGAACTTCGAAAAATAAGTGGCACCCTAGACTGAATAGTGTAATAATTATGATAGTTTACATTCATCACATATATTATTTTGCTCTGCAGAACAGATTATCTTGTTCATGAACGATTCGGATTGATATTTATTTTTCAAGTACATACAATCACACTATTTTGTTACCTTTGATGGCTTTGATTCATTAATTGAATGAACGAATTCGTGTACCTTCTTATGTAACTATTCTCCATGTTTTGTCTCCAATGTGGGCACACAGAATGAGATATCAATAGCAAAAAGCAAAAGCAACTGCTATCTCTAGCGAATCAATTTACTCTGCGCTTTTTGCTTTTGCTTCGCTTGTCTATTATAGGTGCGGCCTTAGTTCTCGTTTTTTATCTGAGAGGCTTGAATTGAAAAATAATTTTTTTTTTTTAAGATTGCGTATTCATTATCGCGCGACTTTCTAAATAATATATTTCATATTTCGTAAAAGCGAAAAATTCCCAACCTATATTCGATGGTTATATTATAATCAAACGAATGGAATTCGCTCATCCCGAATCTACGGGTATTTTTCGAAAACCCATCGACGACCCCGTTTTCCTCGCATAGCGTTACTTACAGAAGCGAAAATTCGAAGGTAAATGAAACGAGTTTGTTTTATACGTTACACCGATATGATTACGTTGAGGGATGGAAATTTAATTAAAATATTAATGACAGCCTAACTTATCAAACTGCGCTTCCAGCTGCTAAACTTCCACTACCGTTTTTCAACGCGTTCGTCCCGCGCACTCGGCGTACCGTTCGAGAAATTTACGACCTCGACGTTTTTCGAACGTGATAAACTTCTTTTCGCGTTCCGAGAGCGCGCGTCTTTCGCTAAAAATTAATACGAATTTACCGGCGCCGCGCCGCGGATATCTTTCTTCGCGAGCGTATTGTTTTTTCACGCCATCGTGTCCACCAGTTATGGGACCAGTTCGCGAAGTGCTCGGAGATTTTTCAAATTCACGTGGAATTTTTCCTCGTATAGGAAAGTTGAAGTTGCGATATTGTGAATATTGATGATGATGATGATTATTTATTGTCTACTGCGATATATACACGGACCAGCACTATTGTACTACTCGCTTAGCAGTTAACAATACATATATCTACTGGGGTAATGTTACCTTAGAATGTCTTTCGCCAGTCTTGGACAAAGCCGCCTTCGCGCAGTGGGCGGTGTTAGGGATGCCACTTCCTCCATATCGAGCATTCGTTCTAGGTTGATTCGGACTAGCATGTACAAGTGTTCTTTTAATGACGTGATTTGTAGCTCTTTTCTCAGCTTTTTCTAAACATCTGTGATGAGAGGGATAGCATTTACAGTATTATTATTGAATATTTGAGTTTTAAGTATGTGTTTACAGGTCGACGTTCAAGGCGCGAGTCTGATATTGAATATTGAATCGTTGATTAATTGATTGGTCTGTTTTGAAATGGTTGAACGGCATTTTTTTGAAAAATTGAAGTTTTCATAGAATCTTCTAGTTTTTGTTCCTTCTGAACACGATTCCTTTCGTGTCCCGCATCGGGCAATTCACGCATAACATACTGTCGTGCGAGGGATGCCATTGTAAGGTTGCATCGACTGAAAATTGCGGCGTCAACTGTCCACCAATCAGGTGGTTGGGCGGCGCGATCCGGGGGAGTTGTGACGTACCATACACCGCGATTAGTGTTGTACTCACTGCCGAGATGGTAGAGTAGGTCGCTTAGGGGACCGGGCACTAACGTTTGTTGTGTTACTCTAATGTAATGGTCCGGACGCGTTGAATGACATTTCTCATAAATGTCCTGGGTCCTTTTAAGGAGTAACGTCCTCCACACTCTCGTGAACTCCGCTTGAGTCAGGGGAAGGTCCACTACTCGAAGCGCCACCAATTGATTGTATGTCGCAGTCGGTAAATTTGTCTGGTCGGCGACATCCAGGGGCTGGTCGACGAATATGTAATCGGCATCCGTCCGTGCCAAATGTATCAACTCGCTCGGGTTGAGCAAGGGAATGGTCGGGACGATCGATTGGCTCGGTTTCGGCTGGCTGGGGGCCGTTTCCGTCGCTATCTTCGCTATTTTCTCCGGAGGGGCTTCCATTATCCTAAAATGAATTTGGATAAGACACTGGTATTGAGGAGTCTATGCGTGTTGAACTAGACTCTCAACGGGAGCGTCAGGGCTGTCAATTTCTGGCGATGGGAAACGAAATTTTCGTTCCTCTTCGCACTGAGCTGGTGTTACAAAGTCTTCAGGTTCGGGGCTGGCCGATTCCTTGACTATGTCACAAACAGGTGATGGTTGGGCTACGTCACTAGTAGATGGTTTGTTTTCAATCGTATCGGGCAAAGGTTCACTCTTGATCTGTTTAATGCCTTGGCTAAGGGCTTTATAGTCTAGGCGTTCCTTACGCGGTCGTAGATTCGACATCAATGGGAATTAATCTGAAAGCTGCAACAAGGGAAATATTGCATGAAATGGACGTGCTAATAAAATGACAGAGGGGCAATTATGTCACCGCGTCACTATTGATAGATTGCAATTTTCGAAATTTTATTTTAAATCTTTTTATTTTTCTTTCGAACAATCAGCGGGCAAAATTATAATGTTTCTAGATTTTTCGAGAAATCAAAATCAACGGCAATTATCGAAAAAGATGAATTCAATGGACGGGTGGATGATAACAAAATCAATTGTTCTGGCCGATAAGGGGTATTACGCTTTGCTGTGACGTAACAAAAAGGATCTTTCTGGACGGTGGTTGGGATTGTTATCGCAATACGATAACATTCGAAAAAAGAACTTTCGAGATTTTTCCCGGAATATATGATCGAAATTAATCACCGAAATCGTTTCTAGAAGTTTCGCACCGCGTCTATCGATAGTGACGTGGGAAGTTCAGTTTCTTCTCGAGTTCATTCGTTTCTTGTGATTCGCGAGTTTTACATCGATTTCGTACTTTTGTTTCGTAATTCGTATTTCGAGACTATCTTGAAAAATATTTAACGAAATAATAAATGAATGATATTTATAAAATTCACGATTTTATTAATAACGAAAAAATAAAATATTATACGTAAATAGTTTCGAAATACGAATTACGAAACAAAAGTACGAAATCGATGTAAAACTCGCGAATCACAAGAAACGAATGAACTCGAGAAGAAACTGAACTTCCCACGTCACTATCGATAGACGCGGTGCGAAACTTCTAGAAACGATTTCGGTGATTAATTTCGATCATATATTCCGGGAAAAATCTCGAAAGTTCTTTTTTTGAATGTTATCGTATTGCGATAACAATCCCAACCACCGTCCAGAAAGATCCTTTTTGTTACGCCACGGCAAAGCGTAATGCCCCTTATCGGCCAGAACAATTGATTTTGTTATCATCCACCCGTCCATTGAATTCATCTTTTTCGATAATTGCCGTTGATTTTGATTTCTCGAAAAATCTAGAAACGTTATAATTTTGCCCGCTGATTGTTCGAAAGAAAAATAAAAAGATTTAAAATAAAATTTCGCAAAATTGCAATCTATCAATAGTGACGCGGTGACAGTGATGAATTTTAAATGTTTCAAAATAATATAATCAAAAGCCCTACTAGCGTATAATACTCGAGGCATTGTTGATATAATTTGAGTCGTTTGGTATAAAATTCGTATCGCTTGCTTTTTGGTCAAAACTTTGAGAAATCTAGTGCAGTAAAAATCTAGTATATCTTACCTGTTGAAATTTTGAGTTGATGTTGAGGCTCCCCATAAGCCTCAGAATTTTCGTGTTCTTTAAAAGCTCAGCTCCAGTAATGGTGAATGACAGCTTACACTCCCTCCCTCCCCCCCTTTAATTTACTTCACTTTGATTTTTCGCTTTAGTTTCGGCTGGACAGGAGGCTCGTCGTCTAACACATCAAGCTTTAGTAACACTCTAATTCTCCATTACTGGAGCTGAGCTTTTAAAGAACACGAAAATTCTGAGGCTTATGGGGAGCCTGAACATCAACTCAAAATTTCAACAGGTAAAATATACTAGATTTTTGCTGCACTAGATTTCTCAAAGTTTTGACCAAAAAATAAGCGATACGAATTTTATACCGAATAAAATTTTTCTTGCCATCGAATGGCTTGGCATATCGATTAATGTTACTGTCAGTGTGATTTTACACAAAATTTTTCCATTATAATGAAGTTAAAGTTATATTTTACATTTTGATTATTTATTTATAGGAAGTCGATTCTTCTTCCTTTTCGGTATACATGCAATGAACAATTTTGTTTCTACAACCTACAGTAACGAGAGATACATAAATCTACGTAAAAAAATCATGGCATTTAGTAACACAGTCTATAGAAATACGCCATGGTAATTACGAGTAATTACCTAAATATTTACCCGCAGCACTACCACTGATCTCAGCCATCATCCGTTATTTCACAAAAAACTAACAAATTCAATTGCATATTATATCATCGCAGCCACAGCTTACAACTTGAGCGATTCGAACATTTGGTCGTACAATTTTTGTTGTAACATTAACAATAAGGAAGCAGAAAGTTTACTTTAGAAAATTACGTGAAATGTGCATGTACAACCATCGTAGCTCCTTGTACTCTGCGAAGTAGGCAACTTATCGTGACCTCGCGAGTGTAACGTATGATTCGAGTTGGTAGAACTTTTTATGAAAGATTCTATACTATAGAAGATTAAAAAATGTAAGCAGCCATGCCGCATTACTAGAAGCTTCAGATAATTGCAAAAAAAGCAATAAGATCGTTTAAACTAAATTCTTCTTCGCATTTAATGATGATCAGCGAATTAAACTGGCCGCTTATTTGGGCTTGTTTCAAGTGACACGTGGTTTTCACCAAACTTCGAGTAAAATTAATGAATAATCTCCAGCGCTACGCGTGTAGGTGGAGAGGAAATGTAAACCAAAAAGTTATATTTTTGTCGAGTGATTACAAGTAGTCTGAAACATAGAAATTTGAAGAGCTCACTCACCCCTGACACCTTTTTCCGAAATCAGGTAAGCTGCAATAGTGGTAGACATTGCGATTCAATAAAAAAGGATACTATTGAAGGAACTTTAATGGGACACCCTTTTCTAGTAATAGCATCCTTATCAATTGTTACACAGATGTTGTTATGGAGTACACCTCAGAAGGGAGGGAAGGAAAAGAGTTCAACTCGATCGTGAAAATGTCACTCCTCTAGTCATCCGGCCGTGTAGAATTTTTTAATTTTTCTCGTTGAATTAATTATCTGATAGCTAGCAGGCGACTAATTATTCAAGAGAGAGGGGGAAAAACCGATAGTCGCGATATAGCACTTCATTCGTTATCGCGACTCGGGTGATCGTGGTCATCGGAAATTATTGAAAATATTAGCGAACCGGACTGGGTTAAGCGTGGTCTTCGATATGGCGAACAATGGCGAGTAAAATCGCGCTAACAATGGTAAAATCGCCGCATGCATATTTATTCGTATAGTACGCAGTAATAATCTAACACGGTTAAAACCGTAATTCGGCGCTACAGCCGGCGAATTTATCAGCGCCCGAATCTGCTGCGAATATTAATCCAGAAAACAGTCGAAATTATGTAAATGTTGGTAGACAGTATAATAAAAGACATTTGCATCTATTAGCTGGTACATCGTCGTAAATAACATACGTTTAGCGGGTATACGTATAGGACTTGTGAAACTAAACCGACTTCATTTTGGCATAGATTACCGATGTTTATCGTATTCGGTACGTAACTCTTGACCGATATTATTTAATACTTTTTAATTGACGGGTCGTTTTTCGAACATCGAATTATTCGATAATTTTATGGATCAGTTTAAGGGCGGTGTTTTCGCGAGGAAAATATCGCAGAAGGTGCGTTAATAATTCAATTGTTGAATGCTTTTCTATTCCACAAATCATGAGAATAGAAATGAAGTTTCTTTTCGACCAGCCTTGTCGGACGTTCGAGAACTTTTTCATTTTCATCCAGAAAAATGTGTGTAGATTTATTTAAAGATTTACTTTTAACAAGAAAGAAAAATGAATTGATAATATATTTGCAACATTGCAAGAAACCAAAAAAATAAATATATACAGTGAGTAACATAAACATTCGGACATCGATGAAATGAGTAAATAAGGGTGGAAAAAAATGCTTCAAAACGCTTTATTCGCGTCGAATTTTTTATTATAACAAAAAAAGCACTTCTTATCACAGATCAATTAAAAAAGAAAAAAAAATTAAAACAAAAAAAATCACAGCCTCAAAAACTAAAAAAACAATAAATTCATACGCAACAAAAACATTCGGACTTGAAAATAAAATTCATTAATTGACATATCTCTCTATATATTATCTCTCTATATATTAAAATCAAAATGAAATCGGTTTTGAGATGCGCGCGCATCCTTGTTTTGAACAGCAGGTATAAAAGGTATATAAAGGATAGCACGTATACAAAGGAAAAAAAGGCTGTAAATTTTAATAAAAGCCCTGTGCATGCTCGAAGGGTAAGTCATAAAATTGTTTTGAGTAGCAGGTATAAAAGGTATAAAGGATAGTAGGTATAGAAAAGGAAAAAAAGGTGATAAACTTCAATAAAAGCTTTGTACATAAGCAAGAGTAAGGGTAAAGTTATAAAATTGTTTAAAATATTTTTAATTTTGAAAATTAATAGTTTAAAATTAACTTAAAATCTTAATTAATTAATATAAAAAAAAAATTAATGTTTCATGGTGAAAAATTATTAATATATTTATTTTTTAATTTAATAAATTAATTTTTTTAATATTAATATTTATAATAATATTGATTAGAATTTTAAGGTATACAAAGGTATAAAGGAGGGAGCGGGGAGCCCATCCTGAAAGGAAGAGGTCTTGGTGGGGGTAACAAATGAGAATAAATTGGGTTGTGCAGTTTGTAATGTAGTAGTACTTGTCTGATAAAATGACTTTTTTTTCTTCACTTAATTTTTATTGCGAGCCCCGAAGGGGCGAGGAGGCACTAGTATTTTTTAAAATTATTATTAAATTAATATTTCGTATGCATTCCCTTAGCTTTAATTATGGCCTCCAATCTTCTCGGCATTGAAAAAATCAAATTTCTAATGTAGTCCAGCGGAATTTTACACCATTCTTCTTGTAACCGTTTTTTTAAATGCTCTTTATTTAAAATTCGGGTTTCCCGTACTCTATCTTCTAGATAATCCCATAAATTTTCTATAGGATTACAGTCTGGAGATTGAGGTGGGGTATCAAGAACTTTGGGGCAGTTGTAAAGAAGCCACGATCTCGAATTATAGGCAGTATGTTTAGGATCATTGTCCTGGTAAAGTTTGAATGAATTAATTATCCCTAGTTTTGCCGCATTTTGACGTAAATTTTTTTTCAAGATGTCGATATATAACTTCGCGTTCGTGTTTCATCGATAAATACTAACGAACCGACCCCATTTGCTGAAAAACAGCCCCAAACCGTAACGCTTCCACCGCCGTGTTTTACGCTAAGATTTAAATTTCTTAGTTCGAGTTCAGTGTTGGGTTTTCTCCATATTCTTTGTTTTCCATCACTTCCAAAAATGTTGTATTTGGACTCGTCACTAAAAATGACATCGCTGCAAAAATTTTCGTCAACATATACGTATTTTTTTGCGAATTCTAGACGCTTTTTTCTATTTACCTTAGAGATCAGGGGCTTACGTCTTGCAGTACGAGAATTGCACCCGGTGCTTTTGATAACACGACGTATCGTTTGGCTTGAAACTTTCACTTTACACCTTGAATTTAATTCCGTAGCAATTTTTGGAGCGTTATTTTTGGATTTTTCGCGACTGATCTCCCAATAAAACGTTTATCCTGTTCTGAAAGTTTATATGGCCTTCCCGGTGGTTTTTTAAAATCTATCCTATCTTCCTTTTGGAAGCGCTTAATTATGTCGTAAACCGTGCTGCGAGGCATGTTTAATAAATTGGCAATTTTATCACCACTTTTTCCGATAGCGTGATGATAAACTACAAGTTGACGTTTATCGAAAGAAGTATTTTTTGACTTTCGGCACATTTTTAAAAATAAATCATAAAAATTGTTTAATTTAAAAGGAAAATTCGTTAATTTAAGACGAAAATTCGCGAAGCTTAAGGTGCGTCCACACGAGGATGATCAGCTTCGTTCAGCCTGGATGATCAGCCTGGGATGAATGTAGTGTGGACGTTTGGATGATCAGTCTCGTTGAGCTGAACGAAGCTGATCAGCCTGTCATCCTCGATCGACTTGATGTCGGTCTGTTCAAAGGATGATGAATAGTGTGGACGCGACTGCATCATCCACGTTCGTTCATCCAAATATAATTTTTCACCATTTCACATACAATTTATTGTTCAATGGAATGAAAATAATTTTAATTTCAGAAAGTTACTTTTTTTGGTCATCTGACCATTTTTCTGAAATTAAAATAATTATTTACAACACAAAATTTACTAAAGATTATGCTAATTTTTATTTATATATATATTTTTTACTTGTTTGTGCGAGTAGCAATGTGTGAACCCTAATATATTTTATTTACCAAAAAATTTAACATAAAATAAAATTATCATTAATGTATATATTTTTTCAGTAAGTATTATTAATTTATTAGTAACAAAATTTTTTTTCATAAACTTGACACCTTAAAACACTACAATAATTTTAATTATTTTTAGTAAATTTTTTCATATAAAATATTAATTTCGGATACTGAAGAATTATTTAAAAACTGAATTTATTTTTGATTACAAAATTAATTCCTAATAATTTTATTACTTATTTTTCAATTTTTTTTATTATAAAATGAAATTTTTTTTCATCATTTTCACCATTTAAGGAGAGGGTAGGGTAGAAATTACTCATGCTACCCTACTTTTCACCACCACCGATTGTACTTGTCGCGTATCCCTCATAATGACTGACTCTGTTTGGAGAATAACGCGCAAAAACATGTAAAAATGTAGTATTCAACTTTTTTCTCACATGATTCCTTCTATCGATGGCAAAAAGCTGAATAAGCGTGGACGTTGATAGATGATCATCCAAAGCTGATTAGCCTAGGCTGATCATCCAAGCTGAACAAGCTGATCATCGTACGTGTGGACGGACCTTTACCCTCGGTAGCGGTGCACTGTTACAACTTGCGCAACGCTACACGCGGTTACGCGGATTCACTAAAGTCTAAATGTTCCTGGCGTCAGGAGGAGCCAACTTTTTGTAAACGTTGCGCTAGTTTGTAAAAGTCGATTAAATTAATCTGAAGGCACGAATGAGGTCAAGTAGAATGGGGGGGGGCATCGCGAGACAACCTAACCTAACCCAACTTTGAGGTAAGGAATGTAGGTCTGAAAGCTCCGAGTCTGAAGGTTCGAATAATGGAATAAATAATGATGTAAAAATTGTAGAAATAAATAACAAAGAAAAAAAAATTTAAATAAAAAAAAACTTCAAAAAAAGTTGACAGAAATATCATCTAAAAAATTCATCATGGAGGAAAATTCGAACGCAATACCTCCAGCATGCCGAGCCATTGCATAGACCACTCAGCCACGAGCCGAACAGCAACGCTTCGCGAAAATTGCGTATAGTAGTATAGCACCTAACATTCCACTACTTATTAATGTTTCGCAGGCACGACAAAAAGATGGCTCCTCCTGACGCCAGGAACATTTAGACTTAAGTCGCGGATTCACGCGATTTTGGAAAACCCCAAAGGCTATAAGCGACAGTGTTACCAGGTTTATCGTGGTTGAAGTCGCAGGTTTCGTCGACTCAACTCGCCCAAATCGCCCAAACCTATAAATAAACTCTGAGTGATTTCTACGATCACCTAAATGAGAATTAAACGATGGGAAATCCAGTTCTTCGGAGTTATCAATAATTGATGATTCATTGATTCGTACAAAGATCATGAAAACAAAAAAATGTCTAAAAATGAAACTGGTTAGAAGGATGATATAGAATGAATTTCTAATACGTTCTGGCATAGTAAGAAATCGCCCAATTTGCGAGTAGTCGCCATTCCGTATTTTCGATCGCAAAAATCATGTTGGAAGTCGCCCATTTTGGGAAAAATCGCCCAACCTGGCAACACTGATAAGCGACGCGAGTATACGCGCTGTCCGAATGTTTATGTTGCGTCTAAATTACCACTTTTTTTACTTTCTTAGTTACAGTTTTGTTATTATTATTATTTTTTTTTTTTTGGTGTTTCCATATTTGTCTTCGGGAGTATTCATTTTAAAATATCATAAAGAAAGTTTCATTAATAATCTATTTTTTACCCGTTTTTTCCACCTTAATTTACTTATTTTATTGATGTCCGAATGTTTATGTTACTCACTGTATATTAAGATAAGATTAAGATATTCACTAAAAAGTTGGACATTTGCCAGATGATTACAAATGGTCTGAAACGCAAAGATTTGAAGACCCCACCTTCCCCCGACCTTCCCTTCCCAAATCAGGTAGGTCGTTTTTGGGTTAAAAACTCAGCTAATTGCATATTTACATTGAAAAAAAAAATATTGCATCATATGAACGTGAAATCTGAAGACATAAGCGTGGAAAAACAGTAACAAGCTAAGCGGTTGGCCAGTTCACCATATATGTACCCAGTTGCACGCTAGTTTATCTATGAGTAGCTGGGTAAGCCATCTGCCCAATGCGCCTAGCTAAGCTAACAAAAACTTAAACTTGAAATATGAGTATGTTAAGCATATATGTAGGTTGGCCTAAAGCGAATGGAAGGGCAAGAGAGGAAAAAGGAATAGTTCGCAGCATGGCGAGGAAGTTTTTCAGGACCATAGGAGTCTTCTTGTTGCGGTGTAGGTCAGGGGCGTACCGAAGACCTTCTTCAGGGGGGGGGGAGAAAACCAAAAATTGCCAACTAATACCATGAAATTTTACCAACTGTTGACCTTTTTTTTTTTTTTTTTTTTTTTGCTCCATGAAACAATATGATGCACAGTCTTGTTAGCCTTCAAAAAATTTAAATACTACACAAGTGATCAAATTTACCAACTTTACGCTAAAACTCCAAATTTACCAACTTTTTACCCTAAAACTCCAAATTTACCAACTTTCCAAAAGCCAAGGGGGGAAGCTCCCCCCCTCCCCCCCTTTTGGTACGTCACTGGTGTAGGTGCGGTAGAAAAATTAAGGAAGCTCATTATCCTGCTTGTTTATATACATCGTTTGTGATGCCGGGCCATGGCGTCTGCGAAGATTGGTGGCAAATACTTTTGTGATTTTCGTGTAGGTAGGCTTATAACCAACCTGTATGGTTGGTATGACCTTAATTGACGGATATTAAACGTGCGGTAAGAGTCTCTGCGAAAATTAAAGTATCTAAAAAACATTGAAAACCTTAAATATCGTATTTCCTAGCGTTTATGTCTGAAAAGTAATTGATCTCGACTTACGGATTGGTGAATATTGATCCGCGGTATTTCATTTTAATTCGATGGGGATTTTCATTGTTGATAATTTAACAGCGATAGTAAGCCTTTCCAATGAATACGTACCTGAGACATGAACAAAAATTACGATTCCTTGCTCTCTTGAAAACTTCTCACATCCTCAACAGGCTCCGCATTCCCGCGAAGGCATTTTTCTCAGTCTACTATTTAATAAAACGAAAAATGAAGTGATAATTTACAGAACTGATGAGATTTCCACTTGTAAAATTCAACTATATGTAATTTGGACGTTGTTACCATTCTCAATATCATCATCCAATCGTGATCCTTATAAAGTTGCTGAAACAATAGTAAGAACGGTATGCTCATTGACAATAATCTTATCCGAAAAGGTATACTTCGTGATGTATGTTTCGAGCAGTATACCACAAATGAAGTTACTTTTTACGTCGGTGATGGGGCTCGTCATTCGAATTTTCCGTTCTTCAATTATAAAAATAACGTCGTCGTGGCGTTTTTATTTTCATTTCACCCATCCGGGGAGGTATATAACGGGAAAGCGCGTCGCTCGACGTATAATACCGATACCCATACCTATATTATACGCATCGGTGTGCGCTTTTCAACTATTAAATTAACTGCTCTCCGGTGACACACTGGGAAGTCTGTTTTTAGCTGAATGGTATATAGCAAGAACGTGTCGTATATACGCGATATATACTGGTATGGTGTACGCTTATACGGCTATATATATGTATAATAGCGGTAAATAATGAATTGAGATAGATTGCTCGCATCATGCAAGTAAACCGCATAACACCGTTATAAAATCGCGTTTCCCGGCCCCGAGCCGAAGCCGACACTCGACGGCGTATAATCAACATTTCAATTAAGCGCCCCGGTAACACACGGTTTTGATTAACGGGTCGTTTAAGTATCGCGGTTTTTAATAATAGTGCAAAAAAATTGAGTGTATTTAAGGTCGTTCTTGTTGCGATCTATGTGCTTGCAATGAGCTTGGTACGAAGGGTTGAAAATTAACTTGAAAAGTTCTAGTTCCGCGGTCGTTTGATCGCATTGGATCTAAAATGAATTTCACCAGAGAAAAAGTTCTCTCAACAGCGACTTGTGATGTTACTTAATACATAGGTTACAGTTGACAATTCCGTATAGATTTTTTGTTTACTAAACCAGAATTTTTTTGGATTTTTCCCAGTCCTTAATTTTTTTCCTGGTGCCAAAAGTGGAGCAATAATTTCTGTAGTTTTTGTTTTTGTTATGATATGTTCAGTTTGATATTATAGATCATAAATAAAGTAAATAGTTGTGATAATTTCTTAGCGGAGTATTTCATCTGCCATTCAATACGCGCAGTGATCTTCCTTGCTGCATTCAGTTGGTTTCTCAACGTAGTATTCGCCTCTTTCAATTCATCCACTTAACTTGATCGATTTGTGATACACGAAGATCACTCGCAGGGAGAATTTCCAACTAGAAAGTTACATCAATAATTCGAAGCCAGCCGATGATTAAATATTCTGGAAACCATTTCGTTCATCGGCTCAGTCGAAAGAACTTATTTTCGCGACGTTAATTATGCACGCAAAATATGGTGTAAGAAGAGCCGAATTCCCGAGGTCTTCTTTAATAGTTAATGTGGTAACTGGAGAAAAAAATTTCTTCCTTCGGTGCGTCGATATTTTTAATTATTGGAGAATATTAAACCTTTAGGCTGGAAAATATAATGAAGTTCTATTCGCCGATTTGCCTACTAATATTTCGGTAGGTGTCAGCGGAGTAGTTTGGTCTGGATGATATGTATTTTTACTGAGAAAATTGAAATTGGCTGAAATTATTTATATTTTAAATGGAATTTGGTAATGTTTCACTTGTGCTATTCTACTTATCCTTAAATTATGTCAAGTGATACCCAGAGTGGTAGAAAAATGATTCCTAAACATTGCAGGAAGGTGGTTTTGTATAGAACGGATCATCAGCATCAAGAGGAACCAGTGAAATTCACGCAATATGTTTACAGGCATGTTCCAAGAGGGTACTATACTACTATACGCAATTTTCGCCAAATGTTGCCGTGGGGTTAGTAGTGTGGCTTGATATGCTGGAGGTTCTGGTTTCGAATCTATCTCCATGCGGATTTTTTTTTTTTGATGATTTTTAGGGTTTTTGCTTTAGCCAGCAAAAACCCTATAGCAATCACTTTTTTTTTCAGTCTTCTGGCACTGATCAAATCACCAAAAAATTGCGCCATCTAACGGACTACCGGTAGTACCTATTAGTTTATTTTTTGTTACGCCATGCTCCTTTTTATAAATAAATTATTTTATTTTTTTATGTTTGCTATTTTTTGAAACAACCTTGGTAAATTATTGGTGCTTGTATTCCATTTGAGTGTTATCAAAATGACTACTTTTAAAAGTAACAAATATCACAAAATTCAAAAGTAACGATGAGAATATTATCAGTTCAGTTATAAGAATAATAGTAATTGAATTGTGAAAAAAAAAGAAAGTCTTAATAAGGAAAAATTGTCAAATAGAAATTTTACTAAACTAAACTCATCATAAAAAATAATAATAATATTTTAAAAATGTATATAAGTAATACAAACATTGGCAATGAAATTGAAAAATAAAAACAAAACAAAATCTCAAAATGACTACTTTTAAAAGTAACAACAAATATCACAAAATTAAAGAATAAAATGGAGGCAAAAAATGAACTTTTCATTTAGTAGTAAAATAGGTAATGATTATATTAAAATAAATCATAAAACAAGAAATAAATTTTTCATTTAGTCGAGAATATTTCTTCTAAATCTAATGTTTTGGGAATATTTGACTTCAAAATTAATTGAAGTATATTATTTTGTTGTGTTGGAGTCAATTCGTTTAATATAACTTTAAAAACAGTTTCGAAGTAGTTTTCATTTATCAGTTCTGGAGACGAACTTATAATATTCATCATTGCTTTCTTCATATCTATTTTAGTTTGTAGATAATCAAATAAGGCGTATTCTACATCCTTACATGATTCTATTCGTTAAATCATTTCGTTGCGTTACTTTTGAGAAAAATACTAGCAATAAAAATATTACAAAGCATTTATAGACAGTGATGTAACATGAAAGTATTTTCAATTGTTATAAAAGGGATGGAGTTCAATCGGATGCATGGTATCAATTTATTAGCGTTATCGTGTATGTGAAATATACCTTTGAGTCGACTACCTTTATATCTTTCCTAAGGTGATAAATTTACCTCATATTTCAAGATTCTTTCCAATTATAATTTTTGGTAATATTTACTATAGCTACCTTTTTTGTAGTCTTATGTCTTATTAAAAAACAAAAAGTAATAATATAATTTTGTATAGGTGACTATATTTCAAATGTATTTGAATCAACTTTTTATAAACATATCTATTTAAATTATATGTTACATCACTGTCTATAAATGCTTTGTAATATTTTTATTGCTAGTATTTTTCTCAAACGTAACGCAACGAAATGATTTAAAATTATAATATCTTGTTTTAGAAACTTTGTTTTAGCAATTAAGTATTTATTTTTCCAATTTTTTCATTCTTTTATTAAAAAAAAACAACTTTTTCACATATACCTACTTATTTTCTAAAGCACCGCCTTAATGTTATCCTATTTTCAACGGTTCCAATATTTCCCACCAGATGTCAGACACTCCGAACGGAGAAGCTACTTATTTTATGAAATACATAGCATTACAGCAAAAACCCTATTGCTAGGTCCAGCGGACCTTGCTTGTTCTGTTAATTTTTTTTTTTTTTCAAGTTTTTTTTTTTCGATATTATTTCTACAATTTTTATATCATTATTTATTTTACTCCACTATTCGAACCTTCAAACTTGGAACTTTCAGACCTACATTCCTTACCTGAATGTTGGGTTAGGTTAGGTTGTCTCGCGATTCTACTTGACCTCATTCGTGCCTTCAGTACTCTGAACGAAATTATTACCGGCGAATCCGAACCTATTTCGATCACACTTGAATTTCATTGGTGGCTCTTTGGTGCTGGCGATCCGTTCGTGGTTTTGTCTCGTGAAAATCTGAAGATAATCGTTTCTCCAAGTTGATAACACCGATTATAAAATATATTAATCGGTCGTGTCACCAGTGTGAAAGAAATAATTGATGAAAATATAATTACTAAATCTACGAATGGTTTCGAAAAAATTACGCGTATTGTCGTCCTCTGTGCTTTATTCGCGTCGGCCTATTCGTTTATGCAACGTCATTATTATACCATATTTAAATGGAATAAGCCTACGATAAGGGCGGGAAAATTAACTAATTATAACGGCGAAAAAAGTATAATTTAACACAAAATGAAAACGAGCAATTGATAAAAAAAAAAAAACCTACCACGTAAAGCATACTTGGGCCGAACTTGGTTCGGCGACGCGCTACAATCGGGAAAAAATATTAGATATTTTAATCAAATACTGCGAAAGCTTTTTAATGACCGTGTCGACGTTTAGTAATTTGCAATTCAAATTTATTCCCGTTTCCAGCGTATTTTTCGCCCCTATTGAATGGTGTTTTTTTGGTTCGGCGGGTGCGAGCAGCACGCCACGCTAATCAAACAATATCACTGCCTATTTACCGCCGTTATGCTTTCTTAGACGAGGCTGTTAGTATCGAAAGATATGGTTATCGTATAATTGTTATTATTTGTTTTTCCCTGCGCCACTCGTTGGGCATTTTCGTGATTCGCCGTTCTTCTCGGAATGAAAGAAGGGACGCGGAAAATTAATTAGCGATGAAAAATTTAAAACACGTTCGCTTTTGTTTTTTTTTAACGCGGAGACACCCTCTAGTCAGTCACCGCCCCGATGGTTTTGTCGACAGCTTAAGTTTCTTTGTTTATTGTTGATTTTCTCCCTCATTTTACCCCTTTCATTCGTTTCTTACATTTTGCTCGACTCCAAGGTTGGGGCTTCGTGTGCGGTAGATCTTTGAATGATGGAGAGTAAACTTCGGTCTTTCTTACGATTACCACCTTCTTTTTTTTTTTTTTTGGACCGGCGAATTATAAAAATGAAGGTAATTTAAAGACTCAAAGAGAGAGAAAAACCACGTAACAACCGCGAGAGGTAGGTAGAGCGGGCAAAAAAATTATAAATAAAATTGTAGAGAAGGGGGAGAAATACCTCGCTACGAACCGTCTTTTGTTTTCGCATTTTTATACAACGGGGCCGCGTAAACTTTAAACAAACTTAATTACTTTATTTCCTTTATTCGTCATCCGAGCACCGAAGAGGGGATGGAGAAGTTGAAAAAAAAAAAGGAAAATTAATTAAATAATAACAACAAAAGGTAAATCTGTTGGAAGAAATGGAAACGACGAGAAACAAGAATAAACGCTGCGAGAGCGCCCATCAAAAGGTAAATCCGTTTAGGAGCCGCGGAGATTAATTCGTCGACGACTGCAATTCGTTTTAGCCAGCTGAGATACGACCGACAACATGTTAGGTGGAAAGAGAGGTAAAAATTGCTCATTATTTTGTGAGAATTTTGAATGGTCGCGACATCATCTGAAAATTGACGAGTAGTGGAGATCGATCGTACTCGACACTTGATAAAACTCTCCAATTTCCCTTTCTAATTTAGATGTCGAGTAACCATACCTTCTTTTTAACCCTTTGTTAGTCGCATGCGAGGTTTGGTCGCATTTCTGGAGGTTTTTTCCAGGGATGCTTCAGCTGGTCGCATTCCTGGAGGTTTCCTCCGGGTTCTATGCTTTGCTGGTCGCACCCTTGGAGGTTTCTTCCGGGTGCTTTCTGATGCATTTTTTTTTTTTATTATTGAGATAATTTAAGTTTATTTGCGTCCAAGAATTACACATATATCAAAAAATCAATCGAAAATGTATTTCAAAATCGAGTTGGTAGGTACATTTAATTACGCGGCGCACAACGAGTACAATAAAGAACGCGGTGCTTAGTACATATGAAATTCTCGCACCTACTGCACCTAACCGTCGATTGCCTATTCTCTTTCCACGTATCTAAATAGCAACGACCATCAGCTCTTCAAGCACTTGGAGGTAGTGATGGGGTTGGCGTTGAATAATAGTTTGTTTTCTAATAATTTCAGTTTTCAAATGCAGTGATAATTTATATCTATAAATGTTTTGATAAGTTGAATGGTCAATAAATGAAATATTAGTTGAAAAATGATTCAAATTAAATTTTAAACCCAAACCGTTATTTAAAATCATAATTTTCGACATAATTATTATGGTTATAGAACGCATAACCTAAGTTCTTGAATACCTATAAATCTAAAATCATCAATATTGACTTTGGATTCAAATTCTGTTTTAAAATAGGAAATTAAATGCCGAAATTGTTTGATATGGTGTTATTATTAATTTTGATTAGCACTAATTCCACATACTCACTAATCATAATGGCTGAATGATATGATGGAGAAATTCAACATTAATCGTGAATGCGCCTTAAACAGTTAAACTCATAGTTCTTTTGGAATCTTCATCAGGGTTGAAAGGCAAAATTTTCTTTCGCATTTGCATGGCTCGTGTCCATATTTCTTTGCTTTGCTCCCATAAAAATTCCGCTCAAAAAATTTTATTACCCCAGAACTCGCTATGATGCTCTAGTTTCATCATTATTTTCCATAACAGACGTTTGAAAATAAAGAGATACAAAATAAACATAATGCTCTAATGATTCAATTTTATGACATTTTATGGAATTGTTACGTACTTCATGTTGAAATTGGGCCTTCTTAATTTTTGGTTCTGACTAATCATTTAACCTGCCTATAGTCGCACAATGGAGGAAACCTCCAGGTTATATGATGATTAGTCGCATCCATGGAGGAAACCTCCAGGTTATGTGACGATTAGTCGCAGCCTTGGAGGAAACCTCCAGGTTATGCGGCGATTAGTCGCACCCAAGGAGGAAACCTCCAGTAATCGCACTCATAGAAAAAATTCCAGGTTCTTTGATTATTTATCAACAAATTGTGGTTTGCATACCTCCTCCTTTCACAGCGATGATGACACGGATTACCATCCATCTCTACTGAAACGGCAGCGAGACGAAACAATAGTAAATGACATTGTAACATGCGTTAATAAAAAGTTAGAAAGTCTACGCGGTAACTACTCTACATTCGATAAATTCACGAAAAATTGTAAAAAATGTTACACTTCTAGTATGGGACTCACCTTTACCAAATACTCGAAAGTTTCCGAAGTAGATGCGATTTTAAACGGTATCTTCCATCAAACCCTCGAGGTATGGAATTAAGATTTTTACATTAGCAGATGCCACAACTTACTTTACGTGTAGCCTCGAACTATATGTCGGACAGCAGCCTGATTGGCTAAGGAAGGTTAATAATGATCTGGCTTCGACGGAGTATGTATAAGGTTCAGGATGCAGCATAACAAGAGACAATTGGTTTATAGTTTACTGACGACATTAAAAAAGAAAAAAATGGTGTATTCCCTCTTCGTTCATGAAAGCAGCAGATTTTAAAGGAGTGGGTCATTCAAGGTTTGATGGACACTTACTTTATTCTTCGCGCTATTGAGCGAACAAGTTCCTGAACAAATTCAAATTGGATGAAAATGTAGTTTGTAAAAAAAAGGAAGGTGATAATGAAGTGAATTTTTTTTTATCAATTAGGCATATTACGCAAACCAAAAAGAACAAGTAAATTGCTTTCAAATCTACAATTTTATTGAGAAAAACAATATACTGTAAATTTTGATTCCTTTCTATAGGTATTTCAGTCATTTCAAATATTTTCAAACCGGTGGCTGTCTTCGTTGAGCACACATTGTGCAAAATACTACGCGATGGGTCGTGCATATAAACTTTTCACATTTAGTACAAGCTGTTTTTGAAGCACGATGTTCTCTCCAAGTATCTAAATAACATCTTCCTTCACCTCTTGTTCTTACAGTTGGCTCCACATCCATACCATCTCGAAATGGAAACAGAGTATCAATTCTCGTGCGAATATGTTCAGGAACTTGCATCAGGTCCAGTCTCCTTCGCGCTTGAGTGTAAATAAGATTTTTCATAAGTTCTCTCAGAAAATCACGTCTTCCTGTGTTTGCGTTAGTATTTAGTCGGTAAATTATATGTGAGTTTATGCCAGCCAAATTCAATAGCGCGAAGAATAAAGTAAGTGTCCATCGTCGACTGCTTCTTGCAATTGAATAATTCACTTTCAATCGGTCCACTTCGTCAACTCCTCCTTTTGTTTTGTTGTATTTCAAAATTATCGCCGGTTTATTTTCACTTGATGCTATTACTTCAGGTGTGGCGTGCTCTGGTAAAGTTGACAGAAGGGGTGTTATGCGTTTGTTTTTTCCATAGTACGTTACCAATGTACCGATCTCGTTAAAACCAAACCTTGATTGACGCACTTCTTTAAAATCTGATGCTTTCATGAACGAAGTGGGAATACATCGTTTGTTTTTCTTTAATGTCCCTAGAAGACTGAGGTTTACATTTATTAGCTGTTCTGCTAGCTCGTAAGATGTAAACCAATTGTCCGTTGTTATGTTGCGTCCAGAACCATGTACATACTCCGTTAATCTCATAACAATCGAGGCTGGATCATTATCAACCTTCCTTGGTCCATCAGGCTGTTGTCCAACATATACTTCAAGGTTGCAGGTAAAGTAAGTTGTGGCATCCGCCAATGCAAAAATCTTGATTCCATACTTCGCGGGTTTTGATGGAATATATTGTTTAAAACCGCATCTACCTCGGAAACTTTCGAGCATTTCATCAACGGTGAGTTCCATACCGGGAGTGTAGCATTTTTTACAATTCTCTGTAAATTTGTCGAATGTTTGGCGAATTTTTGTTAATTTATCTTTGCTAAGTCGAAGTTTTCGGTCTGTTTCATCGATGTCATCAAAGCGGATTGCAGAAAGTAGTTGCCGAAACCGTCTTTCCGTCATAATCAGTCTACACATTTCCACGCCAGTTCCATCATCGCGCCATAAATCTGCTACGTTTACATGGCCAGAATTGTGCAATCCAGCCAAGTAAAGTAAACCCATCACTGCTTTCATTTCTGTAGCATCAGTTGGATTGGCATCCCTTGGTCTAGAGTAGTTGCCACGTACACTTTCTAATTTTTTATTAGTGTACGCTACAATGTCATTTACCATTGTTTCGTCTACGAACATTTTCCAAGCAGAGATTGGAGTGTTTGCCATTTGAGCTACAGGATTGATCGAAGGGCGAAGATTTGCAGGCCTATTGATAGTAACACGTCGTGGTTGAGGTTCTACATACCAACGATGACCATCTTTTGCGCTATGGAAACACTTAATCACAGGCTGAGCTGCAGGACACGCTGCCACTGCTGGAGAAGCTGCCGGAGAAGCTACCGCAGGATCTGCACCAGCTACAGGAGCTGCTACTCTTGGAGAAGAATCCGTTCCCACTGGAGCGCCTCTTCCTATCCCTAAAAGCCTTCGTGGCCGTTTTGGTGGGGATGGGCGGTAATCCGGATCATCATCGCTGTCATCTACTGGACTTTGGTCAGAGTCGGAGCTGTGCTCAGAGAAAATTTCGTTATCAGATTCTTCGCTTTGTGTATCCGGGTCATCAAAAAATTCATTTCTATCATTATCGTCTTCTAGGAGTCGTCTTCCGAGCTCATCATCGAATTGCCTGCTTTCTGATCTCTCCATGATTTTTTTTAAGTATATTGAAGTTATCGAAGGTTGTTGAATTTATGAAAAAATTTTCATTTTTATCGAAGAGGTAGAGTATTAATTTCAATTCCATAGTAATTTATTTTTCTTAGCAAAGTTTAAAAATTTTCCAACGCAAAAGGAAGTAAAAAATTATGTATTCACTCCTCCATCAACCCGCTATCTTAATAAAAGTATGCGAAATGCCAATCCAAATGACGCTACAGAGATATCAAAAAATTTTCCCCAAAAATCTAGCAAAAATGTACCTGGAGGTTACCTCCATGGGTGCGACTAATTAACATAAATAAACCTGGAGGTTTCCTCCATGGGTGCGATACCTGGAGGAAACCTCCACTGGTGCGACACAAATAGCATGCGACTAATGGCAGGTTAAAAGAGAAGTTAAGACATTTCAAAGCTGTTGGACACCTCTGGATTTGCTCAAATGATAAGATTAGAGCTGAAAACTTGGAAGATGCACTCACCGAAAAAAGAATCAGGCATTCAATAAATTAAAAAACAGGACTCAGCGCCTGTAAAGAAGGGATTCGAGGGATAACTCAAGATTCTAGTACTCAGTTCATTAAACAGAAGTATATATAACACATTCCGTATTTCAGGGTCAATCCATAATGTAATGTATTCATTACATGATTCTCTTATAACTCACTGCATTGATACGGCCAATAGTACAGTGACATTTGGTATACATTCTCCTTATATACATAAGGAAATCCTTTCATGTAATGTAGCTATTACCTTACGAGAAATCATATGGGTATTTCTCGTAAGGTAATAGCTACGCTACGTGAAAGAGTTTCCTTCTGTATATAACGAGAGTGCTTACCAAATTTCGCAGTACTATTGATCGTATTAATGCAGCACATTATAAGAAAATCATGTGATGGATACATTACATCATGCATTAACCTTGAAATATAGAATGTGTTGTATGCTTCTGTTTAATGAATTGAGTATTAGAATCTTGAGTCATCCCTCGAATCCCTTTTTCACAGGCACTGAGTCCTTTCTTTTGATTTACTGAATGCCTCATTATTCTATTCTGCTCCTGCGCAAGAAATTATGAATAATGTACACATAATATGAAAAACAAGAACTGAAAATCAAAAAATTTATTAAAAAAACACAACTCTATAAAAAACTATACACTCATGAAAATTGACCTTAAAATTATGTGTCGTACACATATACATTTAAATTTTTGCGTGAAACGCAAAGAACATCACCTCAAGAACGCATTGAAACTAATACGCGACAATTAGAAAAAACTTGGATAAATAAAAGCTAGAACTGCGATATCGTAATACTTCTGGCACTCAGAACATAAAATGTATTACATAAAAGTGTATTTGAATATTAAAAAATGACATAAATGGCGATAAATATGCGAGTATGATAGAAGATAGGTATACTCTAACTGGAAGGATGAACATGATGCAATATTGCGATACGTTGCATCATATTGAAGAATGCACTCTTTCCATAATATGTGCAAATGGTTACCTCTATAATGTACTGAGTGCCCGATAAATGTAACAGTGAACATGATTGAGGTGGCGACTACCCCGAAGAGACATAATTCTATGCATGATTTTTGTTGCTTAAGGCGATGCTCTTATAAAGTACTCAGTACTGGGATAATGTATTGAGTGCCCGAATAATGCAGCACATTTCACTACTTTCCATATTCTACTGCATTCATCTACACTGTTTGATTAAAATATTGGGAGGTATTGATTGCTATGAAAAGGTATAATTTAAATCAAGAAGTCAGTTGAATTATCGCATTAGTGATATTAAATACTACATGCCATGTATGCGTTGAGTACACTTCATTTAGTGATGAAAACATGGGATATTAATTCCAATACAATAATGTACCTATTGCATGATTGATGCATTAAGTCTTGGAAAAACGAAAATAATTTCAAAAAAATAAGATAATTCTTTCATTTACTATAAATTACAGTAATCACTACATGCATTGTAGGTTTCAGTGCATTCCTAGAAAAAATAATTTTTTCAGTGCTTTCAACGCGAAGTAAATTACATTTTTAAATTTCATTAAGTTTGGACCATAGCATTATTTATTCATTTCTTATTTTATTTTCTAATTTTGACGCCTTTCACTGGGAAATTTTATCATTAGGTATAACATAAGTCTCATTGTATGAGTTGAAAAATGACATTTTTCAATAAAAATTTTTGAGAAGGTTGGAGAAAAAATGTCCTTGATAATACAGAATGAAAAGATTTGATTTTTTTATATATATAGGTAGCATCATTTACTTCTTTTTTTACATATCTGAACTATGAAATTCTTATTTATATTCCTCAAATAGTTCAGGAATGAAAAAACTCTTTATTTTCATAACCATAAATATACTCTTTTCACTCAAGCAAATTTCAGCCTACCTCATTCTTACACCTACATTCATCAAATGAAAAATTATACAAAGCTAAATTACCACTTCATGAAAATTTGTTGAATAATAAACCAAAAATCAATTGCTGCAAAATTTTTAGAAATAAAATGAGCATAATAATTGCTTTGTGAAGATATTCGTAGGTTTGTGCTACTAAAGAAGAAAAAATATAAAAGTTGTAAATTCTAAAAAGGTATATTCTTTACGAAAAAACAACATGAATGAATAACATTTATGTATAAATGTATCAAAAATGAAGATATGTAGGTATCTATATAATTGTCTACACATAAAACAAATTCAAAAGTAATCTATTACAAAAGTAAAAAAGGTATCTATATAATTTTTTACCCATAAAACAAATTCAAAAGTTATCTGTTACAAAAGTAGAAAAACTTCTTTTCTTGCTCCTTATCGTAATTTTATTATTATTTGTTATTATGGTAAATTGATACGAAATTTTAATTAATGCATTACTGAAGTAAGGTATGAAAATGTTAAAGAAAAGAATTAAGACCTTTAATGCTCATTCTATAATTAAAGCAAGTATCACATAAACCATGCACATAACAGACAATAATTTCATACCTTACTTCACAGTAGTGCTTTATTTCATTAATTTTGATATGTACAAGCGATCACCTCCGGAGCAATCCGAATTAAGTTTTTCAAAAATTAAAAAACTGATCAGATCTCTTGTCAACCTTCTTAGAGAGCAACCATGAGTTTTTTTTTCTAAAAATAGAAAAAAAAACTATTGGGTTTCTAGCCGAGTTTGAGACCCGACCTCTAAGAAGAGCAACCAGTTAAGCAGACTACATCAAATGCAGCAGCTAGGTCTCTAGTTGACCACCGAGGAGAGCAACTGTGTTAAAATGAAGCACAGTCTCGTATCGCTGTACAATTTTGACAAAGTAACATGAAGGCTCAATGTTTGTAGGAATGAGCGGAAAGATGTTTTAAAAATTTTGAAGGTATAAGCAACAATATATACTACATTAAAACTGAATGAAAAAAACATTCTTGACACACCATTACCATTAGCTTCCATAAGTAGGGAATCTGTTACACAATCTATATTAGATAGTACGTTAGCTACTACTACAACCACTACACAACGGAGCTTTACTTCGCTAAAAAAAATCACAAGATCCTTTTTTACATCATCGAAAATCACCAAAAGACAAGAAGCTATAACAAACGCTTTAGCATATTTTATCTTGAAAGATTTCTATTTATTTAGTTTTGTCGACGTACCATCGCATAATACAATAGGATCCTAAATAGGTGAACTTCACGATTAAAAAAAAAAAAACAAATTTGAAAAACAAAATTAAACGAGGGATTAAATATGTTCTATATATAAGCTTGACCACCGATGCTCAGACAGCTAAAAACAACACACCATTCAACATCTCACTTCATTTAACGATAAATGATAATTTAAAAATTATACTTTGGATGCAATGCTGAAGGAGAGTCAAATCGCTGAAAAGCTGAGAAAAAAATAATCAATATATTCAAAGGATATAACATTCAAAATAAGATCGTCGCCACGCAAATTTCACAAAAGCAATATCTGAAAACTAAAATGAGCTAGGAGATTCGATTAGTTCCTTCCCTCATACTACCCACTTATGTTTAAATGTGGGTTGAGAAACTGGGGCAAAGTTGAAAGAAATGTAGGAAAAATGTCGTTCTTTTGTTCGCCATTTTAAGCACTCATGTAAGACCTCTGAAGCACAATCAGACTATCAAGAAAAATTCAATCTGCCTCAACATACACTAATTTAAGGAATGATTACTAGATGGAATTCTTCCTATATGATGTTAAATCGATAAAGGAACAACGTACGCACAGAGTCATAAACGATAAAAAAATTATAACTGAAAAAATTGCAAGAAAATATGATCCAACATCTGAAGAACATGAAATGATTTATATTACTAATATTTTATCACCATTTGAAATAGCTACACAATTTATGTCTGGAGATCAATATCCAACATCATCGCTAATTATCTTATTATTACGCTCATACATCAACACATTTTTAGATATGACTGACACGCGAAAAAATGACAGAAGAAAATGAAAATTATCAACGCAAAGATAAGGAATCCAATCCCGAAATGAAGACTATTACAGAATTTAAAAATATAGTCAGAGATGAATTCAAACGCAGATTTTTCAATTAATTTCAATGAAACTTCAACAAAACGTAGAAACCAGTTACTTTTTCACCTTTTCTGATCCTTGCTACAAAAAATGAGTCTAAAAAATCGAAGATCAGAAAAATGAAATCATGGACCAATTTAATTTAATAGAGTTGGATGATGAGACTGAAAAAACAACTTCCTCCATCCAAATCTCATCTGAGCACCCAATCTTGTCAAAACTCACGGAAAAGTATCTTTTTATATCAGCGACTTCGGTTCCCTTCAAAAGAGCATTTTCATCGGCCCGCAGCGTAGTAACGGCGAAACGAAATTGCTTATCACCAAATAAAGCAAAAAAGTTAATTTTTTTATATCATAATTAAAAGTTCTTATAAGTTTAATTTTTTCTTAGCATTACTCAGGTGTTTTTTAAATGTCTTCGTTCTTCTGAAATTGCAGCTGACGAATGTTCTTAAAGTTGGTGTATTCGGCGTAAAACAAGGATATTTTTGGCATATTTTTGATCAAACGCGATCAAGTTTTTTACTATCAACTGGTTCTTTATTGACCAGCTCGTAGTAAAATTCTGCTGCCAAAATATCCTTGATTTCCGGCGGCCAACTTTTTTTGCCTAAAAAAAAAAATAATTATCACCTACAAATAATAAACATCAAAAAAGAAAGCTAGAAACTTATTACTTTTTTGAGATGGACTAGATGCCTCCATATATTTGTATTTGTTTTTGCATGGAGGATTTTCAGTTTTGCCTACAAAAAAATAAATGAAAAATATATATTATGAATAAATAAACTAACCATGAAAACCATAGAGGAAAAATGAAAAAACTTACTACTTTTTGGCGAATTTTTGCTGGGTGTTCCAAATTCCAATTTTCTTTTTGAGGTTCTATTAGGTTTGGTAGGAGGGGTAAAGAGTAGCTAACAAAAATGTTTAAATTAGTATGTATAACATATTGAGAGTAAAGTCCCAAAATTTGATATGCATTTTCAAAACCTCAATGCTCACCATTAAGTTGAAATTTTGCGAGTCGGGAGTTGATGGTTCTGGGATGCCAGTTTGTTGAGGGATTAAAAAAGAAGATGTGGGCGTAGACTGTTTTAGATCTTGGGTTTCACAGGAAGTTGAAATTTGATTTTGATGGGAAGTTGAAACGCGGGTTTGACGGGGAGTTGAAATGCGGGTTTGACGGAGAGTTGAAACCCGTGAAAGGTATGATGATGCAGAGGGTAGGGAAGGACTTAGATTAATTATATTGGGTGATTTTAGAGGAGAATATGAAATATTATCATCACATTCTACTCTAGTAACTGTGGTATTGGAAGGTGGAGCCCGACCCCCCTCAAACAAACTGGCATCTGCCCATTCATCGCAGAAGAGATCGTCTTCCAAATTAGGGTCTTCATCTTCCTTCGCGTCGCTTACGATGGTTCCTTCGTCGCTTACGATGGTTCCTTCGTCGTTTACGATCGTTCCTTCGTCGTTTACGATCGTTCCTTCGTCGTTTACGGCCTCACGAAATCCAACCATTTGTTGAAAGACAATTTCTTCTGCCTCTGAAAATTTATAGCATACGTAAATTATAATTTTTTATTAATGTATTATATTTATTTATTTATTTTAATTTCTGTTTATTTTTACCGTACTCAGTGACGTCTTTTGGTCCATCCATATTATTCAACAACTTGAATAAAATGGATGGTACCACTGTAGTTTTGGCGATATCTGCATTCACTTGGTAAACAGCCTTGTGAATGTTTTCTGTGTGGCCAAGATGCTGGTATACCCTGAAAAAGACATATAAGCATTCAATACAAGTATTTAATGTATTATTATGAATTCATGACCAGTGAAAGGTGGGTGCAAGGGATACAAATGCACCAGTTCCAGAAATTTTCAAGGAGCTGATCCTTAAAAATTCGATTCAAGTCTCTTAAATATTTGTGTATAGCACAATAAATGAAGGGTTTTGGGTCCGGGAATGGATTTTGACGAAACCTACCCCAGAGAAGATCACCCATGACGAGAAAATACTTTGACAAAAATTTTGAATCCCTAGTGCAATTACTTTGGTGAAGGGGAGAGACCAAAATGTGTTTTTCAATGTTCATTCTATTTTTACCAAGTTATACAGTTTTGAAAGATTTGAGCCGCCATTTTGTAAAAAAATTTCGGCGGTACAGTGGCCATTTGTTTAAATGAAATGCAGTCTAAATTATATTAAATATAAAAGTTTCAATAAGTTGAAATTGGTGCAACGTAATCAAAAAAAAAAAAAAATGAAAACTGTTCATGCGTGGTATTTGCCCCGCGCACGTATTAGGGTGGATTGAAAAAAATTTCATTCAATTTCGAAAAAATTTCAGGAGGTGGTTTACTTTGAGTTGAAACTCCTCATACAAATATGCAGAACCCAAGGATCATTTGAGGGAGGAGATAAAGGTTTTCAAAGTAGGGTCCTATTCGAAAAAAACTTAGTTTTTTGCCTCTGAAGCCGATCAATGCGTAACCATAATCACACAGGGCTAGAAATGTGCAATTTGAGTTTTTTTTTTTTTTTTGTAAAATTATGTTTTGTTTGAAGGGTGGTGGGGGAGGTGAACAACTTTTCACCAGGCCCAATTTTTCTCTCACCAGCTCTAATCATGACGAATTTTAATGCAATATTTATAATATTTATACTTACACCGTTCTAGCTTGCGGAGTCAGGTCACGCCAATCGCTCTTTATTATCTCTGTGGTAGTTGATAGTTTTCCGTACTATTTTCCATGCGTACATAAAGTGCTTTTTTGCTCTGAAATCATTGAATTAATTAAATCTATGATGGACTCATACCTTTGTTATCATATGTACTGAATTTCAATTTATTGTTATTTCAAGGTAAAATTCACCCCTCTGGATTTTTAAGGCTTCTCAAGAGTGGAAACATAGAGAGAGATCTGTTATAAAATTTTTTGATGGTAGCAAGTACCACTGAAGTTAATGTCTTCCCATTAGTTTCTTACTTTTTCTCAAAAAAGTTACTAAAAAACCATTTTCTTTATTAAAATTTTCGCAAACTTTATGTAGAGGATAAAAGTCGATATTTTTTTGCGCCTAGTTATGTTATACTTTTATTCACATTTGTGACATACTTGTATTCGGGTTTGTGAAATTAAATGTACACTACAATAATTACTTTCTATGCATCTGAGATTCTCGAATTTTGTTAATTACAGCCGTCACCTCCTTCATAAACTCAGAAACAGATTCTGCCGCCAGGATATCAGTAATAAACGAATGAAAAGTATGGGCCATGCAAACTATAGGTTCCAAGAATGGGTACTTTTCGTACAATAAATCGCCGCATCTCTTCATGTTAGTTGCATTATACCAATCAACCTCAGAACTATATCTAACGTGGCTACGAGGTCCCTCTGGCTGAAGTCCAACATACACTTCCATATTTAACGTAAAATATGTTTTGGAGTCTACCAACGCAAAAATTTTCAAAACATATTTAGAAGGCTTTTTAGCCATGTACTGCCTAAACGAACATCGAGCCTTGAAGCTTTCTAGCATCTCGTCTATTGTTAAACGATCGCTCGGAGTATAACTTTTTTTGCAGTTACTCACGAATTCGTCGAATACTTCCCTGACTTTTGTTAGTTTATCTTGGCTCAGTCGTCTTCGTCGATCTTCCTCGTCTATGTCATCGAAGCGAATGGCGAATAGTAGCAAACGAAATCGCCGCTCGGTCATACATAATCGGCACATTTCTACACCCGTACCATCGTCGGCCCGGAGATCACTGACGTTTATGTGTCCGGGGTCCTCTTCGCTATCATCAAAACTTTGTTCGCTTTTACTATGGTGATTCGAGGTGGCCTGCTGGTTGCCTTCATCGCTGGCATTTCTATCGGCATCATCGAATATTTAACATCTTCGCCTTGGAGTATTCGGCGCATACGTTCTGCTTCATAGGTCAAGCTTTGAATTCTTTCCATTTTTGTATTGTGTTGGAAGTATGTTAAAAATATGAAGTTGTTGACGGGATGGCTATAGGCAAACAGCCAACTTTATAGCGCCTGGAGGAAGCCTCCAGTGATGCGAGTAGCCTTAACATAACCCCAGAGGAAACCTCCAGTGATGCGACTTAATTTAATACACTCCGGAGGAAACCTCCAGTAATGCGACTAACTTGATACACCCCGGAGGATACCTCCAGTGATGCGAGTAAAAACAATATACCCACGGAGGAAACCTCAATGGCGCGATTAGCGAAGGGTTAAGGTTTAATGCCAATCAAAATTGTCGAAACCGGATTCACCTTCGGACGTAGGCGTAAATGGTCGCGACTAGTTTTTTCCTTTGAACCGCGTTTTTATTGCGCAGTGCGGCGGTTCGAAGACGAGTTTTTTTTATGAAGAACGCGTTGCCAAAAAGGTCCCGATATATTTACAACTTAATCCCTAATTTAGCGACAACATCACGAACGCAAGCGCGACTTTTTTTACTGATGCACCGGATGTGCATTTCAGGTTTTATTACCCAAATAAAAAATTTCTTTTGCGGCGGAATTTCTAAGGTATTATAATTTAGAAGAGAAGGCCGAGAAATACCGCGACTTAATGGCGCCACTTTAAAGGAGAAGAGTAGCGAAATAGATACGTTAGGTACCTGCCTATATGTAACGTAACATCTGCTTGTAGACCTTTAGTGATCTCGTTTCTTTTGCTTATGGTGATAAAGGAAGCATAGCTTGAATCGCTTTGATAACTTCAAGATGTGAAAGATGAGTGGTATAATGAAAGTGCTTGTCTTTTCCAACCAGTGCAACTGCTACGTTTGTAATCATTACAGCCCCCTTGCTTACTAATGCCGATACTCTATCGATAGAAAGTCGCTATTCTTTCAATATAAAATTCAGGAACCAAAAGTATTTACGAGTTCAAAAATGTAAATTATTACTTTTTACAACATCTCTGAATTTATTTACATGAGACATAGTGACATACGCTCGTAGCTGGTACCTTGATTAGCAGTGTTATTTACAAACGTGAATAAGCCCCAGTTGAAAACTCAGCTTCAGTAATGCGGCATGGCTGCTTACATTTTTTTTTTAATCATTTAAGTTTTCAAAATATTGCGGGTATCAAAATTTTATTCATTAAAACCCGCCATTGGTCGCATGACTGTTAGTCAGACCAGTTAATGGCGCATGACTGTCTCTCAAACCAGGTTTATGAAGAGTCCTAAGAATATATTTAAGCATCACATACGTGCGTTAATGGTTGTCTTTTGGATATTTGAAGGGGTATTATTCTAAATGACTCGATTGGTCGCACCTCCGTCTCTCGAACCAGTGCCTTAATGAACTGCACCGAAAGAAAAAAAAGGATAATAATTGTTAAATTTTGAGGAATCATTCCACAATAGTGGGGTAAATGAGTGACAACTTGAAAATTGAGGAACGGTTCCTAAAACAACATGCGAATGATTACCTTTTCCTTCTTGATTGTTGTTTGTTTACCTTACTATTGAGAAATGATTCCTCAATATTTTTTCAACCATTTACAATGAATTAGGTAATTATTTCCTAATATTCTGAATGTTGTTCCAAAACAACATGAACGATTACCTTCGTAATTTTGCATTCAGTTACCTTATTGTTGAGAAATCATTGTTTTAAAATTTATCAACCATTTTTTAAGCATAATGAACAATTACCTTTGCTGATGTCATTCTTTCACTTTCGTAGTGAGGAAGTATTCCTCAACCGTTTGGAAATAATTACCTATATTTCAGATAACACCTTCCCAATATAAAAAAAATCACGAATTGCTCATAAGTAACATAAAAAATTTATTTTCATTTTTACAACTAGCGATAGTAATACATAAAGTAGGTATGCATACTTAATTGAAAAAAATGAACTTACGAACACAATAATTCATTTTATATTTACAAATTTCAGAAAATCACTCACATCACCTCCTCCAAAAAATATCTTATGCTGTAATCGATAATCTATATACCTAGCTTACGAAATTCTTTTAGATGTAAATGTTCAGATTTTAATTTAAAAAAAATATTTTTATGAGCTTGAAATTGATTTTGAATTGCTTCCATTAATTCTTCATCATTTGATTTTTTTTGTATACTATCTATTACTTTATTTTCGAGCGATTGTATATGCAGGTTTATAAAATTATCAACATCTTGCACTAAACTCACAACTCTTTTACGTGGCAATTTCAGATAGCTATGTAATTTCGCTAAGAAATGCACGATAGGCGAAGCTTCAAAAGTCGATTCAGAGGGGGAACCTTCAAAAGTTGATTCGGAGGGGAAATCTTCAAAAGTCGATTCGGAGGGGGATTCATCATTTAATCCATAAGATGTTGAATGATTTTCAGAAGGGAACTTTTTCTTTTTCATTTGTGGTCTAACTTGTTCTTCACTCACTGGTGTCTCATATACTTCAGCAGTACGTTGAACGTCATTTTGACAATTATTATGAACACTATTTCTGTGCTTTCGAAAGGAATTTAAAAGAGGAAAACTCCGACCACATTGTGCCTCGGCACATGTAAATGTAGGTAAATATGCATGACTGTTATGTATATGAGAAACCAGAGATGATTCATTTGAAAAGAACAACTTACAATTAAAACATTCGGGCATTATTATATATACAAGTGAAAACAATGAAAAAAAGCTTACATATATATCTTAGGGTCGAAGTAAATCATTAAGAATTACGCTTAATTGAGTCCCAACGCGATCAAAAGAGTGAGTAATACCAAAGGCAGACCTTTGTAGGAGCAACCAAACGTTATAGGCTGGAGCAGGATAACTTAAGTCCAACGAATAAAATACTTTGAAGCAGAATTGAATCGCTTCTAGCGCACTTGTCATTTGAAAACGCAAGTCATTCAGCAAAACGTAAAAGGTATGAAGATTTTCTAGATTTGTCCCAACGAATAATAATCTTGGTTGGAAAGTTTCTTCTCTATTCTTAATTCTATTTATGGTTTCCTGAATGTCGCTTGGATTCTATTGAGAATTTTACAAATTTAAAAACGTGAAATTGATTTTTTTTAAATATAATAATAATTGAAACATACTTTTACAATAATCACGAAGGATTCCTGAATTTCTGCTCCGCTGGGTTTTTTGGATTCCTCTCCAGCTTTTCTCTTCGTTGGCGTTGGTTTAAATAAGCCTGGCAATAAAGAGAGAATAACTCCGTCTTGGTTCTCTATTAAAAAAAAAAACAACATAGTTTTTGTATTTATTTTGGTGAACTGAACATTTTTAATTTATCAAACTTTCGGAATCGTGGAATTTCATTAAATTTTATTATTTTGTTCTGCTTTCTTTAAATCAAGATTTACGAATCAATGTTAGAAAGAAAAAAAAAATAGATTAGCACATTACCAGGTGTCAACGATTTAATATTGATTAGAGATGACAGGTACTCTGGCGAAAGTGATATTTTTCGTTTAGTTTTAACAAATAATTCTATGAACTTCCCCTTTAAAATAGGCCACCTTTCTACAAATTTTTCATCAGTATAATCTGGATGAATTTTGATAAAATCGTTTGAAAGCTGCAACATATTTTCAACACAATATATAGTAAAAACTTGAATATTAAACACATTAAATATGTAAAATAAGGTTAAAAGAAGAAACTAATTGAAAGTTCAGAAAGTGCTAAGGTCATGCAACCACTAATTCTCAGCCATGCAATACACATGTTTACTATGTCTACTTTGCTTCACATAATATATTTTGAATATTAAAAAAGTTTTCAAAAAAATTGAATATAGTAATAAGTATACCACTGTAACCGCTAAATTCAAATCATTTTTTAAAACCGGATATTTCGACAAATACTCATCGATTGGAATTTTTTCACGAATCAATATTTTTCGACGAATATTAAACGTACTCTCCCAATACTGTTTAACAATATCTTTTGGTTGATCGTTTATTTTCAACCAATCTTCTTCATTGATACCTATAATATAATGCGTTAAATTAAAGTGGAAACGGCATAATTATAAGTAGATATTTGAGAATTTTGAAAATATGCAAAAGAATTATAAACTTGGGAAAATGCATTATACCATCGTTATTATGTTCTGATGTAGTCTCAAATTCATCCGAAATACTTGTGTTGTGAATTTTTTCGACTGATACCAAAATTTTGTTCTCTTTTAAAGTATTTTTAATGTAATTATAGTGGTCCAAGAGTTTCCCATGTGCATACATTTTAGCACCATTCTTCCCTTTACAATAGGGAACGTAATACGTGGAAATATCTTCTGTATTGAAGATATTAACAATTTCTTGTGCTAGAGTTTGAAATTTTTCTGGTCCAATTCTAAATAACGAATAGAAAAAGAGAAGTAAAATTTTGAAATTAAAAAAAAAAAAATTATATACATATCAGAACTAATTTTTAATCTTACTTAAAATCTATTAACGTTTCATTCTCCAACTTTTTTGATAATACCCTCTCTAATTCTCTATTGATCACTACATGCACAAGGCTTTTTCTTAATGGAGCATCTAATTCGCCCCGATTGTTGTAGGCCATCATAATTATTTTACCGTCCGTTTGTTGGTTTATATATTCCTTAAGTTTGAAAAGTAGATCGTGATATTCAACAAGAATTCAAAAAGATAGATACCTGTAGATCGCAATTTTCAGGTTTTTTAACTATGTGAAAGTCATCAGTGACGACATTGATATCAAACATATCATCTGTTTAGAATTAATCATGGTTACTTATTAATAAATAAGTTTACGTTGAAAGGCTATATAAAAATAAAAGTAACAGTACTTACCTATATTATCATTTTCCTTTTACATCATTTTGAAAACAAGAACTTTAACGAAACACGTTGATATAAATAAACTGTTAAACACCATATATACTATTGCTAGCCACTAATGTGATCAACGAAAGTTTGTTCGCACGCGTTGTGGATTCATTACGCAAATTTGGGATTCATTGCTAAACGTTCGGTTATGAGCACCTCAACGCACGACAAGCTGGCGCCTTTACCCATGCTTTCTCACATTCCTATACACGTTACATTTAGGTTTGTAATGGTTCTGCAACACCTTACAATGTTTCAGTTTTTACATTTAGGTGTATAATGGTTCCTCAACACATTAGAACGTTTCAATTTTTCATGTTTTGATTACTTTATATCAAAGAATTATTTGCAATGTAAAAAGTATTTATTCTTATATAGTATTGTTGCCCATTAGTTGGGGAATCAGTGCTATATATTAGATATTCGTTCTCTTTTATTGTGTAAACTTGAATTTTCCTCAAGTTTAGAGTAACTGTTCTCAAATTTGAGGAACCGTTACTGCACTTACAACAGTTTTTCTTTCAGTGTGGTCTGAGAGACAGTGATACGATTATTAATGAAAAAAAATTTTGTATATCAATTTTCATGGACCCTGTATTTATCCTAGGACCAATATTTTAGTGAGTTATGGCCAAAAACCTTCAAAATTTGTGTGAGTATTTTTCAAAAAAACCTTATTTGGATGATCGTAGCCCCACCCCCTTACAGGTAGAAGGGTGGTTGATAGATCAATAGATCGGGAATTTGACGTAGATCAACTTTTATAGACCATGTTTTTATCCTAGGGCCAATATTTAGCGAGTTATGGCTGAAAACCCTCAAAATTTACGTATTTTTCAAAAAAAAATCTTATTTCGATGATCGTAGCCCCACCCCCTTACAGGTAGAAAGGTGGTTGATAGATCAATAGATCGGGAATTTGACGTAGATCAACTTTTATAGACCATGTTTTTATCCTAGGGCCAATATTTAGCGAGTTATGGTCAAAAAACTATTTTTGGGGAGCTAAGATCCACACTGGGGGAGAACGCAAGCGCGGTCGGGTGGGGGAAGTTGTGCGGTTTTACTTCTATGGACCTCATAAACATATTCCAACAATGAAATTTTTGCTGGCAATTATGTCCGAACTCGATTATTTTTAGTGCTAATTTGCCCGGACTAATTTGCTATGTAAGAACAGAAACAGGATATCTATCAGCCAAAGTATGCACTTGGAGTGACTAGTGTATTGAGAGCATTGTGTTGTTTCATTTTCTTTCTTAGTTCGATGATTTCCTTTCTTTCGCTATTACGAGCATTGGCATCAACTTCTCAATTTGTATAGGGGTTTCGCAATAGATATTTTTAATGTGTGCAAGGAAGCTATCTTTCTCATCGTCACCATCAACAATCATTGAAATGGGAGCAGAATCGTCATTGCACTTGATTCTGATTTCCACCAAAATCGAGTAGTGTGTTGTAGTCCGTTGGTGCCATTATGGACTGTTTCACCGTGAAATTTCCGAAACTACGATAAAAACTTTTCGTATCTTCCAAATTAAATATACACCATTTTCCCTCGCCCATAGTTCTTTATGTCTGAGATCTGATTTTCAGCTCCCTCCTAATACCAATTTTTTAATACATTACAATCAAAAGCACGATAATGCTGAATGGATTTGGAAGCGAAATTTAAATACCTACCGGTACGAATAAGGTTTTGCTTGCTCCGCCCGCCGTCGTATTCAAAGTACATCGAGATTAGGTTTATTTTAAGAAACTTTTAAAACCGACAACGAATACGACGAAGGATTTTACTAACGAAAAGGCGCGCGGTTTATCCGACTCCGTATTCTTTTCAACGAGTATATTCATTTCGAGTTTTTAGTTCGAGCTCGGGAGCGGAAAATGGCGACATGTAATATTAATATCGGTTTGAAGACGAAGTATACCAAGCGGTAGAATGGCGTAGTAATACGTATACATCTTGTTCGCGTACTAAGGCTTTGTCGAACTTTTGAGAAAGTTGTTTTGCCGGAGTTTCGTATTATTTATTTTTTTGTCATCGCTTTTTGATGTTTTCATTACGTACGTCGTGGAGTTTGGGATGTGTACGCCATACGGGGTGTGGACTTGGATGTGCTCTATGCTGCCTTAATCAGGATTGATTGAATGTTACATCGACGAAGGTGTTCGCTGATTGTGTTACGTTTGCGAATAGTTTCTTCATTATGGTGGTTTCGAAATGTTCTCGTCGATATCTCAGTATTATGTTGGTACGACGTAGAAGCTCGGTGTTAATAAAATTGCATAAGGCGTGTATTGCAGGCATAATGTGTCATGTGTGTATCAAGATAAAATGAAAAAAATCATTTTTCTCCAATTTTCATAAAATTTTAAAATTTTTTTAATTTTAGTTGAAATGGCCTTGAACAAAATTTCTAACCCCAATCGATCATTTGAAGGGAAGCTAGGAATGCGAAGAAAATCACGTTCTTTTTTTCATTTTTATCGCAGAAAAAAAGGTTCGGGAAAGCAGGGGTGGGAACAAGAACTCAGAACTTGAAACTGAAACTTGAATTAATTCGTTCATTTTTGAAGAATCGGAACTTGAATTAACTCGAACTTGAACGTTTTTTTTTTTTTTTTTTTTTTTTTTTGGAACTTATAGAAGCGGAACTTGAATAATGTTCAAAAGAACTTATTCATTTTATTTGAGTTACAGTTCCGGATTTGAGTTCTTATTATTTTCTTAATTATTATTTTCGAAACCAGATAGCAACATCAAAATTGTATTCAACATATTATGAATGAACAGAACTTATGAATTATGAGTTTAAGTTATAAATTGAAAAAAAATTATTTAATTGTTTGTACTTGTCTACATTCTTAAAATAACCTAAGTTCGAAATACGTATGGTGATGTTTTTTTTTTTTTTTCGTTAATTATGAAAATCTGATTTAGAGTTTATAATGTGTTACTCTACACACAGATCTCACCACTATGTCAATTTGATGTATACTAATAGGGAAATCAACGCTGAAATCAATGATTACGAACTTCTTCGCTTCAAAATCAAAAATAACTGCTCAATAGACGTTCTAAGTTGAGCTCCCAACTGTACAACTTCAAAAATGCTAAGAATAGTCGTTATTTAATTTGAGAGAAAAATCATAAAGAACTTGAACTGGAACTTGAATTAACTCATTTGGAAGGGACTGGAACTTGAACTGTAACTCATATTTTTGATGAAATTATAACTTAAATTAACTGGAATTTAAATTAAATTTGAATTTTCAATGAACTCGGAACTGGAACTGGCACTTGAATTTTTCATTTGAGTTCGTACCCCTGTGGGAAAGTACCTTGGTATTTAAGAGGTGCGATTAGAGAAGCAGAATCCAATTAGATCATTTTCATCCGGATCGGATGCAACTAGTAGGATCGCTATAATCGCATTGAAAGTGGCGTTTCTTAAAAAAGTACGTTTTTTTTCCACCTGTTCTCCGTTAAAAAATTTCTATTTTTCGCTATTTTATCATACAGGAAAAGTTGAGGAACACAAATTAACATTTGAACGTGTGTGATTTGAGAGCCTAAATCCGACTAGCGGTTTTCATCCGGATTCGAAATCAAGTTCAAGTGCAGGTCTAATTGGGCCATGCACTACGGCCATTTGTAGCTCATTGTGCCCCACAATCCATCATTACCTAGGTATCAGGGGCCCATAGGAGCCTCAAATTATAGTACAAGAACTGCTGTGTAGTTATACGAGTCAAGTGGTGTCAGTAAGGTTCTTCTGAGATTTTTTCATAAATACGTAGACTAACAATACCCTAAAAATACTCATTCCTAGGTGTGGTGCTTATCCCACAAGGGGATTTGAACCCCTTAAAAACCTATTTATCGCTATACCTATTCATATTTGATCGTTGGGCAAAAATAGCTCAGTGCAGTTTTGTTCTATATTAAATTTCCTGCATCTTTCATTCGACGATTTTTTCCTTGACCCATAAATAGGGAATTAGGGGTGCTAGAAATTTTCCATTACGATTGATTCAATTATGCTTCGAGACATTATGTGTGATGTGGAATAAGAAAATGAGGTTAAGAGCAGACAACTCGTTTTTGAGTTAATGGTGGTTTTGGGTACTTTTGGTCATTGGAAAACGATTGTGATTGTTTTTAGAACCCCAGAAAGCTTGCATTACCTTTAAAAAACGCAATTTGAAGAAAAAATTTTTCTCTAGCAATCGGCCTTTTTTGAAATGACCAAATGAGGTGAAAGTAACAGTGGAATAAGAAAATGAGGTTCAAGAAAAAAAATTCTGTTCAGAAGCAAAAAGAACACAAAATTTTTTTATTTTATTTTCAACCAAGCTTCCTGAAGGTACGAGGTATACGTTCAGTGTTACGCGAAAAAATGTAAAAAAATTCCCCTCAAAAAATACGTAGTCAAACTTTAAACCTAATTTCTCAGAAAAGTGATTTTTGCCCTTAACCTCCTTTTTTTTTTATTCCACATCACATGTGTGAAAGCGAAAAATATCTAATATAAAATCACTTATGACTGCATACCAACCCAATCATTACCGTATGAAGGGCTCAGCCCCCCTCCCCTCCCTCTCAAATGTATTTCGTGCGAGTAAAATGCGATTAATGTACCATTTAATTATGTTTTCATGATGCCCATATTGTTATGACAATAATATTGGCTACCCAACCCTCATCAACCTCTATGAATTAACGCGGTCGATTTACATTTATCGCTGACATTTGTAACATGAAATTACTCTTTTTTTTGCATTTGAAAAAAAAAAACCAGTGAAGAGGCTCAAATTTCTTCTTTTTCTAATTATTTTGACCCATTTGTTGTCTTTATTTGCAATAAATGAGAAATAAAAATTTTAAAAATATCTCATATAATCAGTTTATCCTCGGCATAACTGTCTACGAGAGTGAGAAGAAAGGGCTAAAATAAACATGTGAAAGTCATGGTGTTTATCGGGTACGAAAAGTACCAAAAAGGTACGAAATTGAAGTTTTGGGTACGAAAGTACGAATATAGTACTAAATTAGGTCAAAAAAATGCGAAAAGGTACGAAACTTGGTATTTTGTTTCGTTCATTTTTTTTTTGTTGTTGTATGCGTTTGTAATGTAGTACGAAACTCTATCTATATTCTTTGAAAGTAGTTGGGGCGGGGTAATGAATTTTTTGTTCCAAAAAAAAAAAATAAAACCGAAAAAGATACGAAATTTCGATTTTATTATTTAGTAGATACCGCATTAGTGTGTGATAAAAAGATGTTATGCATAATTATGGAGAGACCTCCATAGAGTCATGATTTGGTTGGTATGTAGTCATTAGTCATTTTTATACGTATTATTAATTCGAATATATTATGCCACATAGCATAACTGAATCAATATCGTAATGAAGCTTCTAAAGTAACAGATTTCAAACAACCCTAATCCCCCCCTGTGAGTCGGTCTCAGAAAAAAATGTTCAAAAAGTAGTAGTTGTCATTTAAGGTATATTTTTACTTACATTTTCACCAATTTTTTTTTCACTCATTTATGTCATTAAAAAATAAACAGATACGAATCATTTACTCGATGATGTATTATGGAGAAATTAAATGGAAGTTTGTGTATCACTTTTTGAAGAAATCAGTAAAGTTTATTTTTGGAAGCGTGTTTCCTGGTTTAAAAAAGATTCAAGTTTCTGGTTTTTTTTTCAAGATTTAATTAAATTTCATACCTCGCTCGTTTACGTACTTTAATCGGTTTCGAAAGTATCGACGACCATATTTTAAAATTCGCCCGAAAGAAAACAACCACTAAGACAGAGATACCCATTAAGACGTCAGACTGCCATGTGTGCTCGACTACAAGTTGATAATTTCGCGAACGACGTAGACAACGACACGACGCGACGTCCAGCTCGTTTGTGTTGGTTATCATTTAATAAAGCGAAGAACGAAGTTAGCTTTTTATTTTCGGTTCGTATATAGCGACGCGATGCTATTTAATTAATTATCTTACTTTTTCGTATTTGTCGTCGAGGTCGGCGAGAGTGGTTTTCGTGGAAAGATAGTCGGGGATGAGTAAGAAGCGAGTTTTTTCGATGTTTTCCTTCTGTTATAGAAGGGAATTCGTTTTACGAAATTTCAACTTTTCTCGACGACTTCCGGTTTTGTTTGTTTTTACCGGACGCGTGAGGGGTGAGAAAGACGAGACTGGGATACCTGGCGGAGTTTTTCTTCTTTGATAGCCGCTTTAGTAATTGCTTTTAGTGTCGGATTATTTGCCGTTTTTCAAAGGGAAGAAAATTTTCGTAATTAAATTTTTATCGCAGTTGACGGGTATCTCGAGCAAAATAGACGCCGGGTTGAAGGAACAATACGTCTAAGATGGTAATTATTATAAAGTCTATTATGTGGCCTCGTACTTGGTATTCATTGTGTGCGTCTGCTCGGATGATCACTTATTACGCGATGGCTTTGGATGATGATTTTTTTTGTTATATTCTTTTTCTTTTTCTCTCTCTTTCACTCTATGAAAAGAAACTGTTGCACCCTTTATTTTGGTATATTTTACGTTTCCGTATGCGTATGTATTGTAATACGGGTAACCCTCACGTATTCGAGTTTTACCGCAAATTCTCTGTCGCTTTGTGTGTTGTTTTCGTGGTATTATGTATGTAATGTTTTTGTGTATACTTTTTCTTTCTTTATTTTTTACCTTGTATGATTTTTTTTTACTTGTTTTTATTTTCTCGACTCGTTTTATTTTATACTTTTTATTCTATTATTCTGATACTTACTTCTTTCTAACATCTACTTTTTTTTTGTTTCTCTGTTTCGTAACTGTCGCTGTATAGAGACATCGCCGGCGGACTTAAGGTATGAATTTGATTTTTTTTTCTCGCTTAGATCGCATTTTGCCACGTTTATCTAGTAGTGGGTTTTTTTTCAAAGGTAAGTTTTCAGTCAAGTAGATAGCGCTTGGTATTTTTGCGATCGATGGTGGTGATGGGTGTTGGGTTTTAAATTATTATGTGTATTATACCGTGTGTTCGAAAAAACTCCGTGCAGGTAACGCACAGCATTCCGTTTTTCAATAGATTGAAATGCATTTCAGATACATCACTGCCTATAAATCTGTTGTGATAGGGAAGGAATGTTTGACGTCAGAGGACACGTGATTTTATTAATGCAAACACAACATATGATATGAGAGCGAACGATAGATGGAGAAAGTAACATTTTAAAAACATAAAGGGGACTTTTTCCCTCTTTCGTTGTTACCAGCTGTAATCATATGATGAGTTGTGTTTGTGTTTGTGACGTTATATACGTGATCTCTGACGTAAAGAATTTTCTTCCTTATTGGTTGTGGTAGCAAAAATGTGTGTTACCAGCATATCTATCTGGTTGTTTACTAAAAAGGAGTAGTTGCTTTCTGTGTGCGGAGTTCTTTCGTACACACGGTATATAGAATAATTTTATGAACAATAATATCGCTGATTCGAAGGAGAAAGACGATCAAATGATGAGTAAAGTGGTGAAAATAAATTGTTTACAGAGTATAAAAAATTGAAAACTATGTTTTGAAGGTCAACTTTAATTCTTTATGTTTATTTTATGTCATTCTTTTCCATTATGCGTAAATAAGAATGTAAACCATAGTTCCAGTCTGCGAGCTGCGAAGATGATACTTACTTGTTGACAGGAAATTAGGGGTTATTCGATTATAATGGGAGTCGATGTGATAAGTAAGCCATACTGAAAAGTTTCATTACATTTTAGCCTTCATCTCTTTTTCTAATTGTCGTGTCTCAATATCTTGAATTACTTATTTCTGGCTTTTGTTACTTCTTCAGATATTTGAGCGCATTATTTTATTAAAAATGTATACATATGACTTGAATGGGGAGAGGGGATGATAAGACCTTTCGTGAAATTTTTCTTAAAAAAAAAAAATAAGTAAGGCATTTTAACGTATTTAGAACCCCACATCGATCAAATTTTTGAAAAATCTCCATTTAAAATATTTTAAGAGAGAAAGATGGAACATCAAGATATAGGTCATTTCGAGAATTTTTTTCGACGATGGACTTAGAAAAAAAAAAAAACTATTAATTTTTAGCGCAACAGCATAATTAATTTTTATGAAACTTCGTATCTCTGATTTGCGAGGGAGAGAAGGTGGAACCTCTATTCATATTATGGGATTTTGAATTCCTGAATTTTTACATTCAACCTCATATTTTGGGAGTCCGGCGTTATCCATTTTCGAAAAGAACTTATTTTCCATCTACCCTAATGTGTAATACGGTCATTGTGTATGAATTATGGGATGTACTGCTTCCGTATATTTTAGCCTCACCATTGGCTTACCCAAGTATCTAAAACAAACTTTGAGAATTGTAAAGTGAGAAAAAAATGTTGGATCGGAGTAACCACGAATGATTAAAAATTGATGTATTTTTGTGCCCTCTCCCCTTAACATCCCCCCCCCCCAAGAAGAAAAAACTGCGTGTATTATTCGGACTCAAATTAAAATAGATTGCACTTCCAACATTGATCAGTACCGAGTTTCTAAGCATTTATAAGTACTATAATTTTTTTTTATTTTATTTGTAAAGCGTGGAGAGTGATAAAAAGTATATACTTGTTAGATGGCTCTGTGAAACGTGAAAAAATAATTTCTCCGAGTTGATGGGAATAATTGTATCGTCGAGATGAAGATACGATTTTCAGAAATTCTTAACCCTCCAACACCTCTTCAAATGGTTCGGAATTCAAAGTTGACGTTACGATTTAAATTTCACTCTCGTCGAAAACCTATATATTTACGTGAAAATAGGATTTTTGAAAATCAAATTTTGGAAACCCTTGAAGAATTCAAAATTTATAATTGACGTCTTCATTGATATTCCCGTCGCCGAAAACGCCTATATTAACGTGAAAATATGATTTTAAAGGATCAGATTTTCGTAAAGATGACGAGCATTTTTATGAATATATGGGGAAGTCTCCGACCAGTATAAAGAGGTGATGGAGTTGAGGACAGCTTTTTCAGGTTCGAGATTTGGCGTAATGATGTCTTTTGGTTCAGTAGCAATTTTATTTCTCTTGGTTCGAGTATAAGCTCCTGATTTTTGTTTTTTAGGTTTGACTTTTTTTTTTTTTTTTGAAATCCAATTGACGGAGCATTTCTTCGTTTAAAAAGTATTTGAGAAATACAGGGGTTTATGAATAATTTTCTTTACAATATTGAATTTATTAAATAATTAAAAATCACCCAATGACACGAACCTTTCAAGAAACACCAACGCTAAAAGATGAACAGAAAAATAATAGTGTGCATATCATGCATGCGTGAAAAATGACTTATACCCATCATACTTCTTCAAAATATAATTTTAAAAAGTATAAGTGAACTTATATCCTTACCACTAATTTGGAACTCCCCTTTTCCCGACTTGTACTGTTCAGTTTATTGGAAACCAACTGTGATTCAGTGTTGCCTTTCAAAAAAATAATTTTATAGTGCGATCATGGTGTCTACCGGATACAAAAATAGTACGAAATTTGATTCTAAAAAAAATGCACAAAATACAAAATTTAGTATTAGGTTTCTTTCCTTGTTTTTGTATGTAAATATTTGTAATGTAGTGCATGCCATCGATCTTCTTTGGGAGTAATGGGTGAGGGAAAGGGAGCTGTAAATTTTTGGTTCGAAAAAAAATTTAGACACGAAAAAGGTTCTAGACATCATGGTGATAGAGATCAATTTTTTGCATCCAAATGAGTAAAAATCTCAAAAAAAACGAAAAATGATTTATACCTTTTATACATATCACGACATTGGACTCACGTCGTTCAAACTTATTTTCAGAGAATTTTATCCTGAAAGAGTCCAAAATGATTTTTATTCTATTCATTTGGATGTACTTATATATTTTTCGAGATCGCTGAATTCAAATTTGGTATTATTGTTTGAAGTTAGCCACTCAAAAAGCCTCAAAAATCAAAATTTTGGAAAATTGTGCACTAATTCAAACATTGGCATTATTAGTGTTAAAATATATTTTTTCGAGGTCGCTGAATTCAAAGTTTGAATTGATGTTTTGATTCGACCCCTCGGAGAGCCCAAAAACCAAAATTTTGAAATATCGGACTTCGTATAAAATCTTGCTTGAAGTTCAAATTCGACTGTATCCTTGAAATCCTTGTCATCCAAAAGGCCTGTATTGACGTGATTCCCCTCCCACTCCCCTCTCCTACGAAACTGCTTTAATAGTAGTGTCTTGAACGTTCGAGATTCTAAGAAAAAGTCTTAATTCTCATCTCTCCCTTTTCAAACGTCATTTGTAATTTAAAATTAAATTTAGTTTTTGCGTACCTGGGTGGGCGAAAAATTCATGTACGTAATTAGCACTTTGTAGCACCAAGTCTGTAGGTAAGACTGGGACATGCGAGCCATCTGTTCATATGCGATATAGTATATTTCCATTTGAATTAGGCTACTCTGGTAATAGTTGATATTTGTTTCGAAAAGGTATAGTTTGTATATTATTAGTAATAATATGCTCGGTTCATTAACATTTTTTTTCCAGCGATTTCCAATGCTAGAGTAACAATAACGATAATAAATGAAAATAAAAACATTCCATTTCATTATAAAGCTCGTTCACCTTTTCGTCCTTTTCGCATGCATTTTCTTCGAAGTAGAGATCGTAAATTTTTCCATCTAACCCTTTATCGCGGTTATTGGTATTATCACCTAGCACCTGCGTTCATTTTCATAATCTGTACGGGTAGGGGCATATGAGCCTATCCATTCTGCTCTAAGTACTGTCAATGTTTACCCGCTCGTATAACGGCGTTTACGCGAGTGTACTAAACAATACGCGTAAGACATCCTCTATAACCGTATATAGTGCATACTTGTTGCCTACATCGGCGTCGCCGCCGCGCTACCAAGACGTCGGTAATGTTTATATTAGCGATTCTCTCGCGTTTAATACATAATTTATATCATTTTACATCGGGTATTTGTACAAAGTATAAAGTATCGTGGAAAACTCTGTCACGTGTGATTTACACTACGCCGCGTCACCGTTCACCTTACAACATAAGTACATCCCACAAGCCGAAAAAGCTTCGCGTAAATACCTCGCTACCCTGCTTCCTACCAGTACGTGTACGTATCGTTGTGTGCTTCATCGACATAGCGTACGAGTATACAAATGTACACGTGACACGTACGCGAAGCAGCGATAATTTACGCGCTCGGAAAAAACCATCGGTGATATCGATATATTGTATTCCTTGCCCCCTTTCCCGTTGGCGACTCTATCGTGGGTAAATTAATGTCCTATTGAAAACTGTGTAACGTATTTTCGGCTATATTGTCCCGTATCACCCTCGATTGCTTTGGCCTTCTTCATTACAATAACTCGCGTGTCGAATGCGTGAAAAAAAAGCTCTAATTGCCTCAACACGTCGTACTTGTATTACGCGTATAGTAGGTGAATTCCGAAAAGGTATTATAACAGATTCCGATTGCCCCTTGCGGTGCAAAAAATTACCTATGGATGGGCGTTCGGGAAATTTTTATAAAATCCGTAATTACCGGTACTCGGGGTTTTTAGGCGGACGACCGGCGGTGTGCGGGGCCTAACGTGTTATCATTGATCAATTAGCGTCATTTCAGCTAATGGAACCGGCGGTAAACTCGAGTACTCGATACATCAACGTCTCTATAGCTTTTGGCAATAATTGGCTTCGTGAATTAGTAACTCTTATTCGACGTGTGAATGAGTTTTTAAATCATCAAGGGAAAACGTCGTGTACGCGTATACCGTTTCATTTAAATCCGCCACGCTAATCTATTTAATTGCCGGGTTATATTGGGCGAAACGACAGCGTACGTTAAGCGCCCATATCAATCGAAAGGTACTCGCGTGCCGGAGCGTTAATTTGGTGTCGTCATCGAGGGCCACGTTCCGGGCGACTCTTCGTATTAAAATGCTCGATGGCGAAGCCTCTCTCGTATTCCATGCGAAAGCACTTCTCCGCGTTAAATTCCGCTAAGCCGTTCGCCGGAAAATGGAAAATTTTGGCACAAGGGTGGGGGGGGTCGGGGTACGCTAATGTATTATGCATCGAGTACGCATTCCAATTCCACCGCGAAAACTTACCTTCGTCGTAGTCGACGAAACGAGAGCGAAAAAAAGCAAACTCTCGTCGAACTTAGCTCAGATCTTGGCTTTCCGTTACACACACGCCTCCGGCCCCCTCGTCGAATTAAATACGCGAAACAAAAGTACAACTTTTTAAAAGAAAACTTTCAACCGCGCCAAATGAGTGGCAGGACGATATTTCATAACTTTTCGCCAACTTCGCGGTGTATATACCTTTCTAATAAATATGAAAAGCTTTCGTGTTAATCTTCCTACTCGGCTGTTTCGTTAGCTATTCCGTAACGTCGCCCCCGTTCGCGTGTACGCGAAAAATACGATGTAAAAATGGCATAGCGAATGACTAATCGGTTACCCGCGCTGCAACAATTCGTACCGACGATTTCGCTGCCTTCAACGTGGCAAAAGTATCGCGACTTGACGTTTATTTTACCACTTCATTCAAGCGTTGAAAATTTCTCATTAAAACCGAAAGTTTTATTAGCGATGTCGCAACGCTTTTCATTATCTTCCTTGTTGTTTTGGTTGCAGTTGAATTTATGATTCAATAGTAGCAGCACTCTTAGTACCACCCCTATTGACAAAAATCCAGCGATTTTAATGAAAAAATCGCTCGCGAATCGTTAACGAAAGTAGAGTAATTTTTTCCCACTTAAATGAAATTTTCGCTAACGATTTAATAGCGTATTCGTTGCGAATCATTAGCGAATTCGTGATCATTAAAGTGAGAATACAATGAATCGTAAGCATTTTCGCTAGCTATTCGCGAACATATTCGCTAGCGATTCGTGAGTCTTTCGCTTACGAATTCGTGAATACTTTCGTTAACGATTCGCGAGCGATTCCCTTACTTACCTAGTAGTGATTCAGTGACGAATATTGAGCGAATCGCGAGTTCATAAGTCGTGTAAGGATAGTTATCATAACAATATGAAATAAAAAATGCATTAAATAAATATAATATGATTTTAATAAGAAAAAAAATGTTTACAAAAATTCCAAGGATTTCGAGATTCCTGAAAAATTAGAAAAAAACAATATTAGAAAAATTCATCAGTCCTTATAGCCCCTTCTGGCTTAGGCTTGATAAGAAGTATGTATTATTCAATCACGTATCTGAAAATTTCCTACGAAAATTTGGAGAATATCAATTTTTATGAAATGACAAATGAACCATCTTTATAAAAATTTCAAAATTCTGTATGACAATTAGTCAAAGATTCATAATCAGATTTAAAAACTTAGATTTTCTAAGCTGCGAAAGAGATGAAGTTTTGGTATATTCTTACATGAAATCTAAAAACCATCAACTGTGAAATTTTCAATTTGGAACCAAGATTATAGAATTGAAAAAAAAAATTATTGATGAAATATTACTTTTATAATAAAAACGCCATAAATTAAAAAATTATGGCGTTTTTATTGTAAAAGTAATATTTCATCAATAAAAAATTTTTAGTCTAAAATGGCTAATAACGCCAACAGTGAATTAAATCAATTCCTGAATTACATTATGGCATTGAATAGAGCATAAAATTAGGCATTATAACAAAAATCTCAAGCCTTCAAAAACCTCAAAAAAATGCGAAATGTTGAAATTTTGAAAATTTTCACACCCCACCCAATCCTCAAAATCGTTTGGAGGAAGAGAAAAGTGGTATCTAAAATATTTACGTATTTACAAATCGTTTCTTGAATGTAGTACCGTCTATTGAAAACACCTGTCGTTATGGCTTGCTGGGATATCCCTGCAGGGCTTCACTTTCACTGGAAATTTGAACAATAGAATATATTGAGGTAATGTAGAAGGGTAACACTACTTATGTGGGTAAATTAATGTCGATACTTACGATTTACTTCAATTTTCCTTCGGTGATAACTTCAATTTTAATTATTAAAACATTAAAATTATTAATCACTTCGATAACCAATATGTCTTCCTACACAAACAACCGCGAAGATTTCGTTGTAAACATTCTAACGTATAATTCATCAGTGTTACCAATAGATCTTTACAGGCGTACTGCATAAAAAGTCTTAGGGATGCATTATATTCATTTTAATTCTTTTAGAAATTTGTATTTATTAGGTGTGCAATCAAATATCGTATCTTAAATGCAAATTATGTATAAATGCTCGTTCAATTATTCAAACTCTCTCCGTATAATGAAAGGTATTTAGTTCATTAAATCAGTTTTTTTTTCTATTTTTCATCACTGCTGTTCGATGTTGTGCTTCCAAACCAGTTGTTGAATCATCCCTACACGTTACCTCCCTATACTATCCCATTAGTTATGAAATTCCCCGCTCTGCGCTACGCAAGTCGTTTGAAGGAAATGCATTAGGGTAGAGATTCGTGAGCGATTCGTGAAGGTTTCGCTAATGATGTGGGATAGTGAATAATAGTAATTATCATTCTTCCGATAATTCGCTTAATATTCGTAATATTCGTTCGATGTCGGATAATGAATATTGCGCCTTTCTTATCCTTGCGATAATTCGCTCAATATTCGTAACATTCGTTAAAAGTCCATGATAAATTATATTTCTAAGTTCATTATCACGAAATTTCAACGAATTTATTCCAACTTTTGTAAAGAAATCTCTATTTAATTTTAGTTAGGACATGTGTCATTGGTTAATCGTGAATTCGTTGTACTTTCGTTAGTTTTTGGTTCAATAATCGTGAATTCGCTAAATATTCGTTACCACAGACAACGAATATCTAGTGATTTTATCAACCGGGACCAGTCTCAGTCTTCATTTCTTTCATCATTCCTTCTAAGACCCGAATACATAAACCTTTATCTAGGCCCATCAGTGCCACAATTGAAGATCTCAAGCACCTACAAGCTTGAGCCAACAGGGTGTGCATAGTAAAGAACCTACACTAAAACTAAAAACGTTTCTTATGATCATCAGATCAGTTAACACGTTTATTTTTGCAAAGCGAGGTTCGTAGGCTTCAAATTTTCATCGTGTGCTTTCAGTTTCAAGTTGTTTTTATTTGATATTTTCTATGTTAAAGTTACTATTGGGCTTTTCACTAGTAACTTTTGATGCTGTTTTCAGTGTTTTGATGCGATACACACAAAAAATGACAAAATTACAAAAAAATTGATTTTTCATTCAAAAATAATCGATTATTTTGGAATCGATTAATAAAAATAATCGATTAATGGATTTTAATCGATTAAGTGCCCACCACTACTTGAACATTTTGGTAATGCTGCCAGTTATTTACAATTTCGTTTACAACTTCATTTCGCATTCGTTTATGCGATACCTAACTGAGTACCATAGATATAATAAGATGATGATGGAAATGGAACAGTTACCATCACCAACAATGGTTTTAATATTATTCGATCTTTTCAGTTTTATGGACATTTTGCTTTTTATATGTGTGTAAAAGTCATTTATTTTACGTTTTATTTTTAATTATTTTAACAATACTACGTTTTAATAATAATATTCTTATAAATTTGGTTTCTTTTTGGCAGTGGTTAGGTGTCTTACGAAAGTCTTCGTTCTTCTGAAATTGCAGCTAATGAATGCCTTTAAAGTTGGTGTAAATGACGTAAAACAAGGATGTTTTTGGCAGATTTTCGATCGCATGTGATCAAGTTTCTTACCAATTGACCAGCTCGTAGTAAAATTCTTCTGCTAAAATATCCTTGATTTCCAGCGGCCAACTCTTACTGCTTAAAAAAAAAATTACCTACAAATAATAAACATAAAAAAAAGGAAGGAATAAACTTGTTGCTTTTTTGTGATAAGCTAGATGCCTCCTTATAGTTGGAATTTCTTTTTGCCGATGGGACCTTCGGTAGGGAGTTGAAACCATAATTTGATGGAGAGTTGAAATGTGCGATAAAGTCGACGGTAGGGAAGGAGTTTGATTATATTAGATGATTTTAGAGAAGAATATGAGATATTACCTTCACATTCTGCTCTTATAACTGAGATAATGGGATATAGAGCTTAACTCTCTTTAACAAACTGGTATTGGTCCATTCGTCGCAGAAGAAATCAGTCTTCCAAATTGGGCGCTTCATTTTCCTTTGCGATTTTGGTGGTTTCTTCGACATTTTCTGCCTCCCAAAATCCAACCATTTGTTAGAAGACGTTTTTTTCTGCTTCTGAAAATTCACGGAACAAATTATAACTTATTTATTATTTAGTTTTTTGTTTTAATTTCTCTTGGTTACGTACCGTTCTCGGTGACATATTTTGGTATGTCCGCTTTACTCATCAACTTATATAAAATGGACGGCACCACTGTAGTTTTCGAAATATCTGCATTTACAAGCTAAAACACCACTTGTCTAAGCAAAAACGTATTCATTGTCTCCAGGGATGTATCTTCCTCGAATGTTTAAAATATTGTTTGTAGCTGTTGTGTAGGAAGGTGTAACAATGGCGGCGATGGTGGGATATGAATGACTTTTTCCTTCAAATTTGAAAGTACATGTAATAAAAATTACAACAAATTTTACTCTTTATTCAATTTTCATAATTTCACTTACCTTTTAATCACTAACTTCTGTGACCCTTAGTTGTTCAGTTCAACTCCTTCGAATTTGGACAGGTCATATTTACATTTTCGTTGGTAGTTTTCTATGGTCATCCTGGCCACTTCCTTTCCTCTTCTATAATTCTGAATTGTTACGTTTCGTATATGTAAAAAAAAAAAATACAACAAATTTTATTCTTTATTCAATTTTCATAATTTCACTTACCTTTTAATCACTAACTTCTGTGACCCTTAGTTGTTCAGTTCAGCTCCTTCGAATTTGGACAGGTCATATTTGCATTTTCGTTGGTACTTTTCGGTGGTCATCCTGGCCACTTCATTTCCCCTTCTGTAGTTTTGAATTGTTAGTTTCATACATGTAAAAAAAAAAAAAAATACTATAAACTTCATTCTTTATTCAATTTTCATAATTTCACATACCTTTTAATCACTAACTTCTGTGACCCTCAGTTGTTCAGTTCAACTCCTTCGAATTTGGACAGGTCATATTTGCATTTTCGTTGGTACTTTTCGGTGGTCATCCTGGCCACTTCATTTCCCCTTCTGTAGTTTTGAATTGTTAGTTTCATACATGTAAAAAAAAAAAAAAATACTATAAACTTCATTCTTTATTCAATTTTCATAATTTCACATACCTTTTAATCACTAACTTCTGTGACCCTCAGTTGTTCAGTTCAACTCCTTCGAATTTGGACAGGTCATATTTGCATTTTCGTTGGTAGTTTTCGGTGGTCATCCTGGCCACTTCATTTCCACTTCTGTAATTCTGAATTGTTAGTTTCGTACATGTAAAACAAAAAAAAAAAAAAAAAAAAAAACAACAAATTTTATTCTTTATTCAATTTTAATAACTTCACTTACCTTTTAATCATTGACTGCTGCGACCCTAGTTGTTGAGTTCAACTCCTTCGAATTTGGACAAGTCATACTTACATTTTCGTTGGTACTTTTCGGTGGTCATCCTGGCCACTTCATTTCCTCTTCGGTAATTCTAAATTGTTAGATTCGTACATGTGTTCCTTTTTTTTTTTTGTATTTATGCAAAAGAGAAGATGATTAAAGGTTCTGTTACAAACAATAAAAGAAATACTGGCGACTGAGCAGGTGAGTTCGAAAATGATATTTGATCCTTCAACAGAATGAAGCGGGAATCTTTTATTTCTTGAGATTGAAAGTATAAATGAGATACTAGATGTTTCTCTTGGTGACCTTGTATTTAAAAATATTTTGAATCGCTGATGATGTAGTCGTACGATCTTTTCAGGGACTAAGATGAACCAGTGTTGTTACCATCTTCTATTCATCTAAGAAATTTGTTAAATCCATTTCCGTGATATTAAATGCTTAACACACAATTTTTTCGTATCGTGCTCTAACCTATATTGCTCGTGTTTTTTTTGGTGAAGATGTCTTCTTCTTGCCAGATTTTGATATGCTTTGCTGAATTTTTGGTTCTGAACAAATTGAAGAGAAGTATCTTATCTTCTTTATTTCAAAATTTCAAAACTTTTCATAAAAAATTCACGAAGAATTTTAGTCTCAAAAATGCCACTTTTTTAGAGTTATCAATTTTGGTTCCCATATAGATAACATATAGTGCCGGCGAAGTTTAGTTATACTAAAAAAAAATAACCTCACACACAAAATTTTGACCTCTTTAACTTGATTTGGTGGGGAGATATGGAAGATTCAAGAAATTTCACGACTCAAAACTTCCTCAAAAAGCCGTTTTTTGATCTAACTCCTCTCAATATGCACTCAAGAAGCTGAAATTTGGATATGTTAGTATCGGTGACTCACTCTTTCATATGAAATCAAAAACGAAAAATTTGAGCTATTTTCCCCTCCTCCAGCCCCCCTCAAAATTTGAGTGATCCGCCATTTTGAAATTTATCGAAAAAACAAAAAAACTATTTTTGCGTATTTGCAAGAAGAGTTCCTCACCGAATTTTGAGCGAATTTTATCCACACCCGCCTGCGCAAGGCGAGTGACACAAAAAATGCAATTTTCTCAAAAACAGGTTTTTGCTAACTCGCCTCAAAATGCACTTAGGAAGCTGAAATTTAAATATGTTGGTGTCCGTGACTCACTCTTTCATATGAGATCAAAAACGAAAAATTTGAGCTATTTGCCTCTTCTCCAGCCCCCCTCAAAATTTGAGTGATCCGCCATTTTGAAAGTTTTCGAAAAAACAAAAAAAATACTTCTGCGCATTTTCAAGAAGAGTTCCTCACCAAATTTTGAGCGAATTTTATGAATACTCGCCGGCGCTACGCGTGGGGGAAAAAATATATATATATATATACCAAAAAGTTGGACATTTGCCAGATGATTACAAATGGTCTGAAACGCAAAGATTTGAAGACCCCACCCTCCCCCGACCTTCCCTTCCCAAATCAGGTAGGCTGTAATAGCTATCGTTTTGTTAAAAACTCAGCTAAAAAAGAACGGTTCATGTAAAATATACCATTAAATCAGAAAGTGCTTTCATTTGAAATTTAATTTAAACTTCTCGACTTTGAGTGTAGAAATTATTTGGTGTTGAAATATTAAACTGATTTCTTACTTGTGTAATGTATTCTTCAGTTTTAAAAAGAAAGGAGTTGTTTTGCGGGTGCTAAAATCACTTCGACACAGTGTATGGTCGCACATTGCGTTATAGTGCTATCAAAAATGATGCTGAGGTTGAAATTTCCTAAATAAGCAGTTCTTGGTAAGGTATGAATCATTCGCAAATCTCGAGCTTTTGCTAGTTCATCGAGCCCTGGCAAGCAGCGATAATTATATACATTATCGAGATAATAATGAAGTACGTATTACTTTATGGGTAAATGAAGTTTGAAAAACCTCTTCTTTGTATATAAGTTCGCGCAGTTTGTGGAATTTGATATCGCTTCGTTAAATTAAATGATGATTAAAACGGATTCGTGTATTAATTCGCCGTTACGAGAAGACTTTGGGGCGCGAAACGTTGGTTTTATTTACCGAATCGCCCCGCCGGCCAAGTTGGGTCGGATGGTTTCCTTTGAAATACGGATCAAAAAGTTCTAAACTAAACAAATCGCAGCGAAGTCTATTTGGTGGACGTACCGCCCGCCGCTACTCGGCCAATTCTCGCTAAACGGTTATAATTATTTACCGCTATCTCGTCGCGATACCGAGCCCCTTCGTTTCGATGTTTGTATAAATAAATCTGTCGTCGGCTAATTTGCGCGCGTAGATTCGCGTCGAATGAACGATTTGGGTGTCGGAGTTTTGATCTATCGGTACTCCATCTGTGCTTGGCCGATGAATGATGTAATGGGCCGAATGGATGGAATTTGACGACACTTTGTTTATAAAATCTTTATTTGAAGTGTTGACGCCTAAATAAGCGACATTCGTTGGTTTGCTATTAGTTATATGGGAATACACTGTGTATAAATGGCCTACATCTGGTGAGCGTTTAGGTTATCGTTGGAATGGATTTTACGGTTTTTATTCGTTACTCGACTGCGTAATTTCACTACTTTTGATTTCGGTACGTTTGTTAATGTATGAGGCTTAGTACACTTAATGAAAATTATCGGTAGTGGTGTAATCGTTAGGCTAAATAGATGAACAAAATTTTAAATCAAAATTCAATCTTTTATTCTTACATTGTCCGGTCAACAATGGAGAACGAATTGCGATGCTGTGAAGGGGAAGGGGGAAGCCCGAAAATGTCTGTCGAATATCAAACACCGAAATACCGAATGCACTAAATTATGACGAATGTATAGGTAGGTAAAGGTATATGAACTCATTTTTGAGCGGAAATAAAAAAACCTGTGGTACACAGTACACATCACACCCACGCTAATTTTAAGTGGTTCTCAAACTTAATCGATGATGAAAAAATACGCTAGTATGAATACCTATAGATGGGAGAAGTATAGGTACAATTTCAAAACTTTCTTCTTCTTTGTCAGATATCATGTTTTCATCGTCAATTTTCATTTTAAGAATTTCAGCCGATTATGAGATTAAATGATCCGTTAAAAAAATTCAAGTACAAAAACACATTTTTCATATAAATTCCCATATTTTCAGTGTATTCATCAAAATTAAAAATTTGAGTAAATAAAGCCAGTAATTGCTGTAAATGGTGTTACGACATGTACTGGACATGTGTAATCTTGATAGAACAGACGATGAGAACGATGATTTGATTGTATATTTAGCTGATATATTTCTTTGGAAATTTGGCAACCTAGCTTCTATCAGGAAAAAAAGTTTTTCGTCGGTGGCTGCCTAAATTACTCAATCAATACTTGCAAAAACTAAAATTTTATACCAGAGCAAAAAAAAGTATAACCTCGTGTTTACCATGAAAATGCAGCTGAAAAATGTTATAAAAAATGTATCTTTATATTTTGAATGGTTTGAAAACATTTTTGATATGATTTCCTATTTTATTATTCTGAAAAATGCAAAAAATCCGTTTTTGAACACATAGGAGATATTTTTGGTCTTCCCTTGGGAGAAAACAATAGTTTATTACTTTATTATTCCTTAGCAAGTTACATATTTCATCTATCAATGAATTCATACAGAATAGTGAAAGTGAAATATAGCGGGTATTAATAGTGGTGTCAACTTTGAAACAAATAATCGAATATTCGAATATAAGCCATTTTGAAATTCGATATCAAATCGAATATTCGAAGCCTCGGTATCTTAAGAAATTCGAATACGCAAAACAATCGATTATTCCAATAAAAATTGTTCAAAATATGAATGATATCCGTTTGAGATGAAAACTGTAAATTTTTATTTTTTACAAAAGATGTAATTGTTGAAATTTTAAATTTATTTTCGTCGTTGTCTAAGTCAATGTCTAGAATTCTAGACAATGGGTATTCAATATTCAATGAAGGAGTGCTGCCATGATATGAAATTTTGAATTCGCATTACGTACGCTGGGCCTGTTCTTTATTAAGGCTGGTTTATGCTGGACAGAACGCACAGACATAATACATGAACAATGTAAACGAATACTTCACTTCATACTGCGCATAAGGTAACGTTACACATAGACGTAAGACGTAAAAGTTGACTCAACTTCAACTTTTATGTCTTATGTATGTCTTATGCAAAAGTGTGGTCTTATACTTGTCTCATCATTTGTGGTATGATTTTTACTTTTTGGATGAACTGCGGTTTTGTAAAAGCACAAAATGTCAACATTCACCATTTTTTTCACTTTTTATTTCTTATCAATTATTATCAGTTACGTTATATCGAAGCCACGTTATATCGAAGCCTACGTCTTATGTCCAATGTCTACCATAAACTACTCATTCCATGTAGTACTTTTTATGTTTTAAGTCTGTGCGTTATGTCTAATGCTTATGTTCAGCATAAACCATCCTTATTAGTTTGCTTAAAATACCTTCAAACCGTCGTACTCACCTTTGAGTATTAATATAGTAATATGGAGAGATAAAAGTGTAGTTCCATCGGGTTTTTCATAGATAGTGCAGCATCAACTATGAATTGTGCACTTAGTGTGCACTTACTGTACAGTAACTGTGCAAAATTGTACGTTGCGACGGGTTTTCAGGTTTGCCACGTGACGTCAGAGATTAGTGGGGAAAGAGGAGTGTTGAATGATTACCAATGAGCACTTTCAGTTTCTGTCCGATCTTTAGTAAAGGGACGTTGGTACGCATCAAGTGCGCAATTTGCATCTGATGTAGCGCCCTCTATCAGGTCTCTTGATGCGTAATGCTAAGAGTATGGCTTTTATCTCTCCATATTACCGTATTAATATTCAAAGGTAGTCACCATATTGGTGAGCTAGAAGGGCTTACATGATAGTATGGTGCAAGCACCAAGGAATAAAACAAAGCCTAATTTTGAGTTTTAGAATTCGTACATATATTAAAAAAAAAAAAACAAACAAATCGAACTACCTAGTCAAGAGGATACCTAACCTATCATCTAAGCTACTTATAGTATAATGTATATAGGAAGGAACGTTACGTATCTTTTAATGCTTCGTCCATTGGATTACATAGACGGCACCATCTTCAAGAATGGACGCGACATACAATATTCGAATCACTTCACTGGCGATAAAAGTGTATACACAAGTTATTAAAAATAATCGCAAGTAAAAAATTTTTTAACACATTTAAAAATTATTTTTAAAGTTCGTGATTGAAAAACATGTTCATGAAGGGAATATTCGAACCAAATTGAATTTTCGAAGCGATCTGAAAATTTGAATATCGAAGTGACTCAAAAACTCGAACATCGAAGCGATTCGAACATTCAAAGCAAATTTTTTAACGAATATTTGAAAATAAAAAATCGAATATTCGATTCTTCGATTGGCGTTGACAGCACTAGATATTAAGTACCTTCGGTTTTGGTGAGACATTTCAATTTACTGAATTAGTAAACATGAATGATGAAAAAGTTGAAACCTGAAGGCATATGAATGAAACGGATAGTCACAGTATCACACAGTCACATACTCACGCTCACATAACATCTCGTGGATTTGGATTTGTGATTGGAAAATTGGATTCGAATCCATACGAATTTTCTTCTGGATTCGGATTACATTTATTTTTTATTTTTTTTTTTAATTCTGCTAACCCTGATTTAAGGAGCCACCGACGTTATTATTTGTTTACAAATGTAGGTCTCAAGTTTGGTGACCATTACTATACGGTTACAGCGGCAGAAAATCTCAGAACAACTTAAGAAAAATTTTGCTTGAAATTTCTTTGAAATATTCCTAAAATTAGAATAAGTTTTTGAAAATCAAAATATTTCATGATAGTTATTTTTTGGCATTTGCAAACTTTACTTTGTTATAATTATGAAGATTGGAAAAATCTTGGGCGGAATTTTTTTTGATACTTCTGAAAAAGAAAACACTTATTGTTGGTATTTTCAAAAATGAATAAATGAGTAATTAATGGGTTTCGTATATGGTATGAGCTTACTTTCAGCTCTTTTGGACTCTAAGGACAAAATATGCTTCATTTTTACATTGCATTGGTTCACAAATTATAAGATATTCGAAATTTGGTGATACTTTGAGCTGGGCATATTTTGTCAAATTCCTTCAGCCAAATCGTTTTTATGCCAGTATAGACGATGATCATTGTTTCGTTGCTCTGTAAAAAAACGTAAGCAGCCATGCCGCATTACTGGAGCTGAGTTTTTAACTGGGGCTTGTTTTGATTTAGTAATAACCTTGCTTAACCGTTCATCACTACAGGCCACACCCAATACCAAGTCTGAAAACCCCTACCCTATCCTTTCCAAAAACACTTAAGAACTTCAATTTGGCACAAATGTAGTATTTCTTGCGATGAAATAATCATGGGAAAACATATTTCTCAAATTATAACTATTTGAGGGTCCTCAAATTATCTTCAAATTTTGTAAATCCGCCATTTTAGATCCATTTTGACTCAAATTCAAGTGGTTATATTCTGGTCACAAACTAATCCTACACACAAAGTTTGACCATTCTAGGCCGATTTGGTGATGAGATATGCAAGATTCATGAAATTTCCTGCAGCAATTTCCCCTCCAAAAGCCGTTTTTTGCTCTAACTCCCCTCCAAAATCACTGAGGAAGTTAAAATCAAAATACGTTTGTCACTTGGGCTCATTTTATGATATGACACAGCAATAAAAAATTTTTGACCCCTCCTGTACCCCCACCACTATTTTAGGTTGGTAACCCCGCCTTCCCCCCTCCAACATCATGTATGGAAGTGAATTCAGGATATAGTATACAACTTATCTACAATAACCATATGAATTCATATTAATTACATTTTTACCAACTTGAGGCTCCTCAAGCTCTACTCAAAATTTTGATAATCCGCCATTTTGAATCAATTTTGATCTGTAGTGGGAGAATACTATATGACAAGAAGTACAAGACCGGAAGAATTTAATTTTGATTACAAAAAGGAAGGCTTAATAATAAGCGCGATGAGATACAGTTGATGACGCGGCCGAATATAAATATGCGATGCGGTAAATAACGAGACGTGGCCGATTATAAGTACGCGGCGCGGCGACGCGGCGACGCTACATAACATGTTACCGTTTCGATTGATCGCTTAAAACCCGCGTATATACTTAACGATAATTTTCAATATAACGATGATAAGCATGTTCGTTTTTCGTAGAGGGAAATATGTAGCATCGCGCTTATTATTAAGCCTTCCTTTTTGTAATCAAAATAAATTATTCCGGTCTTGTACTTCTTGTCATATAGTACTCTCCCACCACACGGTCGTAATCCCTGCATTGGAGAACTGAGATTCCAGCTGAGCAAACCAAAGAGCAGGATTACTGCGCCAAAAAGGTGGACATTTAACTGAAATACGGTTAATCGATACATTTTCCACTGCGTCTACGTAATTCTCGGCGTCTCCGTTCGACATTTTAGTTAATTTAAAGAAAAAGAAAATCGAAATTTTTAATAGGTATTTAAGGAATAGAAACTTCGAGAAAAGAAAAGTGTCGCGGGTCACCAATTTGTAGTGGGAGAATACTATATGACAAGAAGTACAAGACCGGAAGAATTTTATTTTGATTACAAAAAGGAAGGCTTAATAATAAGCGCGATGAGATACAGTTGATGACGCGGCCGAATATAAATATGCGATGCGGTAAATAACGAGACGCGGCCGATTATAAGTACGCGGCGCGGCGACGCTACAGATCCAAATTCAAGAGGTCATATTGTGGTCACCAACTAATCTCACACACAAAATTTGACCTCTTTAACTTAATTTGGTGAGGAGATATGGAAGATTCAAGAAATTTCATGACTCAAAACTTCCTCAAAAAGCCGTTTTTTGATCTAACTCCTCTCAATATGCACTTAGGAAGCTGAAATTTGGATATGTTAGTATCCGTGACTCACTCTTTCATATGAAATCAAAAACGAAAAATTTGAGCTATTTGCCCTTTTTCCAGCCCCCCTCAAAATTTGAGTGATCCGCCATTTTGAAATTTATCGAAAAAACAAAAAAACTATTTTTGCGCATTTTCAAGAAGAGTCCCTCACCAAATTTTGAGCGAATTTTATGAATACTCGCCGGCGCTACGCGTGGGGGAAAAAAAATATATATATACCAAAAAGTTGGACATTTGCCAGATGATTACAAATGGTCTGAAACGCAAAGATTTGAAGACCTCATCCTCCCCCGACCTTCCCTTCCCAAATCAGGTAGGCTGTAATAGCTATCGTTTTGTTAAAAACTCAGCTAAAAAGATGGAAAATTTGTAATCACTCATTTTTTAATTTATTCGTAAAAATACTTAAAATATTGGTATTTTTTCAGAAAAACTGAAAAAGTTTGATACTCCTAAATTTAAAAAAAATTATTAACTATAAATTTTGAATTTATTTTTGAGGATACTTAGCTTACTTTTTTTTTACTTTTTTTCTTTAACGTGCCGTGTACTTACAGCTACGAGGCTAGAGGCACGGAAAAAAAATTTAGATTGACTTTAGAAGGTTAATGCGTGAGAGAGAGGTGAAAACAGTATTTACAACGTGTGGATCGTCACGAAGGATGTCGGGTAAGGAGGATGGGAGGTATCGGTACTTTTCCAGAAAAATTGAGAAAAAAAGTTAACGGCTTTCTAAGAGGCTTTCAGGCGTAGGAAAATTCAAATTTACAAAAAGTGAGATTCTTCTAATTTTTCAGTTTTTGAAAAATGCACCTCATAAATTTTGTATGCGTTCTTTTGAATGCCCATTTACTTCAAAAAAGGCAAAATTCGTCTCATTCTGGTGTGTACTTTGACTACTAAGAGCTTCCCAATTTCGTATTCTTACGAGTGTGGGGCCCTTTAACGTAATGCCCATTTTTGAAAATTGACGTTTCCACTCCTGCCATACTTCTTCGGCGAAATATAAAAATAGAAAAGAAAAGAACACCGTTGGTAGGGGAAATAAGGAAAGTAATACATTTAAATATCAATAAGTTGAATACGCAATGAGAAGATTTGATAACGCGGCGGTACCTCCGTGCAGCTCGGTACCAGTATTCGCGGACCCGTGGTCAAATATATTTTGCATTATTCAAAAACTCGGTTTTCGTATCCGACTAACGGCGAATTCGAGAGCCGGTATAAAATATTCAGCATCCGTTTTATCCGGGTGCACTCCTTCGATGTGTGCAGATACGGTAGCTGGTGCCCTCGTGGCTTCCCGATACACCGATACGGACTTACGCCGGTGTTTTTTTGCTCTGCTCGCGAGTAGCCAATAAATCAGAAAGTATGGGGTAATGGTAAACCATACGTGTATTCGTGAATGGTGGGCGAGCTGGCGAAAATTCGAATATGTTAATACGCCTGGATGCGAGCCAATGGCTTCAAAGGATAAGATAGTGTAACCGTTATGGTTATTGTGTTGGGTTTTTAAAAAGGCATTTTCATGTTTGAGGTGAATAACGAGTGATCGTGTACAAATGTAGGTTGAGAAGTTATTACTTTTAATTAAGTTAATAACTCCACTTCGTGATAGGGCAACCTTTTCCTATGTATAAAGTATTTCACGAATTCATGGATCTCTTTTATGTTTGGTGTAGATGCTATAACATAAGAATGTATAAACTCAAGTAGAAAAGATGGTAAATTGTTTAAAGTTACCAAAAAGTTGATATGTGCCAAAATAAGTGTTAGGGTTATTTCATCTTGTTACATTTTTAATTAAGAAAACACCCAAAGAAAAAAGCTCTTTTGGGGGTTAAACACCCAACCTTCACCCAAACTGGCTATGATTGCCACCAAGCATAGACCCAGCTGTAGCAGAGAGTGTCCTTAACTTATTCAATACCAGCATTTCGGTTTTCCACACCCTGAATACTGGTATTTCAAAATAACGACGAATTATAATCAATATTCTCGCGTTTACCTTAAAAACGTCGAAAAACCATCGGGAGTCGTAACCGAATCACTTGCGCAAAATTACGACGTAGTCGTTAGACGATTAGTTTCACTCTATAGTCTTAATCATGATTTCCTTGACGATTCCTCGTCGCTCGAAAATATCCATAGTGACGCGATTCTCGCGAAAGAAGGTGATTAGGAGAGGACGTCGCGTCCAACGTATGTTTTTTACGACTCTCGTAGAAGAAAACTAATTAACGGTCGTAAAAAGTAGAATTTTAATAAACCTTTTAACCGACTTTGGTATGTACGAAAGCGAAGCGGGTCTCATTTTAAGGAGCGGAAAATACGTGTATTTTTTTTATTATTATCGACGTCGACGATGGACGACGACCATGATCAGCGAAACGTGAAAGATGAGGAGAGTAAAAAAAACCGTTGTCGATAAAAAGCGTACGCTCAAACGTCGGTTCATCGTGGAGTCCAAGAAACGACCGTGAAATATCGACGCGTTTATCGCACGGTTTTTACGATTTGTTTGTTTTGTGCATGGAGTAGCGTTATTAATTAAGGCGATGGTGGTTCGTGTTCGGGTATAGTGAAGCGTCGTCGTTTGATGTATATTAAAACGCTAAATAGGAGACGCGACCCCTTTCTGTACGTGGACTCCTGCAGTTGGCATGTTGCGACCGATCTCGTGCCAGTTTCTCGCTGTCGTCAGTCGCCCGAAACGCGCGGATTTTATACGAAATTCGTGTTTTTTATTCGGACTTTTTTTTTTATTTGTATGATGGCACGTTTTGCACACGAATGATAACGTCGCAGCTAGCGCATTGTTTGATTTTTCCTTCGAACTGGGAACCTCATCATTATCTTTGTGTTTCATGGTGTGTTCAGTCCGATCTTTAGGTGATCATTTCATAGAAACTATTTAATGATATTAATGATTGAGTCCATTTCATCACTGTCAAATCTTGAGAAGAATAAAAACACTTTTGGGTCGAAAAGTTTTCTGAGTGAGAAAAAAAAAAAGAAAAATCTTGGCTCAAACAAAATAAATAATTTCAATCATTAATGTCTGGCATATCTTTCGAAGTGTACTAAGTAGTTGACTGCAGAGTTTGCATGGCAGATGTCACCTCCTCAGGGTAGTCATCATGGAAGGAAAAAATACCACGCATTGTTACGAATCACGAAAACACACGAAGCAATTTAAACTCTTTATTATTTTTTTAAAAACAATTCACATTTTATACTTAAACTGTAACTAGAACTACTGCTTAGAACTGCTACAAAAACTAACTAACTATTTTACGCCACTACATCTTAATTTATATAAAACTAAAACAAAGGAAGCTTTCCATTTTTAAAACAGGATGTGATGTAATAAGTGATAAGAAGTATAGTTAAAAACAAAAACAGGATATGACGTAATAAGTGATAAAAAGAAATAAAAAACAAAAACAGGATGTGACGAAATAAGTGATAAAATATAATTAAAAACAGGATGTGACGTAGATATTATATGAGTCTAATAAAATGTAATTCGAGCATAAAACAGAATATAAGATAAGTAGGATATAATTAAATAGGTAGTAGGATATAACTAGATAGGTAGTAAGTAAATAAGTAGTAGGATTTAACAGCATCAGTCAAATCCTAACACTCCTGATTCGTGAATGATAGTACGATAAAACGATTTCCATATTTTATCCTATGAAGAAATAAGATACGTGATTCGAAATCTGCAAACCCCCAAACTTCTGAGTAATATTCTTAGTTCTGCTCGAGCGAGAATATTCTTATTCCATTACTAGATTTACCTGCGTTAGCCCTCATCGCCATCATATAATTTTTTTTGTTTACATATTCAGTAGTGTTATTAAAAAAAAAAAAAAAAAAAAAAAAAAAAATGGTAATAATTCCCCTCTCCCAAGTTTTATGTTTTACATCTTTTCCAGTAAAAATCCTGTTATATGAAGAAGAGGGGAGAGTTCGGATCTCGTTTCCGGCCTCTTTGCATTCTGAGGTATATACAAATACACCTATGTGGAAAACGAGATCCATCTATGGTATATGTGATAAAGATCTGTGTGACGTGTAGACTCCAAAAAAATGGTTGTGGCCAACCGAGATCCGAGATCCGAGGTTTAGATCTCGTGATCTTAGATTCCCCATCAGTAATATGAAACGGACCAACGCTGCAGTTAGGAATGTAAATAAATATATTTTTTCCTCCGCGCGTAACGTCAGATGGTATTCATAATATTCACTCAAAACTTGTTAAAAGTCTCTTCTTGAAAATGCAACAATATTTTTTCGATACCTCTTCAAAATGGTGGATTACTCAAATTTTGAGGGAGGCTGGAGAAGGGGTAAGTTACTCAAATTTTTCGTTTTTGATCTCATATGAGAGAGTGAGTCACGGACACCAACATTTCTAAATTTCTGCTTCTCAAGTGCATTTTGAGGGGAGTTAAAATAAAATATGGTTTTTTGAGGAAGTTTTGAGTCATGAAATTTCATGAATTTTCCATATCTCGTCACCGAATCGATTTAGAAAGGTCAAACTTTGGGAGTGGAATTAGTTGGCGGCCAGAATATGACCTCTTGAATTTTGATGAAAATGGATACAAAATGGCGGATTACCAAAATTTGAGTAGAACTTGAGGAGCCTCAGATTGATGAACATGTAATTAATATGAACTCGTATGATTATTGGAGATGATAAGTATACATTATTCCAATTTTATTTCTATACATGATATTTGAAGGAAAAGAGGTGTTATCAACCTGAAATGTGTTGGGCATACACAAAAGGCCGAAAGTTTTGTATTGTGATGTCATATAATAAAGAAGTCTAAATGATTGAGTTATTCTAATTTTGGCTTCCCAAGTTAATTTGAAGGGGAGTTGAAGCAAAAACCGCTTTTGGAAGGGAAATTACTGCAAGAAATTTCATGAATCTTTCAAGTTGATGAACAAATAGATTCAAAATAACCGATTGTAAAAAAATGAGGATAATTTGAGAACCTCGAGTAGTTAAAACTTCTTGTTTATTTTTTTAAATTTAAATTTTACATTATTTTTAATGTTATTTTAATTATTGTCTTTCGGTATTTGCGCCTCCAGTATGGCTTGTAGAGAGGCATACATCGTGTCAAATAAAAATGAAAATTTTGATTTGAAACAATGAGATGTAGTTGAACCATCTCCTTATTTCCGATTATATTAGTTCTGAAACCATTGTTATGATCCCTCAAATTAATTGAACCCGAGTCCAAAGTAAACGTATATTTAATACATTTAATTATAAGAAGTAATGAAATATAATATAAAATAGTATGAACCAATTTAAGGGTACTCACGTAGCTTGATGTAGATACACGATACGACAATTACAATACAATAAAGTAAAAACACAACACAACCTTAAAAGCATTCACTTTGTATACTCTTTGTGAGAAATAAGTATTCTCTCTATGAAAGGTTAAAACGTGTTCTCCTGCAAGAGGTTAAAACATACTCTATCTTTTTTAGGTTTGGAATTAGCTTTTATTTATGATTTTAGACGTAAATTTCAATTGGTTTACAGACATCGTAAAACAAGGGTTAGGTCCGAAAATGAAGAAAAGGCGCGATACTTGACGCGACGGCTCGATTAATTTATATTTATGGGGTGATGTTCTTTGATAATTATTGCCCGCGAAAAAGTTCTGCAGGAATAAAAGTACATATTTCGATAAAATTAAAAAAAAAAATTAATTAAAATGTTGGGGTTGATTCTCATTCTTCCGTAATGGTTGACGAAGGAAAGTTTTCTTCATAATCTTGTAACGAATCACCATTGTAATTTCGTAGTAATTCTGGAAACGTTTGAATTTCATGTCGCAGTAATCGAATTTCTTGTTTCATAGTATTAATGGCTGCGAATAGCGGTAGTACAAACGCGGCTGTACAATACTTACTAATCTCGTACAGATTTTTGTCTCCAATTTTTTGTCGTTTCAAGTTCCGTAGACGAATACCGCAACGTTCCCTAATTGGATGTTAGTAAAAAAAAATTAAATAAGTGAATATAAAAATACCTTCTAAAGTAAAGCGTTGATGTGTATAAATTTTTGTATCTCCCTTTAAACTACTTAATTTAATTAAACATAACTCTACGCCTCCATCTAATAAAAATTTTAATTTCCCTGTTTTACTAAAACTAGAATTTACTTGTAAGTACAAGAGAGAAGATCTGTGACACATTCCTATTCTTCGGATACCTGAGATGGCTTCATCTCTAAGTTTGCCACGCGACTCGCGTTAGTATTCTGGACTGGTGACCGCACGTAGTTTGAAGATCCCTTCGTATTAGCATTGACATTTTCTTCGTCATTCTTTGTTCTAGTAATAATAATTATTGTTAAGAGTTGTAAGTGAAATATTTGTTACCTCTTAGTAATATGAGGGTGGCGCGAAGGTCTCGCAAACCTTGTTAACATCAATTGGAGGATGTTCCACTCTTACATTTAGGCACACATCATACTCCTCTTCTTCTGTGTTTGTCGGTATGATAGCAAAAGTGTAAATTGGTAATTGCAAGAAGCTTCCTATGGTGTGAATATTCGTGGCCAATATGTCCAATTCGGGGAAACCACTTTGGTATCCCAAACAATATAATGGGATGGAACCGGGTTTGTATAAAGTTCTGTCCCCACAGAACACAAATGTTTCATATCTGAACATCACATAAATTGAGATTATCTCAAAAGCCTTTTTATAAGTTGGAGTAGGAAGTGCTTGCTTCTACTGACCCTATTCTTGAATATTTAGCGTAGTGATTCGTCAGGGAGATTGATAGCTGTACCCCGCACAACTTCCCAATTCGCAAACACTTTCGTATGTATAGTCGTATGTTTTGATAATTTGGTTCATTGCATCGTCTCTGATGCAAATTACCTTCGATTCATCATCAGTACGATGGTCACTCGCGGTAATTTTTGTAGGAATAATGTCATCTATTATGAGGCGTCTTAGAATTTTCATTAAAATACCGAGAACTGGTTTTTCTAAATTATCCGTAAAAATCATTTTACACACAAAAAAATTAAGAAAAAAGAATAAAATAAAGAGAAATTTTTAATTATGTATACAGGAAAATTTTAAGGAAATTGCAAAACAAAACTGGTACTAAAAAATATAATACGAAGAAAGTAAACAGTTTTTAATACAAACGTACGCGCAAGATAAACTCGGAGCAGAACTTCGAAAAACTATGATTCACGTTCAACTGATCCGAGTGAAGATTTCTTGAAGGGATGAAGTTGTCTCTTGTTGATCATCGTTCGTAGATTATAGAACGGATTTTTGCTCGTTAAGTTTTAAATCCTTGGTTAACCTCAAGTATAAGAGTAAATTAAAGAACGAATTTGTACATCTTAAAATGGGAAGTCCATAAATTTAAACTTAATTACGAGGGTTAATTTCCGTGTAAGCGATTCTGACCCAAATCATTCATCACTTACTTTCATAGAGTCTCTTCGACGTAAATTGTAAATATGTCGAGACTGGTTATGGCTATCTTCTTCCAGTTAAATCTCATCTGGTTCATATAAGGGTGTCTGTCGACAACAGTTAGTTATTGCTCGAAAACAATCAGCTCAGTGAAGAATCGTTAGAACTGGAAAGTGACCCTGGGTTATTCACTTTACTGTTGGAAGATTATAGGATAAAAGGGGTTCAGGTTGCGCTACTCACGCTTTACTTTCGGTGTTATTGAATTGTCCCAAAATACAACTTGGAGAAACCCTAAATCGTTTGAAAAGTCCTACCGATTGCGTCGAAATTAAATCTCACTGTTATGATCCCTCAAATTAATTGAACCAGAGTCCAAAGTAAACGTATATTTAATACATTTAATTATAAGAAGTTGATGAAATATAATATAAAATGGTGTAAACCCATTTAAGGGTACTCACGTGGCTTGATGTAGATATATGATACGACAATTACAATACAATAAAGTAAAAACGCAACACAACCTTAAAAGTATTCACTTTGTATACACTTCGTGAGAAATAAGTATTCTCTCTATGAGAGGTTAAAACATATTCTATTGAAGCATGGCAAAATACTTAGGTGCACACGAAAAAGAATGCCGTTTGAGGCTTATAAGGGTCGCCACTCCGTTTATTTTCTTAATAACTACCTAGGTACTTTTCAAATTTTTAAGTGAAAAGGTGAGTTCTCTAATTAAATTTTTCTCAAACGATTATGGAGGGAATAGTAGATGAAGATACTCTTTTCACAACAATGCCTCAATGACTACGCTGCTGCAATTTACTTTAGAGTCATATAGGCACACCTTAAGAAGACATGGCAAAGCAACAAAAAAAAAAAAAAACTGAGAAAAAAATGAGAAGAGGATAAAGTATACAACTCGGCACAATAGAAAAGTTCAAATCTTTAATATTTAAAAAAACGAGTCTCATAACATGATTCAGGTATTTTTTAAATCTACGAAAAATGAAGTACATCAACGTGTTCCTTCATTCGTCACCTTAGAGAGAAAAAAACCATTCCTCCATTTTTCTCCCCTCCCAAAAATGACACTCCCGCGATACTGAAATGCCACGCTACACCATCTTTTTTAGGTTTGGGATTAGCTTTTATTTATGATTTTGGACGTAAAGTTCGATTGGTTTGCAGACATTGTAAAATAGCCGAAAAGTGGTAACACTTAGTTTTGATATAACCCAGAGCCGAAAAATAAGATTTAGTAAGTGTGAATTAACAAGGATTAGGTCCGAAAATGAAGAAAAGGCGCGACACTTGACGCGACGGCTCGATTAAGTTATATTTATAGGTTGACGTTTTTTAGTGATTATTGCTCGCAAACATATAATAAGTGTCCAAATAGTGTTAATAGGGAATATCCAAAAGGGGTTAACAGAAAAGAAAGAATACAGGGATGCGTGATATTTAACACCATCTTAGCAAAGCTCTCATATTTATCATCGCGAGCTATAGTATTTCTCCTATCAATATATTGTACTATTTGGACTGTTCATTAGATCGAGGGTCGAGCTTTCGAAACAATAAGATTTCACGATGGCGCGGTGCTCGGGAAAAAAACACCTAATATTCATAGTCACGTTGAATGTTCGTCAATCAAGTACTATCTAAGATGATACTCTGACGTTGTTTTAATAAAACGGACGCGTTGTAATTAATTTCGACTTAACGGGACGCGAAACGCGAATTCCGTTGCTGCCAATTATCAAAGTTTACTGAGGTTAAACAATAATAATTAAACTACTTAAGACGTTTACTACGCTTTTCTTTTAAGCGTACAATCCGTAAGAGTTTTTCTGCTCGCTGAATAATTTATACGGACGGCATACTTGATAGCATAGTTCTTGATGATGGATGTATGATGATGGAAGCTGCGGTGAGTTTGGTGGCGTCGATGATTGGCGTGGAATGTGGTTTATACCGTTCTTGCAGTGTTTCGGGGGTCGATTGACTTTTCTTTGTGAGTGTGGAAAGTTTTGAATCGGGTGGAAAATCACGAGATGGAGTAAATCTTTGACGGCTGTCCACGTGTGAATTGTTATTCTGACGTCATTGATCACTATATTGCGTTTTAATTGTATCATATAAATATCATGGAATTGTTAGAACTTGAATCACTCTTTTAAAAATCAGCGAAACATTGCAGAGACGAAATTAGGCGACCGACGTATGTAAAAATTGTACTTATTTATCGATATTAATGATAATGAACTCTTATGGAATTATTTTATTGTTTTGATGATAATATTCCAAGTCAACTTTTCGATGTCGATAGGAAACATAGGAAACGAAAATAACTTGAGGAAAACATTATTAAATAACTTCAAAATAAAATTATTTGCAGTTTGAAGTCTTTTTTCTTTTTTTTTTTAATAATTGTTATTTCTTTACAACCGCCCAAAGGCTTTAATCAATTACGTTAATACTTGATGTGGTGAGGTGGTGGAAAAAAAATTCAAAAATTTACATTCAAACATCCTGAAGTTTTTAATTTATTCAAATAATGGAATAGTCTAATAATTCTACTAAGACATCTTCTACCATCTCAACATCATCAATTTCATAACATTCATCTGATCCCATATAATACTCAAATAACTGAAAAATAAAAAGAGAACTTGTGAAAAAAATTTTAGTTGACAACGTATCACGAGAAGCGATGACAACACTGTGTACTTGAAAAAAAAAATTGCTCCAGCAACCATTTTCGTTAGAATCCAGAGGTATGTTTTTTAATTTAATTACTGTCTCCTCTGTCTTACTCTGTCTCCAATATGAGAACATCAGAACATGACTTACATATTGGTATTTATAAATAAAAAAGGAATAAGTGTTGCCAATAATTTATTTTTCTTAAAAAATAATTTTTTTTTTCAAATGTAGATGAAAATTTTGTCACCCCCCCCCCGCATTCCAAAAAACCTGTAGCTAGCTTATAGAGAAATACGCCATTGCGTTAGACATTAACCTAAGATCATATCATATCATAAGAGCGTATTTAATGTGGATTTAAAGAAATTGACAGCATTATCCGCCAGTCTATATATGCAACTATTTAAAACTTATTTTCAGTATTAGGGCATGGCTGCTTATAGTTCGTTATTTTTTCATTTTTCGATATTCCAAATCTTGACTTTGTCGAAATAAAAATTACTGAAACACGATTTCCCAAACCAGTTCTTTGCTAGAAAATTTCCAATACTTGTTACCAAAATCTCTATCAAAATTGGAAATTTTCCAATTTTAGGAGGTTGAACTCGTTACATTCGAATTGCTATGAATAATGTCATGCTCGAAACATGAAATTAATATTTAGTGTTGTTCAATAATTGACCCATTCATACCAATTTCATACTTCAGAATTGAAAAACAAACCACACACGAATAAATCCATTCTGTTGTTACTTTATCTTTAATGTTTTTCTGCTCAATAATAGAACCCATTAAATGTTAATTTATAAAAAGAAAATTCCAAGTATTTTTTGTTGAAATTTTGTAAACTTAATATTCCAATTGGATTTTTTAATTCACTTGTGTTGATTGATTTTTATAATATTTTTTTTCTAAATTGAATTTTTTCAGTACTCATCGTTATCTATTTTTAGTATTGGTGTAACTTGTAATTAAGGCGTACATTGTGTTATATTCTTGTATTTTTTGTTTTCGAGAACTGTATTCGTCTCTATACATGCTAGGTAGGTCATGTACATATATAAGCGACCTCGTTTGAAAAAATACTATTTCGACCGGTAATTGTAGTGGTCGATAATTTTCGACATAATGAGATGAACGAGGTGAAGAATGAGATGATAATTAGAATTATATAATTTCCGGTCTCGCCAAGCGTTTTTTCTAATGGATATTCGGGCGTGCGAAAAATATAAGTGTGGAATTCGGCGATGGTTCAACTTCGAAGGATGGTAAGGCGTTGGTGCGAGGGTTGGTGGGGTGGTACAGCAATATTGTGATAGGTTGAGTTACTAGAATAGTAGCAGAGTTGAGCTACTTTATGATAGGTGTTGGTGACTTTTGTTAGTGATTCCTTATGCTTTGAGTTTAATTTTCCTATTGGTACTAACGTTTCGAGTTTAATTTTCGTATTGGTACTGACGTGAGTGGTGAGGTTTATTGACATTACACGCGACAAGAGTTGAGAGTATCATTTGTGTTTTTTTTTTTTTTGAAAATTTTTCTCCTGAATTATTGTCATTTCATACATCTGAATTATTTTCGATCCATTTCTCCTAATTTTAATGAAAATGTTACGAGAAATATTTCGAATTGTATTTTTTCAAATACTTATTGCGAAAGACATTAGACAAGTGGAGGCAATAAACACACGCTTGTAATACACAATGAAAACCGACAACGTTATACGAGTTCATTCGGCGGTGTATTTAAAAACGACGACATTCTTTCGAACGAAGTAGCCCACGAATTTGCGTGTAATTTTTATCTACATAACCGGTTCTGGTACAGTGCGAAGCGAAGAAGGAAAAGGAGAAAAAAATTACCTTGTAATCGACAAGGCAGATAAGTTGTTTCGTTACCGCGAGGGAATCGCGGTATCATCATCGTCTTCACGATGGAATTATGAATTTCGGATGCTTTTACGCCTGTGGCGGGGTTATATTGTTATGACGCGTGATATATGGCGCGACACTTTGTTGTCGCATTGACGACCATTTATTAAGCCGAATTTGTCGATTCGGGTGAAGGTTGAGGACTTGAGGTGATGCATTGTTGGCCATTATATCAAACAGATTAATGCTAGTGGGTTATGCTAGTTCGTGATCGATAAAAATTTACCATCGGTTATTACGAATAATGGTCTGGTCGATGATGTAATTTCGCAGGTGTACCGGGCCTGATGTAATGGTAGAAAATTAACCGGTTGCTCGGCATGGTAATTTACGAATAGTTGCAAATTATAATTTATGGTGGCGTGCGCATGGGATACCTGCCAGATGACTTATCATCCGATCGGCCGAGTGATGAAGATACACCTCGAGTCCTTGGCTAGATACATTCGCCGAGTTCTTCGTAAATCGTGAATTGCGAAGGAGGAAAATTCATCGACGCGGCGAAAATGTCGAGTAAGCGGCTATGCGAGCTGTCATTCCCCCTGCGCTGCGTCGGTGCGTCCGTAGAGTGCCTTATAAAACGTTTAAATAGCGAAATTGATGCGCGCATTTCTTACGGGGCGAATTTCTTTCGGTAGAACTATTCCGACGAGCAGCATGTTTATCCGGTCGTCGGTGTACGAATGCTCGTTTTAAAAGGTAAACGTTTCGAATCGTGTACGCAGGAATGAATGTTACAGCATTTTGTGCTGACTAATTAGAGGAAATTTATTCGCTTCGTTTGGTTTTTTCTCGTGCCAGCGGTATTTTTTTTTTTTCAAAAATAGAACCTCTTGTTGCGAAAAGAGTATGAGAATGGTACGCTAACGTAGTTACTTTTGAGTGAAACTTTTTGCTCGAAAGTTTCGCAGCGTGTAGCTCGTAATTCATGTATTTGTCTAGGTTGTTCATATGTTACCTGATCTCGTATGCATGTTGTCAATGGATTTGAATCACATTTATATCATTTTTAATGTAGAGGAATGCAGAATTATCGTAATGAAGTGGCAAAACTACTTCTTTGATGAGGTTATATCGGCAAATCCTCATTTATTGTGATTCATCTAATGCAATTTTGTCCAGCTCGATTTTTTATCTAGTTGATTGTAGGTACTACTTCCCTTTTCAAAATTTCAGTTCATTGGTATAAAATCGAATTTGACAATTGCTGAGGTGTAAGTCTCGAGTTCATTGGGTACTTTAAAACTTCACACCAAGATCAAAATCAATCGCACTTTTAAGCTAACTTAGCTCGACCAGCTTAGCTGAATGTTTTGTGATGTATTACTTGTCATCATTGTACACACCGTTCGACTAAGCTAACTATAATTGGAGTGCATAGCTTGACTTCAACTAAACGCAGTAACTTATCTCAGGGTTGTGGGGTTGAGACAGCTTTTGGAACATATTCTGATTATGTTTTAATGAAATTGTCGTCATCACTTCGTCAGTATAGTGTCTCATATTGGTTTAATTATGATTACATTTTGTGTTACGAAAATCTGTTCATTTATGAAACCATTACTTGTCACATCCTTACACTGTGAAGTAAACCTCTATGTTGGTACATTCATGGAAGAAACTTCCTGGTCAAGCAACATTTTAGTTATACCTAATTTCTCCCTCCCTCATAACTTGTGGAAGTTCCTTTCATGGTTACCAGCGAATCAAGCAGACAAGTAACAGTAGACCAAATGACCCACCTTATTCGTAATCTAAACCCTTGGACAGTTTTTCTCAACGTATCATGCAGACTGGTACGTCTGCAAAAAAACTCAAATAAAAATAACGAAAACGACTGGAAGAAAAACGACGCGCGCACCTGTAAATGAAACGTAAAACTGATCATATTTTCCTCTGATATTTGTGTAATCTTCATTACTGAGATCACAGTCATTTGTTCTTTTTGAGTTGTTCGACCAACAGCGGTTCGTTTTTATCAGGTATTTCATCCATCTTGAAAATTCTTTGATATAAGTTTCTTGAAAATAATTTATGTGTACATATCATCTTGAAAAATATTCTCGTTCGGTGAAAATTGGCCATTGCCGCTGCACGTACATGGGATAAATTCTTAGGGAAGCCACTAGTTGACCACAAAAATTCTTCCTCTGGTTTTACATCTTCGCCTTTCGAGCGTGATTCGTTTGTCAGGCTCAATACTTTGTTGCAATATTCTTCCGCACTTTGTTGCAGTATTCTTCTGCATTCTTAAATTTATTTCGATTTTGGCATAACACGTGCTGATGCATCAAATCTGCGTATTCTCTTCCAGTGCCATCAACAAGTCATATGGTGTATTTGCTTCGACTAATTTAAGACGTTTGAGTCCGCTTGATTCACTATTGAAATTGAGAGCTATATAAACCGAATGAATTTTGGAACCGTGAGCGGAACTATTTTAAAAATGAAATGGTTTTGGTTCTTGATGGCAAAGTTGATAACTATTCTGGCGTGTAATTTATAATTATGTGGAACCATTTTTATCCTTACAGATCTTATCGTGTGTGACTGTGATGGCGATAATAAATATTAATTTTATTCCTTACGTAAGTTGCAAATTTTTTGAATTATTTATTTGTATTACGTTTCCTCATATGCATTCAATATCTACTGCGTACGTTTTACTATTTTCATTTTTTTCATAATTTTTTAATTTTTAAATCATGGTTTCGATTCTTCGCCTTGATTCCATTCTGTAAACCTAGTATTTTGATAGATAGCATGCTTTTTTTTTTGGAACTGATAAGTACTGGCAAAGACTGGGAAAACTGTTTATAATAGTTTCAGTTTCGGTTTATGAGGTTTTCCAGTTTTTAGTAACCAGTTCATTTTTTCAAGGTTTGGTTAAAGTTTTTGGTTTTCGGTTGCTGGTTTCTTGTTTTTTTGGTTACTAGTTTTTAGTTTTCGGTTTCTCCTATTCTGTTGTGGTTAGTTTATCGTTTTGGTTTATTGTCGTTTTTGTTATATTTCGCTGCATTGGCAAACGTGGAATCGTTTGCTTATTTTCTTTTTCTCTAAAATTTAAGATTTATGACTCTACCCTGTACCTTATTCGTGTATTAACGTTATATCCAGGGTTATAAACGTAGAATATAAAATGTAGAATATCATGTATAATATATAAAGTTGAATATAAAAATTTCATGTCGAAAATGTAGGGTATATAATTATGTAGAAAATTTTTTTTGGAATAAATTTTGTCATTTTCTCCTTGTTCTTTATATTGTAATTGAAAATTCAAAGATTAATCGTTTATTTTGAATGTTATAAATTATGAGTTTTGATAAAAGAAAGCGTCTTAGCCTCGGAGGCGTTGCTGCAACTAGAACGCATCTGTTTCTAAAAGTAATACTTTCAGTTGAGTTCAGCTTTCTGAATTATTAGCAACTTCAATTAATTTCTCTTACTTACCTGTGTGTCTTTTAGCGCAGTACAGAAGTATTAAATAGCTCTTTTTCGTAAAGGTTACAAAACGCATAATATTTTTTGTTTTTAATTATGTATTTGTTAAAAGTTGAGAAGATCAAAGTGCACAGTTTTCTCTCTTGGCATATTTCAAATCGAAAGTCGAAAAATTCGAAAAAATTTATAAATTACATCAGAACAGAACACTGGAATTGCGCGGTTCATTTTAGTTTTATTAATTATTATTCATATTATTCCTTCATTTTTTTTGGGCTTTAAAGTTTGAATTTTTTATTTGGTTCATTATTAGTATCACTTTTATCAGTAAACTGCGAAAAAATTAGCCAATCAAAACTCATCTCGTCATCTCTACATATTCTGCATATTCTACATAAAATGTAGAATATTATATTACAAGTATAAAATGACAACCCTGGTTGTATCGTTATTAAAATGTCGTTTTTTTCTCTCACGTTTTTAACTCATTATTTAACCTTTGCATGGTATCATGTCACAATTTTCCATAAATGGTATCATGGTGAGGGAATCCCCGCCAATCGTGAATTTGAAAATACTACAATGGTATCATTGTAGCGTCGCGTTTGCCCAACTGCCCTAGGCAAAGCCTACGGGGCGGAGCAAACGCCACAACTACCGAAAAAATAAAAAAAAACTACTAAGAAGAAAGTAAGAGAGAAGCGAGAAAAAAAAAACAAAGAAAGACCATCTAGATTAGAAATATATGTAATTAAAAATAAAAAAATAAACATAAGAAAAATACCTAACTATTAACATTTTTATTTTATTCTATTATTTTTATTTTTGGGAATGGCAGACGGGGGGACAGTGCGATTCCGGATGGCCACCATGCTGCCACCCGGTTCACAATTAAACCTAGCCTAGCATACTGATAATATTACTACTACAATTAACGATACCCATATCAGCATTATAGAAACCTCGTATTTTCGCGAATTCACTTTTATTCACTGAAACCGAATGATCTTGAGGCACGATCTAAACTCAATTTTTAATGTATTTTATCGGAAAAACAATAATTCTATTTCGTCGAACTCGACTTCAAAAAAAAAAATTTAAACCCGATCTTCTAAATTAAAAATTAACTGACCATCCTCGAATCGAAAAAAATTATTATTCTCTCGGAATCTCGAAAATCAACTCTACGATTCGTCACTTTTACCAAATTCCCGAAGACTAACTCTCTCAGATTCTCGCTTCCCTTACGAGCCTCGAGATTTCCCATCGAAAATCCATCCCTTCCAAAAAGATGGCGATTTTTCTCAGAATTTCGATACCCACATGTGCCGAAAATTCCGCCTCGGTCCAAATCATTCCGAAGACGCTTCTTTTGATAAAGCTAACGCCGAAATAGTCGCATATGCGACAATTAATCCTCCCAATTTTACGACTTTCCTTTTAAATTACCCTTGCCGAAACAAAACGAATTAATAACACGGAACGAAATCCAGATTTGAAAAATTTTCAAAAGAACCACCCCCCATGGTTACACCATCGACGCTTTGAACGCGTCGATTAGGATTTCCATGTGTTCATATAATGTTTTTTTTTTTTTTTTTTTTTTTTTTTTTTATAATTCGGACACTCGAGATGCCGCAACGGACGATCCATCGCATTGAAACAACTTATGCGCATTTATTATCTATTTTATTGTTTTTGAACTTCCCTTCCAAGAAATTTTAGCGTCTTAGACCAGTAGCATGAAATTTAGATGTACCACCCCTATGGTCACATATGTATGTTTTTTTTTATAAGAGTGTTTAGCCAAAGTACCGAAAAGGAATAAAGTAACTCCCCAATGGATCGCTCATCTGGTCGAATGCACCATCATATTCATCGGCCTCGTACCTTTCTTTTTGTTTTTTTTTTTTTTTTTGTTAAGTGAAGCGAGACTCCGAGAAAATATGTTTGTCGATCTTTTTTATTTAAGATAAAATTATTTTTTCTAGTTAATTTTGGCTCCGCCCTTTTCTCTCCTTAATTTTTCGCAGTCCTACATCATGGTGAGGGATTCTCCGCCACAAACGTAAATGGTATCATGATGAGGGAAACTCGCCAACAATTTACTTGAAAATACAGCGATGCCATCATCATATAGTTGATGTCGTATGTGAATCGAAACGTTAAATTATTCGAAATTTCTTTCTTTTTTTTTTTAATAAATGAGTAACCAAATTATTAAAATTTTCAAAAATGTTTATTTAATGTTTCCCCTTTTTGTAGTTTTTGATTGTGCTGATCTTAACATACATGTAACCACTTTTTTTTTGGCGGGGAATCCCTCATCAAGATACCATCCAAGTTACAAAATAAATTTTTAGAACATGCATGGTATCATGCTGAGGGAATCCCCGTCGACAGGGACGGGTGGGGGGGAGTGTGGTATCTTATACTTATACCTTCTAGAGTGCGCTGCTAGTATTAGTTCTTCCCTCGTGTGTAAGCGGGGATTCCCTCATCATGATACCATTGCGAAGGTTGAAAAGGTTATGGGTCCAATATCAACATCTTTTTCAGGAATTTCGACGTTTTCAATATCCTCTGGAATACTCGTATTATTTAAAATTGCGTACCTTATTTGGAATTGGAGCCAAGTCCTTGTAAAACTTATTCTCATCAAATTTCACATCTCTACTGAAAAACGTTTTCTTCATGGATGGATCGACTAATTTGTAACCGTTGTTTCGGTACCCAACAATATGGCCTTCTTTGATTTTTCGTCGAGTTTTGAAACGTTTCTCATTTAGTATCCAACTATAAGCAAAACAACCAAACACTCTTAAATGGTCAATTTTTGGTTTGAAACCAAACCACTTTTCTGCTCGAGTTACTTTTTCATGTAACGAGGATGTAGGGCTTTTATTCGAAATATAACATGCTGTATAGGTTGCTTCGCCCCAAAGTTCTGTAAGCAGTGTTTACACTAGGGAGTAGCGAATAGCGAATGTTTTTTTATGATTCCGTTATCAGCGAATGATTCGCGACGATTTTTAGTGTTTGGAATTTCATCAGTGTACTGAAATAAGAATATTTTTTGGAATTTTTAATAAATTTTGTAATAATTTAGGTAATAATTTTTTTTTTCAATTTTTAATAAATTATCTCCTAAACATTCACCATCTCAGCTTTTCATAACTTCATGATGTGAAGTAAATGACAATATTAATGAATAAATTCACCAAGTTTTTCTAATTTGAACTAGAAACGACAATTATTATCACATTTATTGATTCATCATTCATTATCACGCATACTTGTTGCTTTTTAAAGGCCGAAATCTGTTAACATTAGCGAATGAACGACGAATATAGTGAGCTTAGTAGCGAATTACTCGCAAAAAGTTTACGGTCGTATCTACTCGATCACCTCAATTTGTCGACGTTAATCCACACCAGGTGCAGCTGTTTGCAGCAAATGATTAGTGTTCGCAGGAAACGTGTATGTTTGTAGCGACGACGAAATAAGGCGAATTCATTTTTCCGGCTCGTCCGCCTGTACGTGTGCGAAAAAGGAGCAACAGCCAACGTTACCGATGCCAGCGTTCGTTGATGACGACAACCATGTGGTAGGTCAGTGTTCGCGAGTCGGCACGGTTTAAATTTAATCGTCGTTCGTTTGCGAGTTGCACCGAAATGACATATGGTTTATATTTGTTGGAAACTTTTCGACGATCGGCGGAGAGAGCGGATGCGTTGAAAACGTGTAAAGTAGATTTCGTTTTCGTGGCAAAATCGCGTATTGTAATTTATAAAACGTCGCGACGCCTGTAACGCGATAGTTGGTAATCGTAATGGTACGCGCGACGTAGACGTGAAGCGTGCGCACTCGATACGGACGTATATGTTTCCTTTTTAAACGCTGTTAATCGAATCGTATCCTCGTGTATGGTACGCGTTGTAATAAAAATGGTTATTTAACAGGCATCATATAAACATGTGTACGTTGTCGTACCCAACAAACGTACAATAGGGGAAACTGGAGACTGGATGTATACGGTCGCGATAAGCGTACGCGTCTGGTTCTGTAACGTCGCAGCCGACAACCAAGCATTCGGAATTTTCGAGTTACGAACGGAAAATACACGACTGATAATGTTCGAGCCATCGACGACGCTGGTTTCCTTATCTACACGCGCGTGTTTTTTCCGCCAGCGTCGTTTCGAAAACTATAGGGATATAGGGAACGGGACTCTGTGTTTCGACGCGACGCTATGTGCCACAGACATCGTAGTATACGCGTTTAACCCGTTGGCTTGTGTGATAAGGTGGGGCGTCGTACCCTCTCCGAACTCTGCCGGTTTTCTGATCTAACACAGTCGTTTTTGTTCACGTTCCGTATGTTCGGACGGTGGCGGGGGAGAGATGACGCGCGAGGTTTCAAGGTCTGTCTGTTTTCTGTATTCTGTATACTATAAGCGATGATGTTCGTAGTTCGTGTATCCTCGATGGTATTGGTATATGGTAGCGTCGGTGCATGTGTATGCTTTCGGAGTACGTCGTGCGTTGATGACGATGATGGTTTTGTGTTCATCTGTAGCGTTATCTAATTCGTTTTGAGTTTTATTTTTACGTGTAGTACAGTTTACCCATTGTCGAGTGTCGTGTGACCAAGGTGTTCGTCTGTTTTGGAGTTCTACGAGTTAGTCGTTCCGTCCTATATCGGAGTTTTCTTGCGCGATTCATCGATTCGACGTCTTCTCCGAGTCCAGTATTGTGAAGTATTCTATATTGAGTTTTTTAAAACCGATCTTTCCATATACTATTTTGTCGCGTAACGATTGTACGACGATTTGTTGCTATCAGTGATACTGTGCTGTGATGGTGGTGTTTAAATGAGCAACAGGTGTATCCGAACGAATCCAAAGTAATATCAAGTTTTCTCGACCAGTGTAAGCAAACAATGAAATTCTAAGATATAGTGTAATAAACTAATCGATCACTGGTATGGGGGGCTTTAATCACTTAAAGCTTTTTTATGTACTAACGAAGTTACCGAAGTTGATATTAGCCCATAAAATGGATAACAACTTTAAATAAATTTTCATCAGGTGTTATGTTTGCTCATAGTATTGTTGAAGTGGAGAAGAGCATGAAAGACTACAAGGGCACCAACATTTGGATGTCCCTCCCCCCCCCCCAGAAGAACTTCCTACTCGTATCTATGTTCATAAATCACCGAAAGTATTCGTTAATACTTCCACGATCCTTCATTGTTCTCTATAGTATTAGGTGAGCTTCATGATAAATCGACGATTTCCGAAAAATATGTCGATATGAATAATAAACTATAAAATTGGATACCAAATTCTTAACATTAAGGAAATGCTAGATGACTCTTCCACTCCACTTTCTTCTTTCATCATGTTGGACTGTATAAAGAAAAAGACACCCATCATGAATTGAACTGAAAGTAGAGAAGTGTTAATGTAGTTTTGTATTGTATCGGGAAGTAAAAACATCTCGAGAATATCATTTCGGTAAAATTACTTACATTTTCAAAACAATGGGAATGTTTGGTGTTTCTTTATCTCGTATCGATCTTTTATTTTTGTCTTCGAATGGCCACGTTACATTTCCATATGGTATCGTTTCTGGATTTCAGTTTATATTTTCTTTTTATTATTTTTTATGCGCTAGGAAAGAACTGCCAATGAGCTGATGTTTGGATCATTTGTGTATGATGATCCCATTTCCTACATACAAAAATGTCCACCCTCCAGATGTGGAGCTAAACCCAAAAAGAGGCTTCCACCTCACCAAAAAGTGGTACTGTTTGATTCCTAACTACGTAGGGGAGCTTCCAATCGAAAAAGTAGTGCAGTAAAAAAAGATTCTTCGATGAATTTCTTATCGATCAAGCTATTCATTCATCCTTGAAAATTAATCTGAGGGTGGAAAGGGATGGGTCAAGATGACCTTTTTTCCATTTGATTTTCTAATGCCTTGTTGTACACCAATTCAAAACGTGGAAACGTCGTTTATTGGTAACCTTCAGGGTTACACTTGCTTCCCAAAAACTGGGTTTGGAGAATTGGGATCAAGGAGGGGAGGGGGAGGTAAAATGATAATTTATCGAATATTAGTGTTTTTTTTTTTTGTAATTCGAAGTAGTATAATTTGATATTCCTTGATGTACTTTTGGTGAGAGGGTTGAAGAGAGTCCTTAATGATCGTCGTTTCCTCACTTTGAAGCATCTTTAAAGGAATGCGTTTGGTACAATAAAACATTTGAATGAAATGGAAAATTCATTGAATTTTTAAGCTTTCTTGCGCAGTTTGGAGTCAATTACCATTTTTTGGTAATGTTAGAGTCTCTCCTAGGACTAGCTCCATACCTGGGGGCGGACATTTTGGTGTGCTGTTATCGGTATCATCGCACATAAAGGATCCAAAATTCAGCTTATTGTCGATTATCTCCGACTCAGATGGCTTATTTACCTGTACTATATAGCATGACATGGTTCGTGTAGGCGTAATATCATTGGTCATGGTTGATTTCCTGCCTCTTGATTGGTGAGTGTTTTTTTTTTTTTGAGGTGGCTAGAAAGTAGAAATATTTCAAGAGAAGTGTTTTTCCACAGTTGAGGAAAATTGCGTAAAAACATTTCCTAGTTTGGTATATTGGATAACTGCATGACAAAAGGAGCGCTAGTTTCGCTTCTTTGAAAGAGTAGTGTGGACAGGATTTTCTAAATGAAGAGGACAAGAATATAAAGATGATTTTTCGGATTTTTCCATATTTTCCATTTTTTTTTCAATTTGAGTCATGTACGATGCAATTTTGATTTTAACTTTGTAAGAAAGAAAATTTTCACAATTTCCGAAGCAGAATGGTTTGAAGAAAGGAGTTGAAAAGTGAAGCGGAGAAATAAATATCATGACCGCCTCTGCCCCCTCTTGCCACGCTGCTGCTCTGAAAACTGATCGGTATGCGTGATTGTGATTTGACAGGAGGTTATTTTTTTTTGCAAATGTTTGTTCTTTTGCGATAACTCCGGTGAAACTCGATAGACGGACTAGAAATTTTTATCGTGCTTTTTAATTGATAAGAAGGTAAGAAATATCATTCAGCATTTAATTTTTTCCTTTCATCCGACTATTCAGTTATCAGCACAAGCGACCGCTCGAGTTAGAATTCCTGGCGTAGTTTTTCAAGTACTACAGCAGCATGATTATGAAGTCTGCACCGGGTGTGTTTTTGTCGACGTCGACGTTTAATTGTGGGAATATTTTTACGACGCCGTACATCATCCATACACGTGTATTGTAATAACGCCTAATGCGTCGTCGAGCTAGAGATTTTTCTTTTTTTTTTTATACGGAGATTATTCGTGAATCGCTTAGAGTCAAGAAGGTTCAGTTCGTTCAAGAACTACTATTGGTAAAAGTACGTGGTATTAGAGTGTTTGAAGAACGATCAAAAGCTGGCAAAGTTCTAGTATCAAATAGAAGCGCTGGTGATTGTAGAGGTTTCGTTAAGCTGGACAGTTCGCGCTGACCTTGAGTGCATCAGCGAATCGAAAATTCCGCGCGTTCCAAATTCCATGTATTAGATTCCAAATTGGGTAGGGAGAATGTGGGGTTCTAAGTTTTTCATTTCTGTGTGAAAACGTTGCGAAGAGTCGAAGACGTTGAAATGCACTCGAAACCTTTAGATACCTACGTATTGTATTCGAATCGTTACCACTGTGCTATGCAAGTGAAGGACTGACGGGCGGTGTTCTATGTAATAGGAACACTTGTTCAAACAGGCGCGTTTACGTAATAACCGCCAATATATACATCGGCGTAGCGGTTCCCAAATAGAAGCGGTTTTCGACGCGAACGTCCCTTTTATCGAATACTTGTATTTTATGCGAAATACAGCGATATCAGGACGACGTAGTCATAATCACGAAATTATGTTAACTAAATGCAAATCCAATGGAAAGGTATACGACGCCTAGATGCCATCGTCGTGCTTTTACGAACGCGACGTCGAGGTCGATGGGAAGACGCGTGCGAATTTTTTGTTCGTCTCGGTATCGGTAATTTCGTGGCTGCTTCGCGAATACGTCGATTTTTTTCTCGTCCTACCTTGACCGCTCAATTAGTACGAAATTACTATGCGGAATGCGTTCACGCGTGTGTCTGCGTACTTGAGATTCAGAGTGCGGATAGTGGTTGTATGATTGTAGGTATGAACGGAGGATATACTTTGTCTGTATTCTTTGTTGTGTTTTGGTGACGTCATCTAATTTTAGTTTCTGAATGCTTTGGTTCGCGTAGAAAATCGTAGTTGTCGATTATGTTGGGAAATTTTAGCTTTCTAATTTGATATAAATGCTGTCGAGTATTACAAATATAGTTTATCATGCCTAATTGCTCATGTCGCATAGAAGGGAGTTTTTAGCTGTCAATTTTCTGCTAAGAGTTTTGCCTATTTGATTTAGGAAAAAATGGTCGAATGAATTAGGGTCCTTATATAATTTTGGTTGCGTACATTACCGACGAAGAATTATTTTCTTCTAAATCTGGGAGATTTTTCTGGTAGAAGTCAGTTGATTTGATTTTGATTTCGATTTCTTCCATATCTATGACATTTGTAGTTTCTAAAACGGTTGTAATCATTGAAAACGTTTGAGGTAGAGTCCCAAGTAGGAAACAAGGCCAGTAACAGTCGTCCCAATTGATACCTGCATTCTTATATTTTCTGATGAGGTTCTCAAAATTATTAATATGTTCAATCATATTATCCTCAGCCTTCATTTTTAAAGTTATGACTTTATGAATAAGAATGGTCTTATTTATAGTCATTTTTCGTTCATACCTTTTTATAACAGTCTCCCACATCTCTCGAGCTGTGGGGCTCTCTCTGTTCGATCATAAGCGTATTTATACTTCATAACCTTTTTCATCTTCCTGGAAAATGAAAACCGTTAGATGGGGTAAAAAAAGCTGTGTACATTCTTTCTTACCACTATATTGACAAAGTAATTTTTCTTTCTATCAGAACCCGAAAAATATAGTTCGAAAATTTTTCCATTGTGGGAGAAAGCCAAGAGTTCAGAATTGCCATTCCAGTCAGTATAAATTTATACGGCGAGGCAGTGTTGCCAACAGCAGATACAATTTCAAAAAATCTTGGGACGTATGCTGTAAAATCTTGGAATTTTTTTATTATGGGCATCATTTTTAAAGGGAATTTCAAGCGCTATTTAGTGAACCACCTTATTTTTGTGCTACGTAATTTAGGACCTTGGAAATTGAAAATAAATAATTAAAAATAAAATAAGCAACGATTCTTTTTTTTTTTTTTAGGTATCAAAATTAACGTAATAAAGCATAACACTCAATTACACAAACAAAAAACTAACCTTACGTTCGTAATTTTTGGAATTAAATTGAAAAAAAGAGATTACAATAAACATACTTATTAAAGTATAAAATTTAATAAATTCAGTAAGAACAATGGTAACCTCGTGTTTGGCACCTTGAATTAATAATGATTTAAAAAAAGAACGAAAGTTTTGATCAGTTAAAAAATCAAATTGTTTCTAAATTAATAATGATAGAAAAAAGGTATGAAATTTACCATGTGGTGATGTAATACCAAGAAAAAAAAGTCTACAATTTCTGTAAAATTCTAGTATTTTTGATAGAAATTGGTGAATTTTCCATAATATTGTACAATAATTTTACAGGTTATTGAAAAATCTTACGATTTCTTGAGATCTTGGGGAAATGTGGAAAAATCTTGGGGAGACTTGAAAAATCTTACAATCCCAAGAAAGATCTTGAAAGTTGGCAACACTGACGGCGACCGGTATGAAGGAAGTATGGAGTTGTTATAGTAACTGGTTTGGGTTCTGATTGGTCATATGTTACGCTCGTAATAACCAATCATAAGGCTAGAATGTGATAAAATGTAGGTAGTTTCATTTCTACCTTCCTAAATAATATCGTTCAGTTTTCAGTGAACGACTGAAATTCGCTTGTGATTTGAATCATCAGCTGATTTGTGTTTTTATTTTACGAGTAAGTCGAGGTAATTTACCACATTCCAACTTGCTGATTGGTTGTTACACGCGTGACGTATGACCAATTAGAACATAGGCCAGTCATTATAAATACTCTATTCAGACCCTGCAGTCAGAGATGGAAAGCAAGCTAAAAGCCAAAAGCCAAAAGCTAAAAGTGGAGAGTTTTTTACCTAAAAAACAAAAGCTGAAAGCAAAAGCTAGAACGCACAAATAATTGAAAGCAAAAGCAAAAGTTTTATTTTTTCAGCTTTTCCAGTACTTATAAGTTTTAAATTATCATTTTTTATATTCATTGATTATCTCTTCATCAAAACTGAAATGATAAAAAATTATTATGTTGTACAAAAAGAAAATATTCAAAATGTAGGGGAAAAACCGAAAGTCCAAAGCGGAAAGCTAAAAGCTAATGATATTTGGGTTGAAAAGCAAAAGCCAAAAGCGAAAGCTGAATATGAAAAAATTTGAAAAGCAAAAGCCGAAGTTTTATTTTTCAAGGTCAGAAACTAAAGCTGAAAGCAAAAGTTTTATCGTACGGCTTTCCATCTCTGCCTGCAGTAAACTTACAAGTGCTAGTGAGCGACCAATAAGAATGTTTGTTTACATTCTAAACAGGACTTTTTTATCAGTAAAATATTTCGTTTGAAAATTTGATTTATTTAATAATGTATTCAGTAAAGCTGCGTTTCGTGTTTCACTTTCAATTTTGAGAGCTTGTGATGAACGATGTCAGTAAAAAGTAAATGTTCAGTAAGATTAACAGAACTTTCTGCATCTAACCATGGTTTCAAGTGGTTGTCCAGATCCAGGATTGCTACTTCTTTTTTCCACATCTTGCTCACAAAGTTGTAAAAACATTCCACTAATTAATAAACAATTTCAATGAAAATCGCACGAAACAGTATTAAATTTTTAAACAGGATACTTTATTGATAAAAAAAGTCCTGTTTAGCATGTAAACAAACATTCTTATTGGTCATTACCCTAGCGCTCCAAGTTGACTGCTGGGTCGGAATACGATTTAATAGTATTCAAGTGTTCAAGAAATTAAGCTCACGATGGTTTTTTTTTGTATCGAAGGAATTGGAAGAAATCTAATCATCATAATTCGCGATTTCTGGTTCGTTAATTGACCGAATCGGTTCATACGAGAAGTCATTGATCTATAGAAATTCTCGCAGTTGGTCCACCATTCGGAGAAAAAACTCGATCGTGGCGTAACTGGCTTCCGGCTAATTAACGAAAGGCGACTATGCAGATGCGTGTACGCATCATCCAAAACGATGTCGTTCGTTCGCTTTCACGTCGAACGACGGAATCGAAAAATAACGCACGCATTGCGAACCTGTTGTGGAACGGTATTTTCTATGTAGCATTCGGAGCCGTCGAATATTAATCGGGCGCATAAATAACGTCGGGCTTGACAGCTCGGATACGGATACTCGGACTATAGGCGGCGTCGTAATTGGGCGGTGGCGAACGCCCGGACGGATTGGAGAAAAGGCAACGACGCGTACCAACGTACACGTATCCGGCTATGTTGGTCGTCGTAGACGTATTATTGTTACACACCTTGGAAAATGAGAAAATCCTTTTCGATGTGTGGTGTACATGAGAATTCTGCGAGTGTATGTAATTAACAAATGGTTTAGATTTTTGGAGCGTGGAGACCGGAGAGTTTAGACAAATTTCTAGTGAGAGACGAATGGAGATTTTTATCGTAATCATCGATGTTTCATGTTGATTTTCGTACTTGTCGAACGAATGATAAATTTGTTGTTGTTTTTTTTTTCTCGATTCGAATAATTATCGATTTTCAATAAATAGATGCACATAATATATAATTATTACCCTATGATGGTTTGAGATAAAATTATCATAATCCTTCATATACATTGTACAAAAAGGTACGTATTGAAAATTGGGAAATAACATTTGAATTAACCTTTCAATGCCATTAGGACGGACATTTTGAAAGTTTATATTTCCTACACCTGATTGTATATTGTGTAATATTCGTGACACTTCATGTGTAATTGTGTATGCGTTGTGTTTCTTTTAATAACAATTGTTTGAATTTTTTGAAAAAAAAAGAAAAAGAAATCCAAAAAACCGTACATTTTCCATTTTTGCCTTTCTTTTGAAAAATCCCTGCAAAATTCCGTACAGTCAATCCGTACATCTCAAAAATCCGTACAAGTACGAATTTTTTCGTACAGTTGGCAACACCGTTACTGCTGTATGATTCGCAGATTGTGGTGCTATGCACTAAAAACAACGTCTCTTTCGCTGTTTGGGTCTTCGTGGGTTAGCTGGTCCAATATGGTCCAGTTCTTGGCTCTCGTGCCCATACTATGGTATTTCACCAGGCTCTAGGAAGACCGTAACAACATTCATTTGGCAGAATGCTGCTTGCATCGCATTTAACTGAGGCATGTGCTCTTCTAACAAGTAATATATTGCTCGAGTATCGAATATGTTTACTGCTGGGAATAAACGGGATGCGTTGGAAACTAACGCAGTGTTAGCTCCTGGTGTTTTAGTCAGTTTCGGATATTTCATTATTATTAGGGATTGTTTTGATGATTTCATATCAAGTATTTTCTATAAACCAGAAGCGTTAATATATCGATACCTTAGGGGAAGAAGGGCCAATCTGCTTTTTTTGACCCCTAGTGTAAAACAGAAATGGCGCTGACAATGAATCCCAACTCTCTTTTTAGCTATTATTAATTTTATTAGATTTTGTGCTATCCCTTGCAGCGAATAAATGTTTGAAATGAATGATTTAACTTTTCAGGAGTATTCTATAATTAAAAATAACTCGAGAAAAGCAGATTGGCCCTTTTGGTCACTTCATCTGCTGAAATGTAAGTAAATTAAAAAGGGCCAAACTGAAGATTGGCCCTTTTGATTTGAGATGAATGATGGTCATCTAGGGCCAAACTGCTGAAAGTTGCATTTAAAAAAAATTTTCAAGACGAGTCATGAATTAAAATTTGTATTTTTTATACAACATTATAAAATAATTAACAAATATAATTAGGAAAAAAATGTTCCTAAGAACTTGGAGGCTTTGAGTTCGACGCTTCTTCATCATCTGGTTGGGGTAACTTGTCTTTTACACTGGCGAGGAAGGGCATGTCAAAGAATTCTTTTACCAAATGTGCTGGAATGGCACCTTTCGCACATAAGCCAGAGAGATCGTTATACTTTTCTTTGGAAATGGGTTGGTTTCCAAAATAGGCTTGCTTTGCGGTTTCCAAAATTGTCGCGTTTCGTTTTTTTACTAGCCTAACAGTAATCAAATCTTCAACATTGCGAGCGCTGAGAGTCACTTTGAATTGACCTTTTTTTGAATCTTTTCTCGTAAACGTGGCAATGCGTACTTTACTAACTTTGAACTTTTCGTCATTCGACATTTTGAAATTAAAAACATCAGTAAAGTCCTTCCAATCTTCGAAATCTGAATACTGCAACTTGATCACGTTATAAGGTCGAGGATTATGCCTAGCGTTAGCAACAATTGTTAACCATTCAGATGGCGCATGAACGGTCTTGTGTTTTACAGCCCTTTCAATCGTCGCATGAACTGAATCAGCTGTCATCATCGTATGCCCAGCCATTAAAAAATTTAAGGAAATCTTCTCAACATGAACAGACATTTTCAAAAATTCTAAAATAGTCACGAACATGGCTGCATTTAACGATCGCAAAATTCATTAAAACTAGTGCCTCCTCCCACCTTCGGGGCTCGCAATAAAAATTAAGTGAAGAAGAAAAAGTTATTTTATCAGACAAGTACTGCTACATTCCGAACTGCACAACCCAATTTATTCTTATTTGTTACACCCCCCCCCCCCCAGTTCTGACTTACTCTTGGGCATGTACAAGACTTTCATTAAAATAAACAACCTTTTTTTCCTTTTCATACGTGCTATCCTCTATATACCTTTTATACCTGTTATTCAAAACAAGGATGCGCGCGCATCTCGAAACCGATTTCATTTTGATTTTAATATATAGAGAGATTAGTGGATCGGATATGCTTTCTCTCGATGTAACATCATTGGTAAGATATTTCGGACAATTTGGCAAAATTGATGGGATTATTCTGGGTTTTAGTTTAGAGTGAGAAAGAGCGATAGTAATTCTTTTACCAGTTTTTGGCTTAAAAAAAATTTTTTTTGACATATTTTGGATTGCTAAAAGTATAAAATATGAGTATCCCATCCCTATTAACAACACATATCCTATGATACCACCCCTTTTCCGCCCTCCCCTCCCCCTCTTCTCCGCATGGAAAAATCAGTTTAAAAATAAAAAACAAATATCTCAACGCCACATGAAAAACTATAAACAAATATGCCATTATATTGCCTTTTCCCCGCCTCCGGGGGCGTGATTATGATGTGAAGTAAAAGAATGAGCTGATTGTCATATTTTGTTATGGTATAAATTTTCAGTCATTTGTTATGATTCTCAACAAAAAATATTCAACGATTTTTTGGTTCACTTTTGGTTTTTGAGATTCCCACAAATTATATACAAAGTAACAGTGTTCTCTAGCGAGTGAAAATTAATAGTTTTGTAATTTTTTAAATAGTTTTTCTCACGAGTTTTCATAGAGTGCGCATGATGGTGAATAGTAATTAATTTGCGAAATTTCTACGCTGTATTTTCGGATGTGCCAGATTCGTGTCTGGTGATTTTCAAGGTCCACTCAGCCCACCCGGTTAATCTCCTGAAATACTCTCATTCAAAAAATCCAATTTATCATTATTTTTTTCAATGCCCTGATACGAATAAATGAGGATATTTGCATGACCTAATGTAAAAATCTGGCAACGCCGAGTGTACGTAGTGGTTCCTTTCGATCGGAGGAGACTGTAAGAAGAGTTATGTTTTCGAAGGAGCGTGTAACGATGCGAAAATTTTCCGAGCTTACTATTAGACGCGATCTGGTTTACGAAACGAGTCCATTCACAATTCTACGCTGGGAATTCGTGCGCATTTGATTTTGGCGACGATTCGAGCGAGCATCACTAGGTACGGAGACGGATGCCGACACGATCACACCGGTGAACTTTTTATGGAGCGTTTCGCGATGCGAGGAGCGTGACAACGGTATATGAGGCGATGATGCTATTTAGTGCGTACTCGGAACAGATGAGCGATACGTACGCGGTGGGGCCGTTGCGTATCTTCTACCGGTCTAATGAAAGAGCGACTAAGTAAGTCGAATTGATATAAATCTTACGCTCGGCCGCGTATAAATCTCGAGACTGTAACGCTTGGACGAGATCCAAAAAGCGTGCTCGAGTGGTTCGGCTACCGTCGATAATGAAGCAGCGTTTGGGTGTCCGGACGCGATAATTTCGACGTATCGATCTTCGATGATCTTCGCCACCGTGTTGAGGCGATGCGTAAACGGCCTATTGTGTACGAGAGGTTCGGGTCCGTCGTCGAGTTTACGATGGAAACGTTCCAATGTTATTGTTGGGTACGACGCAGGTGACGAAGTTTACATTTATTCGGTTCATCACCATATGCGCGCCCGAACGCCGATTAAATCGCCTATGAAACGCGCCTCGCTGACCGTGCGCCTCGTCAGTTCACCCATGTGTCGCGATGTTGCGTCGTGGTAACACCTAATGGACGGCTATTTCGAAGCCATAGTGTGGAAAATTCCGCTGCTCGGTGCTAAAACGACGTCTGCGACGACAGATGAGCGCGCTAGATGGGGAAAAGAGCAGACGAACGGGCACCTATTTGTTATTTATTTTTTGTCGCGCTCTACAAATACATTTTAACGGCAAAATAATTTTCGCATCGAGTTCGAAGAGTTTGCGAAAACACAACGATGCTAGTTTCGACAGGTAATTTACCTTCGAACATTCGTCACGTGTGTGGTTATAATTAGCCGCTGGATGTGAACGATTACACGAGCTTATTCTGCATTTCCTCCGATCGTATCGATTAAAAAACTATATACTTTATGGTCTTTAAACTCTGTAAAAGGTTACGTTTGTTTTATAGTTTGGGAACTCTTCGAAATGTATGTGTTCGGGTTGTTTTTTCCTACTCGGTAATGGGTATATGCTCTCCAGAGGCGTATTAATGATTTATAAATGAAGTAGAAAGGCCCCGAATATGGGTATTTATTTTTTCACATTATTCGGCTCGCGTATACAATTTGCCAGCCACTACGCGGTATACACCAAGACGAGTACATTAGTATTTTCTTTATTGAATCATTTAACGCGTCGGAAGAATTATTATCCTTTTAAAGTTTTATTCGCTTTTAGAAAGATCGGGTGCAGGGAAGGCGGAATAGGTATTTTGACGGTTGTAAATTTGCGCCGGCAAGTACTATAGGTATTCAATTTGTTGTTATAGTGTACGCGTTTTATGGGCTGATGTGGGACTCCGACGAAGGCTCCGTATGCCAGTGTATGGTTATAACGGAGATCCGTGTTCTCTGGTGACTGTGCGAAGCTGTGCGATGCGGTTTTAACGGCGTTTCGCGATAAATTTTTGGTTGTTTTTTTCTATTCTTTCATTGTATTTGTGAAGGGTTTTCGAAGTTTTTAATAAAAACAGTAGTTACTAGACAGGGGTCTAATAGCTCTGCGAGCAATGTTGCCAGATTTTCAAAATGAAGAATCGCCAATTTGAAAAAAAAAATCTCAAAAGATCCCCTGCTGGTTCAGAAGTTTAAACCAATGAAAAAAAAGGGTAAAAAAATTTTTTTTTTGATGAAAAAAAAAATGTAGTATATATAAAAATGGAAATAAACGAGAAAAAAAATTACGAAACTATTTTTTTCATTTCCTCAAAAATTGAATAAATAAAAAAAAAAAGAAATGTGATGAATTCTTTTAAAAAAAATTAAGATTAATATAGTTATAAAAAGTTTATTAAAGAAATCACGAAAAATCATATGTAAATTGAAAAAAAAAAAAAAAAAAAGAACGAAAAAAAAATTTTTTTTAGAGTAAGTACGATTAATCAGTTTAAGAATTTTACCACCAACAATTTGGTGAATTAATTTCACCTACAACGAAATCTTCTACTTCCCATCTTCCTTTTCGGAATTTTTTTTACCTTTATGAAAACGACATAATGATCAAAATACATTTAAACGTTAAATGAACACTCATATTCACGCTCCAATCCAAGTAAACTTTACATGTTGATGCATTGAATCAGCATCTATTAGAAATTGAAAAAGAAGAACGAACCAACAATATGATAAATACGCCAAAAAGGGTGGAAAATACGATAAAAACAGTGAAATTGCTGAGAAAAGTCACCTTGCTACATCGTTGATTGCTTTAAAAGAAACTAAAGCCTCAAATTTGCCCCCAATCAAGCTTTCAATACTTATAGAAATCGCTAAGCTAGTAACACAGGCATGAAGGAGCGGTCGTGGGAATGGAAAATTTTTTGTAAAAATACTGTATTTGTCCAGAAATTTCCACATTCTCTTTCAAAAAAACGAATTCGAAAAAATTTTCTTTACTCGCTCATAAAATGAGAAAAATTATCGTGTTTTTAGTTTTCTCTGAAATTATGTGGAAATTAATTTTTCAATGAAAATAGACAATCAAAAATAACGAATAACCCCCTCCCCCCTTCTGCTCTTTTGGAAATGAACGTTGAAAAATTGAGCATTAGAAAGTGAAAGTAATCAAGTTTTTAATTTTCTCCTGAATTTGAGTGAAAATAAATTTTTCATAGAGGGCAATTAAAAATGATGAATAACCTCCCTCCCTCCCTTTCTTCTACTCATATTGAGAATAAACATTTAAAAACATGATATGCCATTACTATAGAGGTATCTTCTTTCTTGCTAATTTGAAATTAAATTTTAAATCAGGATTTGCCTCCGAGGAAATTTTTTCACTTCTTCCCCTCTCAGTGGCTATTCCATATGAATATCAATAGCAACTTTGTTCATATTTTGATTCAACTCAATATGGTACTTCATTCCAACTTTTGAGTCTGGCTAAAGAGAGCCCCGAACCACCTTTGCATTTTGAAATAAAGCGCAGTTCTTATGGCAAAAAATCAATTGACAAAATTGCTGTGTACTCCCTCCTCTCCAACACCCTAAACAGCTAAAAATATGAAGATCGTTAAATATTATCTCAGTTGTTCCTCACAGGCAAAGTTTTTCAAAACTTGGGTATGATATACTTATGTACCAATTAGGGTAGTTTTTGATACTTGAAAAAAAATATTTTGAGCGTTTTTTCACATTGAAATTTGTTTTATACGGCTTCAAAATGGTTCCGATACATTCATATAGATGGCGTATCTACAATTTTCAAAAAAATTAACCCAATATAATTTTACCTGAACTTGTCGAGTGTTACAAGATCCTGAATAATGTAAAAATCCTGTGAGAAAGTTTTCTTTTTTTTGGAGGGGGGGGGGGGAGAATGTCAAAAGTTTTTAATTTGTTTCAAATTTTAAAGGACCTTTCTCCCTCTAAAATCATTAAGAAAATATATATTGTACGTATAGGCCCGAAATACTGACAGTAAGCCTATTCTTTTACCAAAGTTATGTTTTATGCATATTTTTGGATGGAAGGGCGAAGAGTGTAACTTTTAAATAAGTAATGCTAAAGGCCGAGCAGAAATCTTACATTACGATTAACAAATTTTTGTTGATACCTCGTTATTGGTATCGGATTTGAGGAGGAAAAGTAGCAGAAAAATGATCTTCACTAGATTCCCAAGTTTTGAGTTTTTTTTTTTTTTTTTTTTTTTTTTTTTTTCGAAATATGTAGGAGGCGAGTATGCAATGAGGAGGAAAAGTAGCAGAAAAATGATCTTCACTAGGTTCCCAAGTTTTGAGTTTTTTTTTTTTTTTTTTTTTTTTTTTTTTGAAATATGTAGGAGGCGAGTATGCAATAGTTGTAAAATGGCTTCAAAACAACGTTATAAAAGTTGCATCTCTATTTGTCAGACTTGATTTGACCTCTCTAAAAATGGGCTGAAAATTTCAAACTTTTCTCCTTCATCTGAAAATTGTATAATTTTATCTATAAATAAAATACAGAATTTTTTAATAAAAACATGAATGTGAGAATAAAAATATCAGTTTACTTAATTATTTAGAATTTTCCAACACACTTTGAATAATTTTGAAGTGGAGCAAAATCTGAAAATTGGCACGATTATGGTTCTACGTGTAAAATCATACATCTATCTCAATCTAAATATCTAAATATCTAGAAGTATTGTGAAATTTAATTATTTATGTGCACATCTTTGAGCTTGAACCTACAATGAACTAAGCACGTGAAGATTGCTGTGTTTGAACTCTCTCGTACCAGCTAGTTGAAAATATCTCGTACTTACGAAATAACGAATAAATATGCTTATTCACATTTTGTTGAATACTTTTCAAACACTGAAGTTGGCATGTCTTACGAAGTTTAGATATAAATAAGTGACAAATATTAACAACGCATTATTTTAAATTGAAAATATAATTTTAATGACTATATCACAAATTACATTTAATGCGCATTAATTGTGTGAAGCATGTTATGCATTATGATGTTCTAATCCCAATTCTGCGCGGGAATACGAGATGAAAAATGAAGCCCATAGTGGTGCATTAAAAGGTTTATTTTTCGTGAAGCATCGCTTTCTTCATTAGGTAAATTAATACTTGTTTTAAATTTCAGTTCTAATTGTGGAGCGTTCGAGCAAAAAAATTCACAGCCTTGTGTGACTTCAACTGATGATCAATGAGTTTTCGACTCTCTCTGAGTCTGAACATAACAACTGACGCATTCGATACTTCTTTGTTATTTTTTTTTACATGTTGGCTATGCCGTGAGAAAATTGTAATTTCGAATTTCCCACTCACCCTTGCTAATTTCTTCGAATCCTGCTAGCATGAATAACGTTTCATTGGTGGTAAAATTGTGGTTTTTAGGTCAGTATGTGACACCTTAGTGTGTATTTCTTTGCCTGGAAATTCAATGTGTGAAGGGAAAAGTCGCATTGATTACATTCGCAATTTAAAGTTTTCAAATTTTGTCCTATTTTCGAATTCATTAATTCCACTAGTCAGAAAAAAATTAATTTAAAAAATTTGAAAATTTTGTTCCCCTCGAGTTTTATGTTTCTGGGAATATTCTCTACATCATTTAAAAATATTGTGCGTCGAGGAGGCAAATGGCTCGTGCTAATGATGATATATTGCAATATATGACCAATACCCTTAAATTGTTACCATTGTTTACGTTGATATTATTTCTCTATTGTAACGACGTATACACTTCGTCCGTGACCCACGTGCACCATGTATGGCGGCCTCGCCATTAAATCGCGCTGGTTACAAGTGTCGGGAAAATTTGGCGCAGCGTGCACGACCGCGTATCTCGGACTAGTCCATTAAACACTTTGCGAACGTAAACGATGCCAATTTTTATAGAGCGTGTTCCGCGTTCTTAATTATACGTTAACCATATGTGTGTTGAGATCGTTTCTGCGAATTATTTCGTTCAAAAAAAAACACTGTGTGGGTGATTTTCGGGGGCGATTTGTGTTGCGTATGTGACCGTTCCTTATTCGATTTAATTAAGCGCCTTTGATGTTATGGTATTAGGTTTATTCATGTGATTCTAATCAAGACACATGGTAAAGACGAGATGGGGAACATAATAAAATTTGTGCATTCCTGAAATTGTTGAATTGTTGATACTACTTGCTTCATATAAAAAATATAATGGGTTGATTTCATTTCTAAAGAGTATAATGTAGTGATTAGTGGAGTCGATAGGGATTTCAGATTCCAATGGCACTAAGGGACTGACCCGCTCTCCTTAATCTTTGAAAATAGATAAATTGGTGTTTTAGGTGTGAAATTGGTGAATTTTGTAAATGATCAAATTATAATATTGATAATAAACCACAGAAGTTGGATCATCTCCCAAAGAACAGCGATCACCAAAATAAAAGTAACATTGTGATAATAATTTTGTTACATCACATTTATAGATGAATAGAAGTTAGCTATTGAAAATATTACTTTTAATTTAAATAATTTAGTGTGAATAAGTTGTTGAAAACTTCAATTTTTTTTTTTCTTTTAAGTGATATCTCAATTTTTAAATGAATAAGAAATTTCTAAAGCTTGCATGGTTTATATAGTTTTCACACTGTCAAAATAAAATGTGCTGTTCGTGTAGAATCAATTCAAACTGTTGGCAAATGTTTTGAAATGTCGAAAAGTCGTGATTACAGATGGAAATTTCCACGAGTTGTCTTTTCTTTATTTTTCAACGCTTGAAATTTTACCTCACTTCTTATTTCTTCTCAAACGTCGTTTTTGGGCAAATTAAAAAAAAAAAAATTAAAAATTTTCATATATTTTTTTGATTTAATCCACGAAAATATATATATATATATTTTTTTTGGTGGTGTTTTCAACTGCTCTGGTTATTATGCCATCTCTAGGATGGTTAGATTTCAGAGAGGAGGGAACGTTGTAGGAGAGTCAAGATGTGTAGATATTTTGTTCGTCGTTTATTTGATGTTCTTTAATTAATTTCTCATATATTTAGAACCCATATTTTTTTTTTAAATTTGAAAAACAAAATTTTCCTACACATGAAATTCTGTCTCATTTTCCCAAGAAATATAAATGAAAAATTTTCATTTTTTTTTTCGATCAACACATGAAAAAATTAATTTCTATAAAATTTTCAGAACCTTTTTTTTTAATTGCAGAAAATTTTCTGCTTTTGAAACTTTACCTCATTTCTTTCGAATTCGTGCTTTATAACAGTCGCAAAATTTTTTTCCCGCTCGATTGGATTGTTGAAAGCAATTTGATAATTGATTTTTAATCTAGAGCCTATGAGGATGGAATTTAATTTCAGTGCCATTTTTCCACCCCCTCCCCTCCATAGGATTTCTCCCTTTTTTTAACTGCTATAGCTTCATTTCTTTTCATATAAATCTATTTTTCGTACTTTTCAAATTGTACTGAACCCGAGCACACTAAGTAAAAGTACTGCTTCTTCTATTAGTTTTTTATATTCAACTTGAATGATATCAGGACTGTTATTGTTGTTTAGAAGAATAGGATTGATGGTTTCACTCAATTCTAAATATCGTTTTAGCATTTAGTTAGTAGAGTTCCTGTGAGTTTCAACGTACTGAATCATACGAAGTTCATCTTCATTTTTCAAGTCTTGTGCAGCAATATTAGATTGGTGGAACTACTTGCAGGGGCGTACCGAGGACATTCTTCAGGGGGGGGGGAGAAAACCAAATTGCCAACTTATACCATGAAATTTTACCAACTGTTAATTTTTTTTTTTTTGCTCGGCGAAAATAAGATGTTGAATAGATGTTAAATAAGATGTCACAGTCTTCTTGTTAGTCTTCAAAAAATGTAAAAATAGCTGTAATAATACTGCACAAGTGGTCAAATTTACCAACTTTACGCTAAAACTCCAAATTTACCAACTTTCCAAAAGCCAAGGGGGGAACCTCCCCCTTTCGGTACGTCCCTGACCACTTGGCGATTTCTTTTACTTCTTTATTCACCTTGGGTAATGTAACGCTGTTGGCACTTGAATTCGAGTTATTGTTGCCATTATTGCCATCATTATGATTCGTTTGAGCCTGATTTAGATCATCTTAGCTGAGCCACAATAATATATGAAAAAAAGCTTCGCGACCACCATCGTAAATTACTAATTTTCATGATTTAATTTTTCAAATTTTTTTTACGTTGATATTCACACTACCCTATGTGCACACTTTGGCTGATAGATATCCTGTTTTTGTTCTTACATAGCAAATAAGTAGACGAAAAGCACCATTTTGAGGGAATACATGTCTTATGAACATTTTATAGATATACTTTCAAGCTGAGCTTGAATTAATGTCGAATGGATGTCAATAGACGTAAATATCTTTTTCTAATTAATGAAAAATTTTGATATCTATTGGACATTAATTGAAGCTCAACTCGAAAGTATGTCGATAAGATATTCATATGACATGTATAAGCCCAAAACGGTGTTAGGGTAGTCATGAAATTGCGTTTATTCTATATTTTTCTACTCAATAAACAAAAATCCAAGATTCGAAAAGTTCATACTTTGTAATTTAGCTTTGGGAATTTTTCGACGTCGGAGCTGGGGGGGAGCTGGATGACGTAAAGGGGAGCTTTTATGTAATGAAGTTGGCACGCGTACGCTGGAGCGGCACGGGACGTGAGTTGTGTACGTTGACTCGGTGTAATGAAATTTTGACGTTTCGTCAACGTCTTGTCAAAACGTCTCGGGTAAAACTTCTAATTTATCACGACGCGTATAAAGATGTTCAATGATTTTTAACGCGCGCTGTTACAAACTTTACCGACGAAAATGGAATTCAGAGCTTAATCCCTACGTAGTATTTTTTTAGTGGAAACGAAGCTTGCAGGGCTTTTATGATTTCGCGTGCGGAAGTTGCGGGCTTGTCATCGCGGAACGAGTAAAGCTTCCAACTTCTCTGAGGGCGTATCTGGCTTACTGGTGGAATACATTTTGTGAAACGAATATTTGATTTTTTTTCACCTGAATTTTGATAGCGTACTCGCTTGGGGAGCATGGGACGAAGGAATGTAACTGGATCGTAATTATTAGTTTCATTGTTGTCTTAGGATGTCAGAAAATTCGAAAGCATTATAGTATTTTTTCGATTTAAAATTCTCTTCTCTTAATATTCACTGGTCAGATATAGACAAATTACTGTAATGCCTCTATTGTCTGTTTCATATTGCTGCTAATTAATTGCGTTGTTGTCGATTCGAAATTACGGGTCGTAGGTTCAATTACATTGACGCGGTAGGGTCACATTCGACAACCGTGCAGAGCAGCTGGATCTGAGTTCAGAGCTTCGATCGCACTTTGTAGGTGAGAAAGATCGCGAACACCTTTAGCCAGAGCGATATTTTCATTTACGTCATTCGCTTAACGAAGCGTGTAATTCATTATTTCACGCTATATTAGGCCGGTAAGGATATTTTTTTTGTTTCACGTCGTTTAGTTAAGAAAGAAATACCCGAAGATTAGTAATTTATATTCGATGGTATTAACGAGTTTTTAACGAACGTGAATGCTAGCTTCGGTCATCGGTAAGTGGAATCTTCATGCGCCAACGTGGCCAGACCATAGAACGTATATTTCTTTCATCAAATTGCCAAATCGTTCTTATCGTATACACGACGAATGCAAACTGTGTACGTATAGGGAGTTATTAATGCGTTCATATTGGCTACTAACCAATGTACAGCGTTATTTTTTTTTAGGATACTTTGATTGGGAGTCTGGTTGTGTTTGTGTTTTTCAGATGGTTTTGTTAATTGGCGTGGTATATTTTTCCGAGCGAGGCTTTTTTTAGGTTTGTCGTTGATGTGTGATTTGTAAGATGATTTAGCGATGTGTTTATTTCGATACTTTGTTTATATTTTCTGCTAACGTGTTGTGGTCTAGTGACGTGGGAACGTGAGGATAAAATGAATTTATTGAAAAATTGTTCTACTTTATGACGTTAAATTCGTTTTATATGGATTTGTTGTCGTATTGTAACACTATTAGTCACAGTTTTTTGCAGGAGGGGGAAAGGAGTTGGAATTTTGACCTCTGACATGAAGAAATTCGCGATGTTTATTTTTCTTGATTTTAAAAAAAATTTAATTTATTCAGTTTGGGAAACATTAGTATTTTTATTATAGAATTTTCATTTTTCTTAATTTTGGAACTAGTAAGTATGAAGCTTCAATATAAAAATTTTAGATGGCTGAAATTTTGCGTTTGAAAATTTTTTGGTAGATTTCTTAGTACAGGGAAATAAGCTCATTTTTTGATCAAACCTGGAAAAAAATGGTAGTGAGCTGAATTTCATCTTATTTGTGCAGAATGGTGTCCTTAGCAAGGTATAAAAAGTTGTCACCCCTAAGGGTTGAACCAACCCCAGGAGGGGATAAAACCACTCAAAAAATACTTTTTCACTTGTTTTTTGCTAATATCTTTGAAAAAAAGGATTCTACGTCAAAATAAGTTATATCAAAAAATGTTTCCCGTTAAATTTCCTATAGAATGAGTGAAACAGTTTTCTCAAAAAGTCATTAGTAAGCCCAAAATGTGGAGGTCAAAATGTACCAATTTTTAGAATTCCTTTTTGAAAATCAGTTCTTTGTTTATATCTTCTATAAATGGTGCGTCCTATGCAAAAATTGTTAATATTAAGAAATATTCCCCGTTCAATTTTCTATAAGGTACATTAAAAACTTTCCCCAAAAAATCACAAAAGGGCACAAAATAGGGGGCCCAAAATACATTAATTTAACAATATGATTTGCAGCTGCATTGATACTGAGATTCCGTAAGTAGGTTGTAGCGTCGGCTTACCGCCGCATACAATAATGTACGCGAGACGTGATTTTTATATTAGACACGTTAATTTATTTAATTGGGCAATTTTACGCATATAAATAATTTTAAAAAAAATACATCGACAAGGAACAAAATTGACTAGACAAAAATATATATATATTTATTATTACATATAAACGTCAACTCCACCTGTACAAAAAAGCAGTTACAAGTCAGCTCCATGTGAAAGTGGATACCGTATATGGAGCCAGTTTTCACAAATCATGTATTGGACTCCCCACACCCTCCAAAACACAATGGTACACTTGACAAGTAGGAGTTAATTTTCTCGCGAAATGTATTTTTTGTTCATAATAGTACCCAGGTACTCTCGGTAGGGAGCGCTCTTGCATTTGTATATAGGAAATACATTTTCGCACCTTATACATTTGTAGCGTAAGTCAACTCCTAAAAAACTGACAACGTTGCAGGTTCTAATTTTCACATATGCGGATATCATTTTCTCTAATTTAGATATTACTCGAAATAAATTGTAACTAATCAACTTCCCATTCGCGGAGCCGACTCTCACATACGTGGAGACACATTTTATATGCTCAGAGCCCGATTTCTCTGATTATAAAGTTCAGAGCCGTATTAAGAATTTTTACGCCCTAGGCAAATAGAAAACAAACGCCCCATTTTTTTAAAGTGGAAACTGAAACTTGTCTAGTTGAAAAGAGGGAAAGAAAATTTTGCAAAATTGATACTTTTTTTTGGTTATATTTCAAGGTAGGTACAATCTGGAAAAAAAATATTTATTAAAAAAAATAAAAATAAAAATAATACGCTAAATATAGGTACCTTGTTGATTTAAAAACAATAAAAAAAATAGAAAAATAAAAACGATAGGTAAGATGAAACTTGAAAACATAATTATTAGTGAGAACATTTTTTTCTTGATATCTTGACCACAAAGTCGGTGATTACATCGTCGTTATTTCCCTCATAGGTAGCGGTTAGTCAGTAACCAAAAACAAAACAAATAGATCATTATTTTTTTATAATTTTTTTTTATTCATCAAATTTATTTATGGAAAAATACGAATTTTTGAGGGAAAAAAACATCCTTAAAAATTTTTCGCTCTAGTCAATGCCTAGTTTGCTTAATGGTTAATCCAGCCCTGATAAAGTTGCTTTATTTGTATTTATAACTTGAAATCTTCAAAGATAAAGTGAAGAGAGTAAAAAATTTCAACGATTTGAAATATTTTGTTTTGTGTTTGAAAATGCTGTGAAGATAAGAAAAACTTGTGTTTTCATATGATTAAATGCAGAAAAGTAAAAGTTAGTAAGTAAGTAAAATTGTACGTAGGTAAGTTGATATAATTTTTATAATGTAAAAGCAAATCAAACCGATCTTATTTATGCATTTTTTTTTTTTTACAGAACTTCATTTAGTGAGCAAAATAATGAATAAATGATTCTGAAAATGCAACAAATGCAACGATTGAAATGATGGATCTCAGATGATTGGAGAAATAACAACGATTTTCAAAGAAAATAAAGGTAAATGCACGCATCAACTTTTAATAAAAAAAAAAAAAAAACAAACACACACCCACAATTTTTAAACATCATAAATTGAAATTAAAAATTTTTAATAATTACCGACGTACAATTTTACTTACTTACTTACTAACTTTTACTTTTCTGCATTTAATCATATGAAAACACAAGTTTTTCTTATCTTCACATATGGGATATGATTTTCACATTCCTGTACCTCATTCATGAAATGTGTACTGGGTGCCCTTTTAGTTATCAAGAATATGCATAGAATGTGTGAGCCCTGAATATGTTTTCTTCCTAATTTGGCTCCTAACTTTGAGATAAACAACATTCAGTTGATAACCAGTATAAGTTCGAACATCACGAAATTCTCAGTAAGTTGATGTGTATTGAATATTTATTTACCCTTTGCATAGGGCAATACTTTGCAAGGTTATGAAATCAACTTATCTTATATTTGGACGATGGGTTAAAAAAATTCTCAGTCGATAATTCACTGTAATCAATTCATCAGATATCGATTTGTAACTAATTTATCGAGTTGAAAGAAATACGTACGCTCTTATAGGACTGTGTATAAGGATTTAAGTATTTTCCAGCAATTTCAATTCGTACGTAGATAACTAAAGGGTATTCTGGGAGTGCGCAATGCTTATGTAGATGATAGATGGTACACATACAGCAAATTTTGATTCGTTCGATTCTGATGAAAATAATCTTTCGTTTCAGGTGCATCGAAGTTTTCTACGTCTGATCTTTTCAAAATGAGCACCAAAAGAAGAACCTCTGCAACGACGAGCAAAAGAGGCACGAAAAAAAATAAAATCGAAGAAGAAGAAGAAGTAATTATATATACTAAACCATTGATCAGATCGTTGAGATACCAATGTTGTATGCGAATATCGACATCACTGTGGGGCCACTTCGATTTACAACGAGCAAACTACGAAATGGTGAAACAGTCTATAAGAACATTAAATCTTTCTCCGGTCATTACAGACATTATAAGTAACCATCTGAAACACGTTGGTCAGAAATTACGCCTCTGGGTGGAATTTTTAGCTGAGGAGCTGCAGAAATCGGAAGACGAGATGAAACCGATATACCAGATAGTGGGTGCAAATACCGACAGCATTGTATGGGCTTCTGATGGCCGAATAAATCGCCGAGAAACTTTGACGAATTTAGCCTCGAGGAACGTTTTCAACGATGAGGAGAAAGAATTACTCGTAGCCGCTTTCTTAGGAGATGACCATGACGCTATCTACCAAGCGATATTTGCTGGCAGAACTGATGCTCACACTCTTCATATAGATCCGTTGCGTAATAGCATGCTAATGCCAGCATTCATTTTTCGAATGCAACTGAAAATGGAGTTAGATACGATTCTACGAAGCGAGCCAGTCAACATTAAACATCTGATGAACGAATTAACGGACGTACAAAATATACAAATCGTCGACTACATATGGAGCCATCTGAACGAAATGAAACAGGTAGAATTTGCTTCACATATGATTCGTAGGTATAAAATGAAATTCCAATGCAATTTATTATCGAGAATGAATGCTAAACAACAACGACTAATTTTCACCCGCATCGGTATAAAAATAATCGAAAACTTCGCCGAAGAATCCAGCGACTACGCGATCATCACTTGGATGCGTATTAAAGATAGATTGTGTGGTTATTACCTTCTCAGACTATTACAAAATTTAATCCTGGCCATGAAAGTAGGTAGGGTTGATGATATGAGCTGTTTGATGACGGACATATGGAAAAGCGCATCGCCGAGTTTAAAAAATCATGTCCTAAATTGCCAATCAAAGTATGGAATGAAACATGTTCTTCTTAACCATGTCCTTATGAACTCTCCTAAAGATGACTGCTGCACCAATATAGGAAAAAATGTCGAATTTGTCGAGCTATTATTAACCGATCTCAATTCTGAATTGAGAAGAGAAGTCATGCTCACTGGAGCGGCGCATTACTATTGTAATTGGTTATTTAAAGAAGGGCGATCCAATTTGGTAGATTTGCTCTTGAATTTATGTTTGAAGGATGAAGATGAAAAAATGAAATTTAAAGATCGAGCGTTGAATCCAGCTACATTCGAAAAGAATGCATTTTGTTACGACTGGCTGAAAAATGAAACTGAAGGCGAGGATTCTTATTCATTTTAACATTTTACCGATTTTTATTGGTCCTTGTTTTATTATATTTGTTTGTGATTGTTAATGTTATAAGTTTTTTTTTGCATTTTTTTTAATGTATCATTATGACACTTGTAAATTTTGTTTTAAAAACCTAAACATAAATTGAGTACTTTTTCTGTTATTGATAGGAGCCAGCTTTAGAATTTTTATACACATTTTCTAACATTTGTTGTAATTGATAATTCGATGTATACATTTTATTTTTAAGATAAAAAATATTGTTAATAAACTGTTTGCTACTAAAGGAGAGGCGTTAAAAAATTAATTTCTTAAGGTGGATCCAACTTCCCCCTATATTTGTAACGGAGCCAGCTTTTATACGTAGAACAATATATATATATATATAGTGATCTATGGTCAAAGTGGCATCACTTTGCACATTCCTCAGAAGTGCATCTAATGTCACGTTAACGACACCACAATGGCGAACGGAATGTATAATTTCATAGGTTTTCTTGGAAACAAATTTTTAAAATGATGCCGCTTTACTTGTAAACATTAAAAAAATGAGGCTACTAGACCGTAGACCGAAAAAAATTTTTTGTATGAAAAATAGAATATTAGTGGTAAAGTGGCATCACCCAAATAACCACACCAGTGACGTCATGACACATAGCTGAATCGATGAGCAATGTGATGGTAAAGTGGCATCAAAAAAAAGATGCCACTTTGTAAAAAAGATGCCATTTTACCTGTAGACGACGAAAAATGATGCCACTTTATCCATAGATAAATCTATATATATATATAGGACGGGCTGGGGAGGGGGTTACGAATAACAAATCAAATACAAAAAAAAGAAAGAAAAAAAAACTCGGCACCATACGTAATAAATAAAACAGCGCTGAGTCGATTGACGATACCGTAAGCCTGGTCCGGCGGTGCAGTTTTTCGCTGTGGTGATCCGGTGGCGTTGGCAATTTTTACTTTGGTTCTCCGTCGTCGCGGGTAGCTTCGGATCGCTGGGCGCAAAACTTCAGTCGCAGCCAAGTCGTTTCCACAATACGTCACGTTTAATAGAAAAAAGTGTAAAGCCGATAATTCGTGCCAGTTAGCACGGTAACAATTGTTACTTTATTGCGAAATTAAAGAAAAAAAAAAAATCACGTCGACGCGACTCTGCCGTTGCTGGCGCTGCACTGAACTCCGACTTTTCACCCAGTTCCCTGCCAGGACCAACACTATCTTTGGAAATCCCCATTTTTTCTTTCCTAAACAATCGAGGCTCTCTGTCGAACTCAGACACAATTAAAACATTCGACTCGTCGAGACATGAAGGATAGGCACCATTGTTGTCATTTGAATTTCACTCGAATATTTATCTTTAATTCCCTTTGTTTGAACCCCGATAGATAGGTACCTATCCTTCACGCTCAGTGTCTGAATTCGACAGAACTTTCCACTCTACAAGGTAGTTAATTATCATATTTTTCAAGTTAATCTGAAGAATTTTCCTTTACGAGTAGCTAATAGCATTTGCAAAAATTCGTTATCCGATGGAGCAGCTGATGCCACTGTGTAAGAACGAGGTATTGTTGCTATTAGAAAGGCTATTCTGCTTGCACATGCAGGAAAACAGGTTAAAAGCTAATAACTTTCAAGTTAGCATTACATAAACATTTTGCACAACCTAATTTTCTGTTATTTCAAGACTGAAATGCTCGAAGCTGTGTGGTCATTGTTGCCTTATAGAAAATTGAACGGGAAATATTCTTCATTATTAACAGTTTTTGCGTAGGACGCACCATATAGAAGATATAAACGAAGAACTGATTTTCGAAAAAGGATTCTAAAAATTGGTACATTTTGACCTCCACATTTTGGGCTTATTAACGACTTTTTGAGAAAACTGTTTCACTCATTCTGTAGGAAATTTAACGGGGAACATTTTTTAATATAACTTATTTTGACGTAGAACCCTTTTTTTCGAAGATATTAGCAAAAAACAGTTGGAAAACCTGTTTTTTGAGTGGTTTTAGTCCCCTCTAGGGGTTAGCTCACCCCCTAGGGGTGACAACTTTTTATACCTTGTTAAGGACACCATTCTGCGCAAATAATGTGAAATTCAGCTCACTACCATTTGTTTCCACGTTCAATCCTTATTTCCCTATACTATTCTGAAGTTTCCAACCGGTTAATCTAATTTAATTTGTTTTCTTTTTTAACAAGCTTGACGGTTTTCTTTGCACAATGAGGAATTCTTCATCTTCTTCAGTGGATATTAAATCCAAAGCTCTCGCATGTGCAATGTCGAATAAATTATTTAAATTTTCCTCAAAAATTTTTATCGCCTTCTTTTGTGTTTCACTAGCTCGCTTCCCACTTTTTTCTAATTTTCGCCAAGATTCATATAACTTCTTTAGTTTTCTAATGCAATCCACTCACTCGATCTTTGCTTGGAATTCGTGCTTTCTTCCAGAAGATCAGGCATTCATCAATACCAAATTCGCTGCTTCAGATAAGCTTGAATTCACGACTCGCTTATAATAAAACAACACGCTTGAGACGTCTTTGTTTGAAGGCAGCTTACTACCAAGAATTTAATTGTTCATTGCACCGATTAAATGAACTTTTGGTCGCGGCATTTCGAAGAAACAATTTACCAATATAAAAAATTATAGATCTTTCAACCACGTTTTATAATAAAACAATGTTGAACCAAACATAGAACGTTCACAAACATAGTGAAAGCATACAATAGTACGCAAAAGCAGTGATGGGATATGGAAATTCGATTTTTCCCCCACACGAAAATAAATCGAACGCTAAATTTCCCTTTTTTTCCCACGCAGAACCTGAAAAAATTTCCATAGTTTCTCTCATGTTTTTTCCTTTTTTTTATTGGTAATGTTGGCGCTCTCTACTGTATTAACAAATTGTTATTGCACACATTTTTTTTTTTTGATGCCTCTATCTAATAACAAGATTATTACACCATATTATCTAGTTTTTAAATTTTATTATGAAAAAAAAAAAAAAAAAACGAAACAATAACTCTTAATCTCTTTCCTTTATTGACCAACATTTACAATATTTCTGTAAATCTATAATATCTATTTTATTTATAAGGTCGGTCAGGCTCAATCCGCGGGCTAAGGACTCTTTTAACCGGGCCCATTCGGTCCGGTCCTGGGCTACCCTTTTGAAATGTTTCGTTCCTGTAAAGTTAGTCAAGTTATCTTCCCACCTCGCTCTCTGTCTACGCGGCTTCCTTTTTCCCCCGGGGACTAGTTCAGAATTTTATAACCCCATCGATTGTCCGAAATTCTTGAAATGTGGCCTGCCCATTCCCATTTTTCCTTTTAAATTCATAGCCAAAGTCCATATATCGGACTATCATTACTACTATAAATAATAAAATAAAGGCGTATTTACGGGCTCGATATTTTTTTAAGCTGCACGAATCCACCTTCCATGTTCAACTCTTCATCCGTCGTAATGGGTTTTGCTGTTGTAGCAGCCCTGACGGAAGAGTCGTCGGGGTCCAAATACCACACAAACATCGTAAAAATGAAAAAAAAATCCACAAAAATTTACAAAAACGATTCCACAATTTTGTTACGCGAACCCACGCAATTATTTCAAATTTCATCACAAAACGTTTCACTAATACATCATGCATGGACGTTTTGGCCCATCTTTTTACTTTTTCTTTTAGAATGGAAATTTCAATTTTATCTTTTTTTGAGACGCGGAGAATGGAGCGGATCATCAAGTTTCGAGTAGCCGATTGTTTACAGGTTATTTTTTTATTCCCGGACAGGTTTGCGGTGCATAGGTAATTACTGGGAGAATACTGGAATTTATCAATTCAATTTTATGTCTTATTTTGAAATTTCCTTTTGGAATGTGTTTCAATGACCAAAATTTTCCCCGTGCTGAAGCTACTCTACTATTTAATTCCTTTTCCTACAATAGCTCTAGAACAGTCTAAAAAGTAAAAAGTATTACTAATGGTAGAACCAGAACAAAATGACTGAAAGTTACTCTAAAATTATCAGTCAAAAAAATATCAAAATATCTTTGTTTTTGGTGAAATTTGCAAAACTTGCCATATTTTTCTCTTTTTAAATAAACGTTTTCAAATTTTCCATTTTCCTCCTTTTTAAATAAAAAAGGTCCGTTCTTTGAGTTCAAAACTCACATCAGCCGATCAGCGACATGCCATGCATACCAATAAATAACCAGTTATTCGAAAAATCTAAATTTGTCCCAAGTCCTCTCGTAGTCATTTAATCATCGTCAAAATCTTAATTAAGGAAATCCATATTGTGCTTTTTTGGCGTATCTCGTCATACCTGAACCGAGATTCGTTGATTACTTGGGAATAATTTTCGGCCAACTGTTCGATAGCGGTTTGTGCTTGTGCGAGCCCAAGATAAACAATAAGAGCGTCGCTATTACACCGAGATCTCGATAATTAAAGTTTTTCGGTCGTCGAAAGTTAATAATTTAGCAAATCCGGTCTTCGGGAAAAGCGTATGTTTGTTATTGGTAATTATTTATCTCGATGGTATTTTTCATTTAGCGATGCTTCCAGAATCCGCAGTATATAGGGGAGGTATTCGGCGTTTTTCGTATTCATTTCAATATTTGTTTGAATTATTAAAAAGGTAAAAGAAACGTAAAAGGGATAGAGGACGACAGGCTTTTAATTAATGTTTTTCAACGATGGATGCGGCGACTGGTGGAGGGGGATGCTAGGCGATAGCGTATATTTTAAAAGAGAGACAGCGCAAAGTTTTTCGTTTTTCGATTTGTACGCGTATACTTTTTGGCGAGATAGTTTTTCGTTGCTTTTGAAAAGTTTTATTAGTACTTATTCGTAGTGAATATTCAACGTTTTTTAAAAGGTAGACGTTTTGATTTTTCTTGGAAAAATATTTCCTTCGCAGCGTACCGGAGGCGAGTATTTTCCTTGTTGCGTTTTTTCCTCGCTCGCTTCCTCCGGTCGCGTTCGTTTTTCTTTATTCTGGGTGCATTTCGAAAAACCATACCCGTTAATGGATGGTCGGCGGAAAAAAGTTAATTAATTAATGAGAAAGAGAATTCCAGTCGCGGAAATTTTAATAACTGGAAATTCGTTTGAAAAATTGAAACGTTAAGGCGTTTCGTAACGTTGCTTTGTAGCGAGTTCGCCGTATCCATTCGGCCAAGATGGAGAATTCTCGCGTCTCTTGCTGCGAGATAGTTTTCGTATAATGGCTCGGTTTGACGGATTAACGCCGCACCGAATGCCCCAATGAAAGGGTTGTGTCGTCGCGAAAAATTTTATTTCCTAGCTGATTTCAATATTCGCCGAGACTTTGTTTGAAAAGTTCTCGAAATTATGCCCATTTTTTATCGTAAAAAATTATCAGTTTCAGCGCGAGGAAAACCCAAACTGTAATGGGCGTTTGTAGTATTTTTTTCGCTTTTGAATTATTTCCCCGAGTCTTTAATATCACCTCGACGGTAAAACGTGTGCGGTGACGTAACACGAACAGAACGAAAGAAGTGGTATATAAGAAAGGTATACGTATAGTATAACCGATGGTAATATATCGGATCAAAATAAGGGTAGGTTTTTATCCTTCGGGGATTTGAAAAACTCTTGTAAGAGGATTCCGAAGTACAGAACGAAGACGACGTTGGTTAACAAAAAGAACGCGCGATGCGCGGGACGTTCTATGTATTTATTTATGATATCGAAAACGGGCCCCCTTGTAGTGCGCAGACTATAAGCTTGAAAGGTAGAACGAGTACAGAGCGACCACCGGGCTAAATGTTACAGTGATTAAGAGCTCTTTTCATTTGGTGATTTTTTTCATGACTGAGCTTGAGCTCGGAGCATTTTCAGCGTCCGCATTAAATGTTTTTCTGCGTGCTTTTTTTTTACGAACATTGTCAAAGATAAAAAATTTAGAAGAAAATTGAAGAGAAAAAAATCTTTATTCGGTCGAAATTTCTGATTAAGATTGCTAAATTAAATTAACAAAAGAAGCAGATGGCAAAAAATGAACGGTTTCAATTTCATTCAATAAAATAATGTGTTTTGCTTTGTTCGACAATTACGATATTGAAAAATTCAGAAAATCAAATCTATCAACCCACCACCAATCTGCTGCAACCTATGCCACCAACAAAATACCACTGTCAACCACCTTCTCTTTCTGTGTCCAAAATTGAACGATATTCGAAAATCACTAAAAATCAAACAAGAAATATGGACAACCCACAAAATATCCACAACATTTTGACTCTTCTACAACGATGCGGCCTCCTATTTAAAATTTAAGCAATCCTACAGGTGGCGTAATAACCAAAACAGTTACAAACGCCACCAAAAAAAAAAAAAAGATAGTATGAAATATATTCACCTTTTCCCTTGTCATGGAACTTCCTCAGATTGCTTGAAAAATCTAGTAAGACATTATGTCTACTAAACACAGTCGATGCTATTGAAATAAGAATAACGTGGGATTTATACATTAGTATTGCCGTTCACTCGAATCTTGTCTCGAAAAATCTTGAAAATAGAGATTTAATTCTCGCTTGAAAAATCGAGAGGAGAGTTAAATCTCGACTTCCGAGATTTCTTTCGAGACAAGAAATGAATTTTAGTTTTCGAGATTTTCCGAAACGAGAAATATTTTTGGATAAAATTTGAGGTTTAACATTAACCTCAACCGATCTCGTGCCTCTAGCCAAGTCGCTGTAAATGGCACCTAAATTAATAATAAAAAAGAGATTTTTTTGATAAACTTTGAAAAAAAAAATTAAAAACAAAAAATGCCCATTTTTTAATTGTATTATCATAATATGTAAAGAATAAACGTGTAACGTATATGAAAAATAAATTTACAAATGAGAAAAAAAATATAACTAAATAAATGAGAAAGTAAGTTTAATTGGTAAATTCATGATTTGAAAATACTTGCAAAAAAATGTAGAAATTCGAAAACATAATGAGCAATACATAATGAATTTCACATGTGATGAATCAAGCCACAGGGCTGTACACGGCGTCAATTAACAAAAAAAAAAAAAAAAAAAAAAAAAATGAAAAAAGTAAGCAACTTTGGTGGTAAATGAGAAAAAAAAAATTGGTGAATAAAAAATGTTTTCGGTAAAGTAAGTTCTATAAATGATAGATAAAAAATAAAAACATAAAAAATAAAATTGCTCGCTTTATAGCATGGAAATGGAGAAAACAAAATTGTCGCGGACTTACTACAACAACAAAAAAAAAATTTCATTCTATTTTTATGTACAATTGTGACTTTCACCATTATTTAATTCGAAACTTTGCCCTTTCTTAAGTGGGACAGAGTCTGTGCCTCTGCTTATTAATAACACGACCAGGTAAAGGAAACATTAGCTTAGCTGATACGCTGGTCGCTGGTATGGCCCAGTAATCTCTCGCCGTTTTCGATAAACTTGGGAATCTGCGTTGATTGTCTTGCCAAAATTCCAATATATTTGCATCCTTCGAAGAACGAGGCTCTGCCAAGTACACAGCCAATTCGTCACATGACGTCTCTGATTCGCTATATAATTTATGTCTAATTGGGGTTCACTTTCCGTTAATATTGAACATACTGATGCCATTTCTTGTAGTGGTACCTGTGGTACATCCAAATTGTAGGACAAATAACTTTTGTACATCTATTCAAATGCCTTTTTCGAGTTCTTCTCCGATTCTTTACCCCAAGTAGTTTTTGCAAATGATGGAAATTAGTTGAAAGAGAGATAGGTAGGATGTAATTTAGGATGATAGTATTTTTATTTTCAGACAAAATAATTCGCGCAATAATTACTATATCGTAGAGCACGCAATAGAGTATTTATAATGACTGGTCTATGTTCTAATTGGTCATACGTCACGCGTGTAACAACCAATCAGCAAGTTGGAATGTGGTAAATTATTTCAACTTACTCGTAAAATGAAAACACAAATCAGCTGATGATTCAAATCACAAGCGAATTTCAGTCGTTCACTGAAAACTGAACGATATTATTTAGGAAGGTAGAAATGAAACTACCTACATTTTATCACATTCTAGCCTTATGATTGGTCATTACGCGCGTAACATATGACCAATCAGATCCCAGACCAGTTACTATAACAACTCTATGCTATGTTTTTTGGCTTCACCAATCTTGGATTATCTACGTGGATAGATGATTGAACAAAAAAGGAAAAGAGAGAATGATTGAAAATCATAAGAATGATGCATCTTGATTTGCCTCATTACTGAATGATAATAATATTTTTTAGAATCACATAATGCGTTGAAATTAACTAAGTTACAGAAATCAAAATAGAAATTATTTTTTGTAATAAATATCCAGTCTAAATCTCATATTATGTATCTTTACATAGATACATGGAAAAAGTTGAAACTCGTTGATGTTTTTCAAATGATTTTACAGTGTACAACGTTTTTAGAAATACATGTCGAGTCAAGAAGGGTATACATGTAAAAGTTGTGTTTGATTTGAGGGGTGAGAGAAGAAACGATAAAAAGGCTAATAAAATTTTCATGTTTACTTTTCATTTTTCCGTATTTACCGCGCGTTTTACCGACGAGTTAGGTTTACCAACATTCGTCGAAAGAATTGTGCGCTGGGTATTCGGCAACAGGTTGATTAAAAAAAGGCCATTTTCGTTTCATTTTATTAATATTTTTTCAGCGGCGTCCGTGGTTGTCGGTGACGGTAGTTGTATTTTTTGTTGTTTCATTAAAAAAGAAAATAAATAATAAATAAATATAAAATATACCAATTTGGTTTCCTCTTTACCGGGGTTGAAAACATCGTTCGCCGTCGGGGATTTTTTTTTCTGCATTTAAAACAAAACGAGGATGCAAAGTATACGTCAAAGTAGGGCTAAACGTACTATGAAAGATTCTGCCGCTGACAAGCTAGTTATTAAAAATGCTTCGTTTAGGCGTATTTATAATAAGCGGAAATCGAGGAAAAAAACACACAGGAAGAAAGTCGAGCTGAAAAGTAATGAGTGTAACGATGTAAAGGTGAAATATTAGCGAGGACTCCTGTTTGATTTTTATTTGGCTGGGTGAACGGTAGTGGTCGGTTTCATTGCTATGGAAACCATCAAATGCAGATGAGCCCGAAGGGCGAAGATGTTATGAATTTGTACAATTTTCTTTTAAATTTCATTCACGTCGAATCTGTTTACTTTTATATTGTTAGGACATGTTTTGGTAATTTTTTTCATTTCGTTCGTTTAAATTTGTGAAATTTTGTATTTTATTATTTTTTTTTTCTTTTCTTTGGTTGGTTGGTAACGCTGTGTGAAAGATTTTTTGATGTTGGAATTTTTTTTTACTCAGTTATTCTGTTCAGCTTCCATTCCTCTAATTTTATTTGTATTTTGACAGAAGGAATTTTTTATCAAAAAATTTTTTTATTATTTTTTTTAATTCATAGTACTTGTGTAGTACTGTAGATGTTGTGTTCGAATTTTGTGGTTATGGAATGTGAGACTTCTTTTTTCTCTCTCTTTTTTTTTTGTATAGTTTTCATTAGTCATCATCTACTCAACTAGTTCATAATATTCGAACGTTCTCCATTCCAACATAACAAGGAAAATTTGAAATTATTATTTAATGGAAGATGAAATATCCTTATATTTTTTTGGCAATTTTATTTCGCTTTATATGTAAAAACACGTTCGTATGGTATTGGCTTTGTTAAAAAGGTTTTTTTGCTCCATCTACCGCCAACCGGACGTATTTTATTTGCATAAAATCGATAGAGAACGTAAGACCGGTCAATGGACGTTTGCGGTTTCGTAGTTTTCGAGGGCTGAGAAATTGGGCGAATGCGAATGTTCGGAATACCGGAGACGCGGGAATCGCTAAGTTATTATATTAATATTCTATTACGTTTTAGTCGTTTGTCGCAGGCCGCTGTCAAGTTCTGCGGCCGAACGGTAATGCAAAACAGAAGCCCTCGAGGGCTTACAGAAGGATTATTATCGTCCATCTGGGGAGTAAGATTAGAGGACGAGGCTGGGAAATCTTTTTCTTCCATTTTCGTCGTCGTATTTCCTGTCCTACCTGACGGCCGCAAATTACACAAAGCTTTGACTTTAATTCCAGGCTAGAGCTGTCGCGCGAATATCGTCTCTACCGAACGAAACGGTCGACAGACTCGTAATCTTGTTAAGATATTCGAGGCGTCCGACCAACACCGTACCGACGTTTGTTCTACGTAAATATTTAATCGCGTTTCAACCTCTCGAAAAAAGCAAACCAGTTGAAGCTGGGGTGACCGAATTCGCACCCATATGTGAGCACGTGGGATGTGCGTAAAGAATTAGCGACGTTTGACCATGAAACCGAAGCCTTCGGGGTTTTCGAGGGCGTTGTCCTTATGGTGTTTCGAGAAGGCGATGTTGAAGTGCGGTTTGTATTGTCTGCGCGAATAATTCGGGAGGTATACGCTGTTGGGAGCTCGGCAGGTTTCGCTACCTGTTTTCCATTCATGGTGTCGTTTAATTATCCGACGTGGTGTGAGTTGTACTTTCGGTTTTGTTTGATCGTGCCAAGGTGTTGTTGAAGATTATGTTATACGAGTTGATTGCTGTTGGGTGTGGGTAGATGTTACGCTCCCTACTCCCTCAAAAAGACTTGGTTTTTAATGGACATTTTTGAAGTCGAGTTGATATTTTTTGCATGTATTTTTTAATTTTGGACTTTAATTTGGTCTTTATAATTTTTTTTCTTTTCAAATTTTATAACTTTTCTTACATTTGGCGACTTTTTCAAATTGTTGACTTTTTATATTTTATAAACAGGTTATTGATTTTTAACGGTTTTATTTTGTTTTTTATGATTTGAAGAATTTTTCTTTTTTTGTAATTTTGGTTTTTTTTTCAATTTTTGGCGATACTTTCTAAATATTGGTAAATTTTTCATTTTTGTATACCTTATTTGTATTTTTGGTGATTTTTTTTTCAGTTTTGAATAGTTTTCAGTTTTTAGTGATATATTTTTATTTCCAAATTATTGAACAAATTTTTAGTAAAACATTTAGTCCACTATTTCTCCCACATACAAATTCAATCTAATAAAGAATGAGGCCTCTCTCTAGCAAATTTCTTTTTGTGAAAATTGGAGAGAAAAAGCTCTTCTATGTAGATTGAGAATTGGTCATTCCCTCGTGACGCACTCTTATCTACTATCTCGTGAACCACGACGCACCTGCGACCTCTGTGGCACTCAACTCTGAGTCTCTCACCTATTCCAGTAGTGTTCTAGATTTTCTTCACTTCGTCGTCTCTTCAATCTTCCAAGCACCCAGTCTTGAACTCCTTCAGGCGACGAATTTATTCTCAATCTCTCCACATTCATCTGCAAAACGAGATTCTTTCCTTTGCTCTGAGACAACGAAACCCTGCGTCTCCAACTATGTAGTTGTACACAGCGCAGCTCAAAGAAAAAAATGATTTTTTCTCTGTTTTGGAGACTTTTTTTGTTGATAATTTATGTTTTTTCCTATCTTTATGGCTCTTGGTGAATTTTTTTGACAGTTTTTTATTTTTCATGGTTTTTTTCTTCAATTTCTGAGAATATTGTTTATTGTTTATATTTTTTTTAATTTTTTTATTTTTGGCCAACTTCTATTTTTTTGTGATTTTTGACGATTTTTTTTTGTTTATGAGGAAACTATTATCGTTCATTTTATTATTTTTTTTTGTGACGTGTACTGTCACGTAAATCAGAAGTAGAAAGTCAGTTTTGATTTGTGATGATTTTTTTCCTGGAAAAATCTTGATGAATTTTGGTAATTTTTTTTGAACACTGTATTTTTCACATTTTTTTCAACGTTTAAAAATATTTTTTGATTTTTTTTTTTTTAATTTTTGGTATAATTTCTATTTTTTGCAATTTTTAAAAATATTTGTTTATGGTGGTATTGCCTTATTTTTAGTTATTTTTTTGCATGGCGCGTACTGTTACCTAAATCAGAATAGCGCAATCTTTTTAATTTTTGAATGATTTTTTTTTTTAAATTTTTCAGTTGAAAAAATACCAAAAATTCTGCGTTTGGCTCCAAGAAATATAATTCTTCATATATCATATATACCGTGCGTCCCATTGATCTTCGACGCCCTCAGCGCAAAAATCTCAAGTAGCTTAAATAGGAGTATTTTTGATTCGTTATGTGTCAATACTGATTCAAGATCTCATTTTAGTCAGTGTTACCACGTAGCGAATCCAAAATACATTTATTATAGCCACTAAGAGAGATTTTATGGGACGCACGGTATAAAGCTACAAGAAAAAATAACAAAAATAGGGCCAAAAATACGTTGTACCAATCGCCCAGCCTCTTCTAGTATGATACATATATACTAATTTCAAATTTTTTGCTCATGATTCGGTTTCGTGTTACTTAACCCTAGAATTTTTCTCCAAAAAATTAAAATAAGTTTAAGAACTTGGAAAATTTTAGGCATTTTTATATTTCTTATTTGGGTGCAATTTTATTATTTTTGAAAAATTTTTCAATTTTGAAATAATTTTCGATTTTAAAAAAATTTCTCATTTTTAAATTTTCATAGTATTAATGCTTTTATTTAAAAAAAAGAGTAAATAGTTATTTAAAAAAAAAAAAAAAAAAAAAAAATTCAATAATCATTATTAATTAAAATAATAGAATAAATTAATAGATTGAAAAAAAAAATGATGAATAACTTGCAAAAATTTTATTGTTTTCATTTGTTACCTGCATCCTACATTATTCATGCCTTCATTCCGGTATCTAGATTTGTTATCAATTTTCATATTTTATAACATTATGTTGGAATTGACTAGAACGTCGATATATTTTTATCAGTGTTAATATTTCATTTTTTTCCATTTCATTTCATTTTTTTTTCTTTTGCTTACAGGTAGGTGAAAACGGGTTAGAATTATGTTACTAAGTTGCGCCCCCGTGGTCGTACCACCGTCCAGTTTGAGTTTATTCGCCACGGGAGCTCCGTTAGCAGCCACCGCTACAACGACCGCTATCAAGGTAAATTGTATTCTTTATTCTTTTTTCTCCTACTCTTCTATTCGCTTGTTACGATGTAGGCTTACAGCTGGACGATTCGGACGAAAGTTTTGACAGCTGAGGAAACTTTTTTTTGGGGCCGAGAATTTCGTTAATAATTAATTTTTTCGTGCTCGATGCGGAAAAATAAAAAGAAGAAAATCTGGCCGGCCGAGTTTTTTTCGGCGCGCCTTTCTTTCGGTATTTCTTTTCTTTTTACTAGTTTAGAGAAATATTTTGAATGAAGAGAAACGTTTTCTTTTTAAATTTATTCCGATTGAATGGGTAAGGTTTTTTTCGCATTCGAGTCCGTGTAAACTGGAAATAAAAAAGGGTGCGAAGACTCGAGCGCAAATTACGACGCGAATGGATTTCTTTTTAGATGATAGTGAAACGCACGACGAAGTGGATAAAGAATTTATACGAGATAAACGCGTCGATGACATATTTCAAGACGAATTTTTTTTCTTACGTCGATGTTTTATTATGCACACGTACTCCTATATGAAAATTTTTTTCTCTGCTTATTTATTACGGCGGATTGTTGATACTGGTCCAATGCTAGAAGTTTAATCGGCCACGCGATTTTGTTCGGTTAGTCATTACAGTCGAATATTAATACTCGGTCGTGCCAGTGTACGAGTGACATAGAAACATGTTCGTAGCCTTACGGTTTCGCCTTAGCAGCGTGATGGAAGAATCGTCGAACTTGAGGGACTTGGCGATTTACTACGCGGAGGTAGAATACACCAGCGTAGCATTTTGCCCATCAGTCACGACCAGGTCGCTGATACATTGAATTCTGTATACGTCATATCGGTCTGCGCCGTGTAGTAGCCAGTGGCAGAGTAAAGTTCATAAATGAAACGTAGTCGGAGTTTTAATTATATAGGGAACAGCTGGCGGCGGTTTATCGATGGTTTACATCGACTTCGGAAGCAATACGACGACGTAACCTTACGGTGTATTTTAATGGAGCTTGATCGCACGCGATACGTCGTCTCATACGAGTACATCGTTGTACGATTGTCGTCGCGTAAGAACGATAATGGTTTTCCGTTTAATGTTTCCGCATTCTATGGGTAGTGCGACATCAGCATGTAATCCGGGCCCGTTAATCCAATGTAAACCTATTATTGGGCGATAGTCGGCCAGCTAGTGTGGTAACTGCCAGTGCTGATGATTTAGACGACGGGTTAAACTCGTCCACACGTGTTTGTACGTTGCATTCTTTTGGTTAGCTGGATGAGTTTCCTAGTTCTCGCTCGATGAGCGTCGCGGATTCCGTTATTTTTCTGGATTTTGTATTTTTATTTTTATGATGCTCTTGAATAGGTGCTAGTGACTTTGGTGAATCTTGTACGTTGGTTGATTTGCTTGATCTTCAAACATAGATTCAAGATATCTTTTACTCAAGTAAAGCAGAACCAACAAACTCGGGTTGTTCTTGGGTTACGGAATATTCTTATATGGGTCTCAGTTATGTTGGTTTTAGGGCTGAAAAACATGTAGACTTGATGTATAATTTTCATTTTATTTAGGTTTTGTGTTTGAGCTGTTGGAATACCCGATTGTATGAAGCTTTGATTCCATCATTTTTTTTTAATTTTTTTTTCTATTTTTTTTTTATCATTGTGAATTATTAATGGTACTACTTGTGCATGGAATGATAGAAACCTTCATTTTTGAACTCAGTTTATAAGCTTTATTTTTGAATGAATATATTTTGATAGCAATGACTCGAGTTTTTTTATTCCATTTCTTGATCCCTTCAGAAGACTGGATGTTTTGAGTGATGAGATATATCAAGAAAATATACACATTTTTCATTTGTGACGAGTTAGTAAGGCTGTTTTGAGGAAACTATGAAGTCTAGTAATTCTCTTCAAAAATTTGTAATCGAAAATTTTTCTGTTTCTTTTAATTAATGAAAAAAATTAAAGATCTGCGCCCAAAAAGTTTTTTAGATTTTTGTTCAAATGAAAGAAATTTGAATTTTAGAAGAGACAAAAGGTTCTGTAGTTTTCTCTCTCTTCTTTTAGCTCACTTTAGTGTCAAATCTAAAATTCTTTCATCTGTTCGAAAATTAGTTTTAAGCGTTTATATTCGTATGTAATTGATGCGCCTACGTAAGAAATAATGCAGTAAAGGGTCTCTCCTGATAAGATAGTGAAAACGGCCCTTGACCCAAATTTGGTCACAAGTGATCCTAAATGTTAAATGTTGGCCTCGATGAAAGAACTCCCCAAAAAATTTTTTGACCCCCTCCCCCACCACTTTCTGAGAAACGACTCCCATATGTCGAAAATTCAATATGTTTCAACTCTGGCTAAGATGGATGAAAAATTTTGAAAATTTCGCTATTGATAAGCATTATATAAGTACATTTGTGGAAATTTTTTCAAATTTTTCGATTCATATTTTCTTGAATTTTTTAGGCTTTGAAATTTTCAAAAAATTGTAAAAAATTTTTTTGAGGGTACATGGCTGAATTTTTTCTCATAATTAGCTCGTACTCTAAGGTACAACATGATAATATTTTCGACCCCCCCGAAGGGGGTGGAAGTTGGTTAAAAAAAATGAAATGTGTAACAAGAGCGCCTCCTAAATTCACTTTTTTGCATTTATTTGCGAACAACGCGTTTTAGAGAAAAAGTAGTTCAGTAATAAAATAATCATGCTGATCAGATTTCCAACAAAAAATATTATTACGCAATTTTCGCCCAAATTGATAGAATCGCGAGAAAACGCACTTAAAACGCCCCACTTACACTGCACATAGGACCATAGCGCGATGGTGCCAATGGCTACGGGGGAGGGGGTAGAACAAATTTTGTTTTTTCTCAAAAATTGATTTGGTATACCGCTTGATAGTTTCAAAATAATTATGATATGATAATAATTAATTATCAACTCATGAGTAGTATCGAATATGATAGATTGTCGGGGTCAAAAATTGTTTTGGGGAGTTTTTTCATCGAGGGCAACATTTAGGACCACTTGTGACCGAATTTGGATCAAGTGCTGTTTTCACTATCTTATCAGGAGAGACCCTTTCCTGAAGAAAAGGTTATAATTATGTATTATTTTTTTCGATAATGTACCCCTGACAGCACCAAAGTTACCATTCAACAAATGACATATTTTATGTGATCAGTGGTATTTATTAAATTTTAATTATTTACATTATTTTATTTTATTAAAAATTTATGAATAGAAATATTATTATATAATTTTTAAAATAAAATGTAATAATTTAATTTTGTTTTTGCAATGTCATATTTAAATGAAAATATTTTATTTAAAATGGAAATTAACTTCATAAAATAAAAATAAATTAATAAAATTAATAAGTTTACATTAAAAAAAAAATTTAATACCTTTTGAATTCTAAATCGACTAAATATTTTTTGAGATCAAGAATATCAAATCGGAGAAAAAAACATTTCATGCGGATTTATTTTTTGTGGGTGGGGGAGGGGGTTGTGTCTGCATCATCAGTGGGCAAGATCACAAAAAAAATAAATTTTTGATCAGATCGTGGGAAAACATTAGGCATCAGGGTGTAGTCTGATCAACTGTAGGCATTGAAGGAAATAAAGGTTCAATGAATATTGATTTACTTCGAGTTCCTCAGTAAGTTTTTTTTCAGTTCGTGATACATTTTATATATATTGTGCGCACATCCATCTCATAAATAGTGTAAAACTGCTAAGTGTTATCTTCCAAAAATGAAGATTTAGCGTTTAGTTTAGATTTGGATCTTCAAGTTTTAAATCTATTTTTGAAACAGAATTAGCTGCTACCGTGACTAACATAAACAAGAGAAATTCTCCTCTCATCAATATAACAATTGGGCGGGGGTAAGGAGAGGGAAATCAATATATAAAATCAAATCCACATCTTGAATAAAAATTAAGATTTCGAAGATCAACTCAGTACATCCTCACTCCCTCTGGCAAAGCATTATCTACGCAATAGGGAGAATATCGATTTTTTCAAAAAAATATATGTTGTAGTCCTGATCAAGACAAAAATTTTGACACTGCTCCGAGGGAGATGTGATAATTATGAACCGAGATATAAATTCTCAAAGTTGCGAAAATGCAACGCTCTTAAAATCGTATGATCTCGCATTGACACGCTGTATGACGTCAATTCTTTGCAATACACGAGATCGTAACATAACATCAACGTTCGTCGGTGGTTGACGCGTCGACTCGCTCCTTCTTTTCGCGCCAAGACGTATAACTCGTTTTAGTTGTGCTAGAAGTTTACACGTGGTATTTCCATTGTTATTTTTGTTATTTAATTTTTTTAGTATTTATAATACATTATTTCGCTACTTACTTGGACATTTTCCATCCCGCTATTTCCGATAAAGAAAATTCGTCATTTTTTAAATATTGGAATAGCATTAAAAAATTCATTTCCAGCAAATTCCTACTGTCCGCTTTTAAAAACTCATATTTTTAAATTTCAACCAAAATAATAAAATTTTCACCAATAACAATACCCGCGAGCGATAGTTCAAAATACGTGTGAATGCTCAGTTATTAATAGACACGACGCACAGTGGGGCCGATTGCGATTTTAGGTGGACAAAAGTTCAAAAAGTGACATTAGATTTTCTGGTTGAAAATGCACTCAAAAGTTGTGTACATCTCTCCTCTATAAGAAACAAAAGCCACAAGAGCCATAACTCAACCGTAGTGGTCATGGGAGGGGGATGAGTAACACAACCTCCTACCTCTTCGCTCAAAATATCCCGCTAATGCGAAAACGCTGATGTATGACTAATGATTTCGTGGTTTTAAATTCACTTTGAGGGGGGGGGGCATAATATTTTTTCATGAAAATACGTTAAATAATGAATCATTTCACGGTGTTAATTTTTTTTTACAAATCATCATATTTATGTGACAATTTTTTTCATTTTCGTATTTTTTTGGTGTTTTTTTACAATTTTTGTAACCTACAAAACCACAGACCTCTTCAGACCTAAAAGTGGCGACGTGGTGTTGTGCGCAAAGTGCTCCTTTACACGCCTGTTTTAATTTTAGTTGCGCCAACTTGCACCGAAAGTAGGTTTTTTAGGATTTTATGTTAAAATTTAGTGTTTTTACACGAAAAATCACAGTTTTTTTTTTTAATCACATTCTTAGCATAAGTTGTTGAATTATTTATTAATTTTTTGTTTTTGTTTTGTTTTTTTTTTGTTTAAATAAAGGGTTTTTAACCCCCTTTGGATTTTTCTACTTTCTAAATAACCAATTTTCTCCAAACTGGAGCTTTTGGTGCTCTGAGGAGTTGAATTTCCAATATAATTTTAGCATAAATACATATGATTGAAAAATCAATAATCACTTGTTCGCTTGAAACTCTATTTTCCAAAAATTGGTGTTCTGGGGCTTTTTGAGGAGTTGAATTCCAAAAATGATTTCAAATTCAAATTTAGCAACCTCAAAAATATATTACACAATATAAATGCATTGTGCTTCTTTTGAAGCTCAGTTTTCTGAGAATTGGAGTTTTCGAGACTTTAGGGGCTTTTTGAGGGACTATATTACAAAAAAAATTTCAGATTCGAATTCAGCGACCTCAAAAACATATAGTTCAACATGAATGAATAACTTATTTCTTTGAAGCCCGATATTTCAAAAATTTTGCTCTTTTGGGGCTTTTGGGGCTTTTTAAGGGGTTGCATCACAAAAAGAATTTCAGATTCGAATTCAGCGACCTCAAAAACATATAGTTTAACACGAATCAATGACTTATTTCTTTAAAGCCCAATATTTCAAAAATTTTACTTTTTTGGGGCTTTTGGGGCATTTCAAGGAGTTGCATCACAAAAAGAATTTCAGATTCGAATTCAGCGACCTCAAAAACATATAATTCAATATGCATAAATAATTTATTCCCCTGAAGCTTAATTTTCCAAAAATTTGGACTTTTGGGGCTTTTTGAGGGGCGGAAGGAAAAAACTAATATCAAATTCGAGTTTAGCGACTCACAAAACATGAGGTACGCTTATTTAAAAGTAAAAAAGTTACATTTTAGAATTTTGTCCACTTAGATTTGCAATCGGCCCCACTGTGCGACGTCTAGCCACGTTCGTCGGTCTGCTTTATGCAAAGAATTGACGTCACGTCTACAGTGTGTTCCGCGAGGGTCTGATTTTTATGACAACAACATACAATCGTCTATAAAAATTGTTGTAAAGGATATTTTTGAAAAAAAACTTTTGGAGTGCTTTTCTGGCATATTAGACTATATTTTGTCGAAGTTTCGAGTAAATCAGAATATCTCTATATACTCCCTATTGCTAGACTGTTATTACGCATTTAATTCCTCTCAAATCTCTTTAACATTTTGACAACTTGTCAGCCTCAGTTTAGGTTCAACTGAGTTCCTAGAATACTGAACAGCACATTTTGTATACTTGCTAAATAAAGTACTCTCGGTGCATGCATAAACCTGCTGCTATCATAGATTTATTGATTAAGGTTGTAATGTGGTATGAAAAATTGATTATTATAAAATGAACAAAAAAATTACAAAAATGTCCTGTTTGAGCGAATAATGTAAAAAAAGAATCACGTTAATTGCATAATAACGTTGTAAAACGATAATCATTGCAACACTCAGTTTGAAGATGGACGCTGTATCGCCAGAAGTCCGGATTCTCCTGATCACCTTTCGTCAAAGGATCCTCAGTATACAGAGAGATGGAATATAATTGGCTACCATTAAGTTGCCAACGAGAAGGAAAAGAATCGTCTTCGTACTTTCTCAATTAAGGAGAACTATCGGCGACCGCGATTCAACATCGCGCGTACGTTATATTAATTGCCAACTCGGGTGATATATATCAGAGGTGATAGAGTGATTGTGCAATTGTACACAAAACGTACGTGTTTAATGCAGGTACGAGACGCTATATCAGTATACACTTAACACACACGGGGCGAAATAACAGAAATCGTTTTATTCGGCGAATGTTTTATCAGCGTTTCGAAGAGACATTTTATACATACGTATAGGTACGTTTTAAAGAGATTGTTAAATACGAAACGACTACATTCGGCGCGAGGTAATTAGTTGGGATGAGAATGCCATCTAATACTATTCCATTTCACCGGCGTATAAGTCAAAGAAAAGTGGCGGTAGGTAGGTGGAAATGTAGGATACGTCGCGATAGCGTAGATTAGAAAATGAGGCTGTTTTAGTTACGACTTTTGATAATATATGGTTTCGAATTGCGAACAAGAGCAGGCGAGAAATTTAATACGTTTCGTCTTTTGTTTATAAAGCGAAAATCTTATCGTTTTAATGGAGTAGCGCGTGTAACGTCAGCTCGTCTAACGTGGTGGGAAAACAATACGCGTTATAGGTAAAAATTGAATTAGTTTGGGACGCTGAAAAGTTCGGACGAGAGGTCGGATTTTACTGGCCGCCCCAAATCCGCCATCTAAGTCGAGCGGATTACTTTTTAGGTTAGGTTCTTATTCTTTTTTTTTTCGGCGACGACGTCTTTTCTGCCGCAGGTTATTACGACAGAAGTTAAGCGGATCAGAACGAATTAAGAAAGTGCGACGATGTAGGATACAGAGATTAAGAAAAGGCGAACGTCGGTACACAAGCGACGCACGACACAAAGATAACATGCACCACGTTATCAGCTTAACTGCAAATTACGCTGTAATAAAGCACATGTATGTACGTGTACCTTTTTGCGGGCTAAGGTGCAGATACGAATGGTACTGTGTTCGTATTCGATGCGCAGAGCTTCTTTAAAATGCATTTCGTCGTTCGCTTTTTCCGCGGGGTATATTATTTCCTTTCTTCATAGCGACTAGTGGAGACTGCGAGGAGTATGGGATTAATTGAATCCGAAGATGGGTACGCGATTGTCGTAGATTGATTGAATTGGGGTTTTTTTTCCTCATACGATACAACCTGCGGTTATTAGGAGGCTCGACGAATTCGCCATTTGTCGGATATTACAGCGTGAGGAAATCTTATCAACTTGGGTGGTTTGTTTTTTCCATTCGATGATATGAATGGCTTCAACGATGCTTTCAACTTCCAACCTAATATGATTAGGCGCTGTATGTGGCATATTAACTTCGAAAAATTACTGAGCCCTTTATTTTTGTCGATGTACTTGATTATTTGATGATTCATCGGAAAAATTTGTGTGGTCAGTTCTCCAGGCATTCCAGACATTGATGGGAAATAATTATTATCACGATGACTTACAATGACTGATACGAGTCAGTGAGATTTGTAATAAGTTAATCTACGTAAAATTGCCTATAAATTATATCTAACATATTTTTTTCCATCAATCACCGTTCATCAGCAAAACGACTTTGAAGATGGCTCATTGTATAAAATAACCCATTTGTTGTACATTAATAAGTTTTTTGCATTTTTCTTTGTTATGGTGTCAGATACGAGAAAGTGAATGCTATATAAAATTATTCTACAGCGAATTTCTCGCAAGAATATTGCATTATATTTTTCCTACCTCTTATCAAGTTATTTGGAATCTCGTCACTTTCGGTGTTAAACATACTACGTATTATACAGTTAAGAAGGCCGAAGCCAAGGTCGACGTTTTGTGGGTCAGAACCCCTCCTGTGAGTTCGCTTTCTTGAATATTTAAATTTTATCAAATATTTTAATTTCTCTATAATAACAGTCGTCGTATAAATTTATAATAAAATTGACTTAATTTTTTTTTTTTTTGTTTAATAAAGTTTTTCGTAATGAATCGACTAAAATTTTTTATTTGATAAAATCATGTTCTGAAATACTTTCACAAATTTTTTTAGTGATGAAGATACCTGCTGGGTTGAACAAAAGGTTCTGCCTCCTTCCCCCCCCCCCCCCTCCACCTACACTGATTGTAGATCAGCAAAATTTATATTCTGAAAATAAATTTCAAAATCCCTTCCATGGATACATCTTGGTTACAGCTCTGAAAATTAAGTCTTAGTTTATTCACTGTTACATATTTATTCATCTACATTGAAGCATAGAAATGTAAAATACTAGATTAGAAACAAAAGATTATCAGACGTTGGAAGTGCATGTCGTAAATGAAAAATAATTGAAAACTGACGAATAATCCTGGGTATTAAACAGGTAGTGAAAGTAGTGAAAAAATGGTGAATCCAATCAAAATTTCAATAAAAAATAGTGGAAAAATGAAAAAACTCGAAGACGCGAAATATTTTTTCATTTTTGAAAAAATTACAAAAAATTGTCCTTTTTTGATAACGCTAGTAATTACTGAGTTTTCATGAATTGGCACCACTGTCGAAATATGTGACGTCAGTTTAGTCTAGCTGCCTGGAATTCGAATTTGAAAATTTTTCTGATAAATTTGACTGTTTTGATATTTTCTTTTTTTGAGGATAGGGAGGGGAGGTGGAGTCGAGTTGAGAAGTTTCTGAAAAATTGGAAAAGGTTGTAAAAAAGTAGTGAAAAAGTAGTGATTTAAAATAAATAAATAAATATCTATTGTATATTTGGATACCCTGTAATCAGAAATAAGAAAAATATTCAAAAATGAAAAATTGCTGAAATAAACTTTCCGCTCCTTTTACATTTTTGTTCAGCGTATTTATTATAAAAAAAAAAAACAACACCAAAAACAAAAACCCCAAAGAACAACATTATCTTTGATCCTATTTGATCCCATGTTCGCCCTTGACGCTCCTGTTTAAACGTGGTGGTGGTAGATTGAAATATATGTTTGTAAAGAGGATAATAGTATCTGGTATTTGATCAAAGATGTAGATAATTTGAACGCAAATTCATTGTGGGAAATTTGACAAAGCTGAAATACATTGGTATTGATGAATTTTTTCGTACCACTTGAAGGTTTGATAGGGGATATCTGTAATCGCGAATCGATCACGTAACACACACGACGTTGGTAGAAAGAAAAGCATTCAGGTACTCTCCGGTAATCGATTACCTAAGCAAAATATTCGAGTAACCAATTTACAAAATAACCATCGAACGAACGGCGAGGAACGGAGACGAGGCGTATAGGTATACGAAAAAGTAATACACGTCCGACTAAGTCCGCCTCAATTACAGCAATTTGTTTTGGCTTAAAATTGTTACCAGCCATAAAAGCCGTACGTGCTTCTTAAATCCGTTTCTCAATTTCCTTATTGCCTTGAAACTTTATTCCGAAGTCGGTGGCTAGCGTACCGGTCTTTTTAAGCAGTGCACGAAGTCGTCGCGTCGGTGCTGCGTTCGCTACCGTTATGCATGGATAAATGGAATTGTAATTTATTTTCGAGATGCATCGAGATGGGACGCGTGGAGAAGCTTGGTTTTTTTTTTCGTCATCGTCGTTTTACAACAGGTTGACGTTACGTGAATAAAATTTCTTTTCGAGGTGCATCGCCGGGTCACGATTCGGTGCGAAATTACACGCTGCATTGCGAATGGCGGCCGAAGCTAAACGAGTAGCTTGTGCGGACATGTCGGTTGAATAGAAAATTAGATACGAGTACGTGGACTCGGATGTTGCAGTAAAGGTGATTTGAATAATCGTTTTGGAAATTGAAAAAAAAAATTGATGAATCGGAGTATGATTTTGTTATGGGGGAAAGTTGGATGATTGAAATTGTAGTTTCGATTTTGGAATTATACATCTTTACAGCGAATCAATTTGCGTGGTCAAAATTAAAAAAAAAAAGTGATAATGAGAAATTTCGTTATCTCTTGATCCAAAAATAATTTCATCAGTTTTGTTGCCGGTAGTCTACCTTATTCTGATAAACGGGTCAGAGAAGAAGGGAACATTACGCCTTCATGTTTCAGACTAAATATTTGTAGTTGATTGGTTAGTGTCTATTGTGATATAGTATATTTCACAACTAGGGAGGTAAAAGTGATTCTTAGCGAGTGTGAGGTTTGTCTCCCGAGTAGTGAACGAAATTTTTCCTAAATGCGGGAGAAAAACGCTCGTTTGAGACCCTAGCGATTAGCAAGCGGGAGGTAAAGTAGCGCTTTCCTCCCGCAAGTATGAAAAACATATTACGTACTTGCTACTTGATTTATTACTTGTCTCTGAAAGCATAGTAGATAGATATGGAAATCTCTCATTGGCTTTAGCAGGTCTCTCACAAGACAGAGATGGTTGCTTGCATAAAAAGAGGGGAGCTGCGAGGTATCCCTCTGTCAATAAATACCATCACCAAGTACTTGGGACAAACAAATGACAGAATCCATGTTAACTCAAAAGGACCTCGTAAATATTTCAACTCCTTAATTAAATTTTGAGACCTCCCAAAATGAAATCAAAAATTTTATAAATTTTGAAATTTTCGTAAACATACACTTTTTTCACGTCTTCGTTTTCTAATGGCAGAAAAATTTTAGCAGCTAATTTTTTTTTAATTTAGCTAGTCTAAACTGTTTTGAATTTTTTTTCAAAAAGTTACAATTTTTTTTTCAAAGATAGACGACAGAATTGTAATGTATTGGTTTCTTGCGCAGTATGTGCTTAATTTAAACTTTATGGGACTATAGAGGCAAAATATGTTCCAATTCTTGTTACACATAGGTTGCTAAAATATGACCTCGCCAATCTTTGTGACCACCTCCATCGGTTTCTCATCCTTTTTTGACCGGTGTATTCCGCATGATAAGATTGTTTCGTCTGGAATACTGTTCCAAATCCGCAATCCTATCCTCTAGACTGACGTTCCTCCGTTCCAATTCACCGCACCGCTCCTCTAGCTCAAAAATTTTAGATAACGTCTCCAGCTTACCATCAATTGAGGCCAAGTCGTTCTTAATTGGATCAACATGCCTGATGAGTAACGCCTCAAATTCGTCAAGTTCCAACGTCGCCGGTCTCGCCCTCTTTTGTCCACCACAAGAGGGAGCCTTTTGATGCTAAAACATCTGTACGAAGTCATTTTGAAACATGTGTGTGATGCTTTGGGAAGCTTTATAGGCTAAAAATCGAGCATATTTTGCCTCTTCAGTTCGAAATAGTCTAAAATAAGCCCATATTGTGCAGAAGATCAATACATTTCCCATTTGTCGTTCGTTTGTCAGAAAAATAAAATTGTTGCTTTTTGTAAAAAAAAAATCAAAAACGAATTAGATTTGAATTGAAAAAAAATTAGCTGTTAATTTTTTTGTCATTCTTTAGACGATAATGTATGACTTTCAAACGTAAACAAACTTTTAATTGCCTGATAATTCGATTTTTTTAAATTTTTAATAATTTGTCTTAATTTGGTGAAGTGAGAGTCTAAAAGTTGGGTTGGGAAGCTCGAATTTTCATGACGTCTTTTTGAGATCATTTAGCAACTATTGTAATCTCACTACCTTGACTCTTTGAGAAATATCGAAATTCGACCCATCCTAGTTACAAACATAGACATACTTCCACTAATATCAAGTATTGGAAGACCAAGAGAAACTTTACATACTCCTATGTACAGTAGCATAGGTGGTCCTCGTGTAGGCTATACCGCTTGGGCTACAAGACTGGGATAGCCAAGCTGCATGAAGGTCGCCATTAGGATACAGAAAAAAGCACATTTCCGATAGATGAGTGCATATTGTGACGTCAGCGCAGATCCTGCCTTCATGTGTTAGCAGCCTCGTATTAATGGATCTTGTGGCAAGATTTAAGCAGAGTCTATATTAAAAAGAAAGTGATACCAAAGCAGAGTCTACGAAGAGTCTAGAAGAAGGAAAGAATGGGATACAGCGGAAGTAGTCCTTAAGTGATTAAAAAACAGAATTTGAACGCCATCAAGACCAGATCTTTCATCAGATATCTCGGAAAATGGTGCAAAAAAAAGCAAAAACTATTTGTAGATATGAGTGTTTCACTGCATACCTAGCACTTACATCATGGGAAAGCCTATATTCGCATTGTGCATAATGTGACCTGCAAAAAGAGATGTAGTCCTTTCTTAGCATAAACATAATAGACGAAAATAGACTGACGTCACGACATGGAGGTTTACTTCTTATCAATTGAAGAGGTAATTCCAAAAACCCACCTTTGTCCAAAATGAAAAATTTTCAAAAGTGATATTCATCGCTGCTCTACAATGATGCATTGGTAAACAGCGCCCCAAATGATATTGTGAGAGTAACAGGAATTACTCTAGTTTATAAAAAAAATCACTCCAAGCGCTTTATACTAATACATCTAGGAAGTCCAGTGGTTTCTGTCTTGCTTGTTTTTTATTTTCATTTTGGACAAGGGTGGTTTTTGGAATTAGCTCTTCAATTGTTTACTTGGGCCGAAAATCGTGAAAAATTGTGTTTTTCGGAAAATTGTAAAAAATACGGGTAATTTAGAGAACGTAAAATAAAAAAATAAAGTCTTGGCTAGAAATACAATAAGTAAACGTCAATTTCTTTCCCGCTGAAAAATGAAGAAATGAATGCAATACCAGACTTACTTGAGAAGTAAGTCTGTTTTAAGGCAAAATTTCATAATTTTACTTTATAGCATTTTCCAAAAATGAACCACTCCTGAGGGCGTTTTCATAGTGTCTTATACTTTATTTTCCTTCATTTCATGCTACATCGTGTTTTTTTTTTTTTTGTAATTTTTATGATTTTCGTTATTTTATTTACTTTTTGAAATTTGAGCACCCCTACTATCAACTTTGGCAGCTGAAATTTTTGTGGTGAAGTTACCAGACGATATACTTTCTATCAAATTTTGTTGGTTATTTAAGGTTCGGATGATTCTCTTGTAAGAGAAAGAAAGAATATTGACTCGAGTTATGACGCAGTGGAAATCATGAAAAACTCTGAAGTGATGGAAAGACTTGATTTTAAGGTACCGAGGCTAACAACAATAAAGTATTGTTGTATGTGATATGGTGAGAGAGGCTCTTGTTTCAGTACTGAGTGCATGTATCAAGAGATGCATATATCACATCATCTACTAGTCTGGACGTATCTCGCTTGAAAAGTCAGCTCTATTAATGCAGCATGGCTGTTTACAAATTTATTATTAATTCTCCTCGTTTTCATTTTAATCGCGAATAATGCACTTCAACCTGATAGTTAACCGAATGTGTTCAACGACATGTGTTTTATCGCCATCGTATTCGAGATCAGTTTTGTAACGCTGCCAAAAGCCATTCTGGTCAAACGTTGTAGACGAATTGGATTTCAATTAGCGTTTATCGTCGGTAACTGGAAATATCGAAGGGAAGTACTCTGCTCGGCGGCAATTTATCGTCGATGAATTTGCTCGCGTTAAAAACTGTTGCGTCTGTGCGGTCGTGCCCGTCGTCGGCAGTGCGCGATGCAAACACGGTATAATTACGTAGCCCGCCGAAGGAGCGAGGGACGCGGGGTAAAACGGTTTATTTGGCGGACGATAGAAGGAGTAGTATAGGTACACGAACGAGCGCAACCTTTATCCTAATATAAATGCCTATTACTTCTTGTTTAATTCCATAATACAGTGCTAGCAACGTTTATAGGGAACATAACCAATTCACCAGACATTAATGACCGTGTATGCAACCTAATAACAAACGTAAATAATCGTTCGGAGTGCTTTCCCGTATTAAATGAATAATTTCCGTTGCACGGCGGCGTCTCGTATATTAACCGGAGGGAACGCGTGTGAGGTTGAGGGCTGCGCCTTACGCGTGGTCTCGGCGACGCGGCAAAGGGGACGCGGTCGAATTAAACAAACAGTCGTCGGTGTTTATGAACGCGTGCCTTTTTTTTGCCACGTATCCACTCTCCCGCCTTCGCTCGTGTGTGATGGCTCTTATAGGTGAAATATTTTCCCCTGCGATAGAATTTCAATTAATAACGGTTTGTTTTTTCTGTTTAATTACGTCGTAAAATGAACTGACCGGCGTTATTGGGACCTCCCCGACGGTGCTACCTGCCGTGCTAGGTGGATTATTAAATTTTTAATTCGATATCTTTTTTCAGCCGGATTGCGCAGCGAGGGCGAGCGACGATATGAAATTTTTAATCTTAACAAATCGAGCGAACGATCGTTCATTTAATTCGCTCGACGTTTAATCGTTTTCATCGGCTTGAAAGAAAATTTCGCTCAGGTGGTAATGGCTTGTCGGAGCACGCTTTTATTAGCTTTTTTTAGTCGACGCGTTTCGGTCGAACGAACGTCGCGTATAGTGAGCTTATTAATGGGAACTCGATATGGCCGAGCGTGTGATGAGGCCCGATGCAATTTCACTTTTATTACCACGGATTTGAGCATAAATTGCGAGAAAACTATGAAATTTGATGAGATTTCGTTTCGCCGAGTCCTCGCGATCGTCTGGTCGCTGGATATGGCTCGCGTACGATGGTAATGGAAGAAAATGTCGTCTGGTGTTTGCAAATGACGTAGATTTTCTAATTTGCTATCTGCATTATCTAAGTGGCCGGAGATAAAACGATTCTGTTATTACGAGACGTGATTGGGTTTTTTCCCTCCTTGTATGCGTTAGCGATGGTACGAGTAGGCTCGAGCGAGGATAAAAATAGGTAATAGGGTGTGCTGTTCTATTAATGGAATGAGGTTTTACAGCGATGTATTTTGTCGAGGGTTGTGTTATTATGGCGAGGATTTTTTTTAATGTCTTTAGTCGACGATGATTCTTGTTGGTTGATGATTTTGAGCTCATGACTCACTGATAGTCGTTTACTAAGATGCTGAAAATTTTTTCATGAAATGTATCAAGTGAATGATAGTTTTGAACTTTTCGGTTTTCGAATGCGTCGCATTCTTTACTTCTCAGTGATAGTTCAAATCTATATAAATTAGCTTTTAAAACATGACACAATTATCGCATACTTCTACTTCACTGCGCAGTGAGATTCATTCATTTTTCACCTAAAAATCACTGATCTAAGGCTACTTTTTAAATTTTTAGAATTTCTTCTTATTTTTCTAAACGCATAAAAAATTTAAGTTCTCAAATTTTCGCAAGCAATTGCATGTATTCCATCATTTAAAAAAAAAAAAAAAAAAAAAAAAAAAAAAAGTATAAAAATCATGAACAAAAATATACGTTTTTTTAAACATATATGTCTCCACTCTGTTGGATTATAATTTATTGCTCAACTAGAATTAAAAAAAAAAAAAAAAAAAAAAATCAAGTTAGATTTCTTTGAAAACATACATACTCGTATAAATACTTTCGATATAACAAGGAAACTAATCGAGAAGTATACAACAATTACATGCAGCGCAAAGCATAATTCAATAAATGTGAATATTGTTTTTTGCATTTTTTTTTCTTGTTAGGAGAAGCAACTTACTTTGTTTCATGGTATTTACTTTCCTTTCTACGATTATAATTTCTTCAGCAATTTTAATAGCTTTTTTTGTGAATTTTCCTATAGATAGGCTTCTTGCATGTGCATTGTTTTTTTTTTTCATTGTATTCTGGAATAAATTAAATTCAATTCAAAAATATTTTTTTGGATAAAACGATGATCGAGTCCTCTAAAATTAAATTCTCTTGAAATGTTCTAACGATGTCGCAAGTAAACAGACGAATTTGTTTGTCTTATCAGTAGATAGACCAGTTTGCTGCAACTTTACTGATAAAGAAATTCATTCGTTCAACATCAAACAAAGAATTGCATAGTATATGAGCTAAATGTGTAAAATTTATTCGATTATGGAATGGAGTAAATTTATCTCTGGGGCTTCTGAACTATTCGGAATTTTGTATCAATTTTTTGCCGAATTTTTATTCTTTTTTTCGAACATTTTTTGGATTTGTTTTGCTTTGGAAAATCGAATGGACCTTATTCAGACTTATTTCTTTACGCCCACACGTAGTACGGATACTAGAAACTTACACCTTTCCTCTCCGAATGTAATTAAGAAGTTTGATTTCAGGATGTGTATTACATCATACGAGCCCCTATTCATCAAATTTAACCCATTTTAAGCTCCTCAAGCTTTCTTCCAATTTTGACCAATGTTATTTTAGATCTGTTTTGATCCTATCTGTAGGGGTCGCATTCTTGTTCTCAGCCAACTTTACTTACAGAGTATTAGCTTTCTAGTTGCATTTAGTGAGGAAATATGAACGATTCGTGAAATTTCTTGAACAGATGCCCCCTCTAAAGGTTTTTCTGACTTCAATTCGCTTTCAAATGCACTTGAGAAATTGAAATTCGAATATGTTGAGCTTGTTTTGTCGTTAGAAACCATTATCGAGAATAAATTACCTTTTTTCCTCCCCCTCTCCTGCATCACTTACGAACATTTTTCTTTATTCTTCGATTTTGCTTGAATTTTGGTAATTGATTTTTTTATGTGAAGGCGTGCGGAAGGATGGGTTTCTTGATTTTGAGACATTTTTAATTTTTAAAAAATTTATAATTTTGATATTTTTAATTTTTGAGCTTTTTATTGTTTGGAGATTTATTTCCTAATTTTTGAATTTTTAATTTGGTCGAAATGTGAGAAAAATGGCAAACAGTCAAAATTTGAGGTATACATGAGAAGACACAAATAGTTCAAACTCGTTAAATGTGAGTTCATATGATTACTAGGTATAAGAAGTACAATTATGCCAAATCCACCTTCAAAGGTGTGGGAGGAGGAGATGTTGGATTTGATATAATATAGTATACTTCTTAATCCAAGTTGTCATATGAGTCCATATTTATATATTTAGGCTCCTCAAGCCTTCCTCCCAAATTTCGATCATCGACCATTTTGGATCCATTGTTACTTAAATTTAAGTGGTCATATTCTGAACCAAACTTACTTCACATACTAAGTTGAAGTTTGTATAGTCGATTTGGTGTGGATATATGAAAGAAGTTAAATCCCTCAAAAACCGTTTATTGTTCCAATTCCTCCCCAAATTCAGCTGATTAGTTGAAATTTTACAATGTCATTGTCTTCATCTTACATTATGTAATAGTAAGATAGAAAATGATGAAACTGAAAGTTCTTCCAGCTCTTTTGGAGATTTGAGTGAACCGGTATTTTTAATCGAATCACAGACCTTGAAGATACGTCTAATTTCTCAAGGATCATCTTCATTCAAATTTTGAGTCATTTTCATCCACTCTTCTTTACGTACAAAATGGAGAAAAATATTCGTATATGTGAATGAAAAAGTTGAATACTTGTCATATCATTAAAAACGGTCGTAAACGCAGAGGTATAAGAATTTGTCTTTCTTTCTCTCTCACTTTCTCTCTCTCTCTGATGTTTATTCTCCAAATCTGATAGGCTGGAATAGCTATAGTTTTTATGAATAATTCGGCTAAAATTTGAAAAATTTTATCTTTAATGAAGTGCAGATTTCTCTCTCCAGTTGTTAGTGAAATAAGAGATCTTATCAAAAAATTTAAAATATTATTTTTGAACTGGCAAACGTAGTCTTTCTTGACCTTTTCGTTCATTTACGAGTGAATTCACGATGAAACTATGATTGTAAAGACAATTATAATATATATAACCTGTAAAAACTTCTTCATTTACCAATTTATTAACGTTCTGTGATTTTCATGCGGAATATTTTATTTTTTATAATATTTCTTGGGAAAATCACGTCTAGTCTTCATTTTTACCTCGTATCTCTAATTGTCCAGAGTTCAGATATGATTTCAGTATGGCCAATCATTCGTCTGTTCCCTAAAATAATATTTCCCCTTACCTCGTCATCGTTAAGTCTGTATGTAACACGCTAAACGTGAAGTATCTCGTTGGACGAGCGATACGATGTTTTCGAAAGAGCTTCGGATTTTAAACAAGCGTACGAGTATAAAAATATTTCGCTTTTAGGCGTTGTAAATGGGAAAATATAATTCCTTTAATCCTGGCCGCGGCCGCGTGTCGGTTATAATGAAAATTTGTGCAATGCCGATTGCGAAACGCTCGTATGGAGGCGAGGTGGGCTCTGAAACGACGCTTTAAAATTTCATTCGAAGGCTTAATACGGTGTGGCTGGGAGATACGAGGCAGATTTGCGTGCATAGGTGAAAAAAAAATGATGTACGTTTCCGGTACGGGGCGCGGAATTACGTTCCTTGTACGCTTTTCGATATGGACAATAAAACGTTGAGTCAGATCCAGAGGGTTTTCTGCGTTGATTTCATGAATGTAAAACGAAATGCGAAAAAATTTAATTTTAATTATAATTGCAATTTTTTTATTTAATACTTGAAAACAAATTTGAAATAAATCAAAGCTCGTAGGCGTTTAAAATTTACAAAAAAATATAATCCAGCGAGCAACACCATTCGGGTACAACGAAAGATGCGTGCGCGTTCACGTTCAACGCGGAGTACGCGAATAGGCAGCGCGACGTGAGAAGGGAGCAATGAAAAACGAAGTACAAAATATGATGGATGATGCGATTTTCTAAGTGCTTCCTTTTGCAATCTTATATATACTTTGTTTTGATTCAGCATTCAGCGAGTAACGCGAAAATTTCTGTTTTTCTGCGACCGTAGTCGGGTGCTCCCGTTGCGCGCCTTTTGGCACGTAAAATATTTTTCAGGTTCTTCAACCCGACGTTACGGAAATCCGTTTAGGTAAGTTTTGTTTTTCGAGGTTTAATCGTACGGTCGTGGTATGCGGAAAGTTGGTCGTACGAAAAATCCCCGCAGTGGGACGAGATGAATCGACGAACGATTTGAAATACGAGATAATAATTTGAAAACTCGACGGAGCGTGAAAAAACGAATAGAACTTGGCCTCGATTGTAGACCTCGCCTTCTTATGTTGTATCAACGATGGCGAGGTATTTTGGATTACAGTTACGTGCATTCAGGGTATCAGGAGGTGTAAATATTTCCCTCACGAAAGGCATGGATGTTCTCAACCATTAGTCGTGATCATAAAGTGAAATTCGTAGAAATAATTATTATGGAGAAAAGGAAATGTGTTGATGTACAAAGTTACGCGAGGGAGACCAAATGGTATTTTTTTTAAATTTTTTTAAAGACTTTGAAATATGTGCACATTGCTGTGACTAATAGGTGTACAGAAAACACCGTTTTGGGCTTATATATGTCTTATGAACATCTTATCGATATACTTTCGAGTTGAGCTTCAATTAATGTCAAATAGATATCAATATTTTTCGTTAATTAAAAAAAGATATTGATATCTATTGACATCTATTCGACATGAATTCAAGCTCAGCTTGAAAGTATATCTATAAGATATTCATAAGACATGTATTAGCTCAAAAAGGTTTTTTTTCGTATATTGATTTGCTATGTAAGAACAGAAACAGGATATCTATCAGCCAAAGTGTGCGCATAGGGTAGTATATATCATGAGAAAATCAAAGAACAAATTAATCTGTGGTGTTTCTGTGGAGCATACGACCCAAAATTATGTCTGTACTAGTATTTTCATAAAGGAAACCATCAAGAATCATACCAATGATGATTAATCTGTTCAGTTTCTTGAAAAAAGGAACATTTTATTAATTTTGAAAATAATCCACGAGAATGATATTTCTCCACAAAAACATAACACGTATCATTTCTGGTGATTTCCTTCATGAAGACTCTAAAGTTTATTATGCTGTCAGTACATTAATACAAGCTTAGAAAATTCAAAATATAAATCAAATATAAAACGCTTGCTACTCATATGTATCAGTAAATGAAGGCGCTCTAGTTTTCATAAATTAAAAAAAATCTAATGTAAAGATGAAATAGCGTTTTTTTTTTTTTTTTTTTTTTTTAAATTGGTGCATAGGGTGCCTGTAACTGCGTATGTAGCCCACGGTCTAGCCAGAATTTTTTTTTTTTTTATTATTTATCATACGTCGTGTACAGCTCTGGGCTAGAGGCGAATTTATTTTATTATTATTATTATTTTTTTTTTTTAAATAAGTGGGTAAAGGGATTTTTGAACGTAGGAAGCGAAGTAGGTGTGATATGTTGGTAGGACTGTTATAAAGAATCTTTGATATAACCAGAACTTTTTTTGTTTGACCACGAAATACCTACTTTTGTTGAATGAATTTCTTACATATATGTGTGCTAGGGTGGGGGGGAGGGGAATGAGTTGGTTGGGAATTACGGATTTCATGTAGGTAAGAATATAAATTAAAATAGTGTACTTCAACTTCAGAATGAAGAACTACATTTTTTCTGAAATTTTTTTTTCTTTAGATAATAGAATAGTAGGATTGGCTGCTGGTTAAACCAAAAAAATTTTGGGTAGGCTATGGCCCTTTCCGGCTCTTCTGTATGCAGCACATGTGCGACAACCTTTTTTTTTTTCAACTTTGGAAATTCTACGATGTTCTTAGAAATTATACATTAACAATCGAGTACATTGTAAAGTTGACAATCAAGTAAAGATAAAGCATAATGATTCGCCTTCGGAGGGCCAGGCGCTCTGAAGAAAGGAGATTGCTATTCTAACTCAAGCAATAAGAATAGGCGAAAATGAAATAAGCGAATAAACGAATAGTTGAATGAATAAATGCATAAGGAAATGAGAATAGTGCATGAAAATAAGTGAGCGAAATATGTAATAAATTTATTAAAAAAAAAAAAAAAAAAAAAAAAAACCGAATAAAAACGGGAAAATTTTTTCAGTATGAAAATTGTAGGAGTTTAAAAGACATCAAATCTCGTAATATTATATTTTCGAAATAAAAATTATAAGCACATTATTACAACGTTTCGCCATTGTTACACTGCATCATCGGATATTAACGAATGAACAGTGATAACTCAGCCTACATAGCTATAATAAAAATAATAATAATTAATATAATTAAAATAATTAAATTATTTAATTTATTTAATAAAATTATATTAAAGGAATTTCTATTTTGTAAATTTATTATGAATGAGAAAACGAAATTCATAAGCTACACTAAGCGGGAACAATAAAAAAAAACAGGAAAAATTGCCAAAACTGGAGAAGCGATATGGTAGGCAAGTTGACTATCACGTACCCCCCACCCCACCTCACCCCATCAAAATGTGTCTTATGGTAATTTTGTCTGGAATTTTCCAAACTCCTTCATATTATTTTTAATTCCCCGTTGGAGTAATTTTTTTTTAGGCCCAGCATACCGAAATTAGGTACAAGAGTGTGTACGTTTTTTCATTGTGGTGATTGTAGAATTTTTTTACCACTCTGCCGGATACTTCGTCGAAACTTCTTCAACCCATTTCTTTTGGAAAATTTCAAGGCAAGAGTACACGCTTTTTGAGTTTATAACTTGTTCAGTGATAAGAGCCTCGATCATCGAAAACAACTTTGAACTATTAAAAAGAAAGTTAGGTACCCAACGATACATCTCACCCTCCTTTTCTGAAGCCCATGAAATGGCTGTAGGAGGTATTCAGTTTAGCCTCCCAAAATTGAAAGTAGTTCGGAAATTATTTATTCAAGAATATACACTACAGTGCCTTGTTTGAAATAGACGAATCATTATACATGATGTAAAATGAGTTGTTTGTTTGAGCTCTTTGAAATTTTGAATTTGAAATGTTCAATGTTTTATACGTGTGGTGTCCGACCACTACTGGAATCTGGAGAATTCCAGAACCAGACGATCACCCCAACACATTATTGGGTCGTCGCGCTGAGACGACCACTCGAAACGAGCATGGGACATCCCTTTTAAGGGGGAGTTAACCGAAAAAGAGGGCTTTGGCAGCAGCGCCTTTCAAAACAAAAATCATAAATAATTTGGGCTGCCATAGCCGGAATAAAATTTTAACTAGGCATAAGCCTACCAATCCGACACACCGCGACTATATAGTGTAAAGGGCGGAATTGAAATTTACATAAGACCGGTTACTATTAGAAGTCCGAAATAAAACAAAAGATGAAAATTAAAATGTTTGGTTTATTAACAAACTCAAATAAACACAAACTACCGGCTCATTTACAATTTCATAATTTAGGAAACGAAAACAAAAACTTATATATCTTAAAATTAACTAATTAAGTACTTATCTTGTTTCAAGCAGATCTGGAACCATTCAACGCTGGATTCCGAAATTAAAAAAAAATAAAAACAAAAAAACAAAAAAAAACCGCTGGATACAAATATAAGATCGCGAAGCAATATTTAAAAAAAATTTAAAAAGTATAAGCGCGAGATCGAGATTAGTTTAACATATCGTTCTACATATGAAATTAATTATGTGCGCACATGTACATAAAATTAATTTAATAGCGTTCCGTCTTTACCGTACGGTAGTTGAAACATAGCTGGTTCGCTGGTCTCCGGCTCGCCTGCCAATTTGCCCAATATCGGCTATCAGATAGCCGATATCTCTCCTATACACATTTCAATAGGTATCTACTCATTGTTCAATTGAACAAGTTAACTTTGAACCTAAACGTTTTAACTTTATAATTTAGAGATCGAAGAAAATAGGTACCTATTCAAATAGATCGAAAGGGAATTTAGGATGGTCGAAAGTAGGTTAGGCTATGTTTTTTGAATGATCGAAAGAAGAATCTAGATCGACTGCGGAATTCTGATACCACATACGTTCTCATAGTTTTTCTCAAAGTTCAAAAATTTCATGTTCTTGGAATACGGAGAAGGAGCTCCTTTCTCATATAAAGTAGTGATTTTTCACTCTAAATTTTGCTGTAGATTCCAAACTAACAAATTTTTTACGTGAATGGGTGGAGAGGGAAGAGGTACGTTCACTAAGAAAAAATCCATGTGTCATTCGCATAGCATGTAGATTTGTGGTGGTTTTGGAAATAGACTGTCCTGTTTTTGAAACTACAGTACGCCGCTGGTTGGATACCCGAGTTAATAAAACGATAATCGAATTAACCACTTGGTCCTTCATTTGAAAGAAAGGTGTTTTTCGAAGGACGAAGAAGTGGAAGAAATAATTTCGGGCGAGTATTACGATTATCGATACCTCAGACGAAATTCTTCGCTTTCGTCATAATTTATTAGGAATACCTTTCGGGGTTGTATTTGAAGAGCTCGTCGGTTTTAAGAGCTTTTCACTTTTTTTTTTTACGAGTTTCGTCGGGTTTATTGTCGGTTGAATGGGATCGTTGAGATGTACAAACACTTATCGGTTTCGGGCGGCGGATAGGTTTGTTTTCAATTAAGCGTCGACGAAGTAAATGGCGGAAAGTTGCGGATGGTTCGCTCTACCATAGTACCATTGGTCGGTTCGGTCTTAAATTTAATGCAAATTCGCGCTTTAGCGATGGAAAGAAAATGACGATTAGGAAGCTCGTAACGTTTCCTCGCCGTACTCCGGGGCGCCCTGTCGCACCTGCGTACGTCCGTCGGTGTCCACCTTTTAATGGCATATTATTCCGCTAGTTTGGAAATTTCGGGTGCGCAATGAAGCATGCGCACTAAGGACGTTGCACCTTTTCTCGCGCGTCCTTATACATTTTCACGTGTCGATGGTGTGCTTGTGTGCGTGGCTGTGGGATTTTCGGAGGAGTTGTACGGCGAAACAGTGTCAGCGAACATTTTTACTTGTTGCCTTTTCTCTTCGTATTCTACCGGTCGCTGTTGCGGTCTATCGTTCGTCTACGAATTGTCGCGGTCTCGGAATTTTCGCACGATCGTCTTTTTTTTTACATGTTGGTCCGAAGTATCGCCGAAATTCGGTTGCGAAAAAATTTCGAAGTTTTAGTTTTTTTTTTTTTTTTTGGAAATTTCATTCTTTTTTTTTTTCTATTTGGAAAAAAAATATAATTTTTCGATGAATTCTTGAAAAGGTAGCAATAACTTCTCTCCTTCCTACACTCGACAATCATTCGTAAGTCTGTTTTTTCTCTTTTATCTCCTTTTCTTATTTCTTTCGTGTTGTTTTTTTTTCTCTCTTTTTCTCGTTCTGTCAATTATTTATATTTTTCTACTGAATTCTCCGTCTTACGTATTCTCGTACCGAAGGAAGTTTTATTCCTTTCTTTGTAGCTCATTTTTTGAAGATATATTCTCGTCTTTGTATGAGCTACGTGTACTCGTACCGCTGTCCTTGTTTTTTCCTAATTTCTAGACAATCTTTCTCGTCTTTCAATTCGTTTCGTATTTATTTTCCTCGTTCCGCCGAAATGTACATATCTGGTAATTTTTTATTCACGCGTTGAGCCCTCGTCGTCGGTATTTCGGTGTAGACGAATAATTCCTGCATATTCGGTCGTCGTTCGTCGGTGCGAAGAGAGAACAGCCGAGGAAATCTTCTGGTATCGCGTCGTATCGGCGTTTTTTCGTCGTATCGTATATTATTCCTTACGACGGTTCTCCAAAACGAAATCATAACGTATTATCAATCCTGCGCCTCCGTTCCTTCGGCTTTCTGTTCGTCGGCTTCTTCTGTCTCCGCTATACCTTCTATAATTCCGAACGCATTCTCGCGTCAACCCTTCTGCAATTTCTGCTGCCAAACCAGTTGCTGCGTTTGCCATTCGAATCGTCTGGGAGGCGGCAACATCGGCGGCGGCGGCGGCGAATCGGATCTATCCGCAAACCTGACGCATTCACCGTTATTCCTGAATCCGTTCTTCGCCGGTCCGTCGGTGCCGGAGGTATCGCATTTCGCCGCCGCGGCGCCTTTCTCGTTGCAAGAATTCGCCGCCGAAGACTCGTACCACCATCCGACCATCTATCCGAACGCCGAGATACAGCTGCTGACGGGCGCGAATCCGCAACAGTTGATACAGCCGTCCGAGCAAGCCCACGTACCGTACATATTGGTCACCAATCAGGAGGAGATATTGGATTCGTCGGCGGCCAAGCATAGCGCGGAAGCGTTGCAGTTGGTTTTGTTGAACGCCTCCAGCTCCAGTTCGTCGCCGCATTCGGCCAGTACGTTGTCCGGATTCGGTCATCTGTTGAGTACGGGGCCGGCTAACGTGGAACTTGTACAAATGGTATGCAATTTGAGATTATTATCTTTGTACCCTTCGGTAGAGAGAACAGTTGCGAGAGAGGTGGGTGATGAGTGGAGATGAAGGTCGTCGGTGTCGATGTGCTAATTGGTAGCCAGCCAATAAAAGCACAAATGGGTGTTGAAATGGTTTACGAGTTGTTCGGTGACATTTGTATGCCAATGGAATGCTAATAATTTCACTTCGGCGGGCTCAAGGTAATCAGAATAATGTTGACCCCGAAAAATTGTACATTTATGTGTAATTTCCTCGTAGCAACTCTCGAAACGATGCTCAAATACGTACATTTTATTCGTAATATTTTTAGTATTTGTATGACAGGAAGTAGTGAAAAAGCTGCGTGAAAAGGCCTCCTCTCTAATAAAACGAAAAAAATTAATTATCTTCGAAGTTCAATTCTGTATCATATTTTTACGGAATTGGCTACTCTTTAAGAATTCGAGTAGTTCGTTCAATTTCGTCTTGAAAGAAACGAAAGTAATTTTTTTTTACGTCTAAAAGACATGAAAATATTTGTTAATATTCGACATTCGAGCGTATAAAAAAAATTCATGCGGCTGAATTTTTTTTTCTCGAATAAATTTGAAATATTTTTAATCAATGGAGATCGTGAAATTCGAAGATTCGAGGAGAAAATTTTCATCGTCTCAATGTAGAAAAAATGTGAAAAAAATTAGCGAGCTCTAAAATATTTATATAAATATATTTCAACAGATCCAACATTTTTTAATCCTTTAAAAAAAAAAATCATCGATGAAAATTTGAAGGAAAAAAAATTATATTTGCTCTCGAAACCATATTTTTTGTTATATTTAGCACATTGAAAATATTTTTAGAACCCCTGTGTACAAAAAAATGAAAAATATAATATATTTTTCTGTCGTATCATAGGGAAAAAATACTAGTCCGTTTGAAGGGTTGTTCGCCTTGAAGATATGTGTTACATTAAATTTTAAAGTATTTTATAGTCTCTCAAAAAAAAAAAAAAAAAAACGGAATAGAAAAAAAGAACTTATTTTGCTCGGTGCTTTCCCTTATTTAGAAATATTTTCAAACTTTCGGTAAATAGTGATGAAAACCACGCTGAAGACGCGTGACGTTAAAGTACATGTGTAGAAAATGTCGAAAATTAAAATTCATGTCCATGGTTACATCTGTTTTGCAGTTTTAATTATTTTATATTTATCTGTAAATTGTTGGACGTTAGGTTCACTATCGTGATGTATACATAATTATGTGCTGTTATTTTACATCTTACTTGCGTAGCCGTAGATGTGTGAATGCTTTCACTTGTAATGGCTAAAAGGAAAAAAGTAACGAGGAAATCAAAATAAGCCCTATGTAACGTTAGTTGTATTTTAATAGCCAAGTCATAAAATTTATACGTATTTGTGAACATTAATTTCATAGTCACTTTTTCCTCGTGAATAAATTGTAGTATCGTCCTCAACATGAACAGATTCCAATATAATGTTTCTTGTGGTCAAACCATTCGATTTAAGGACATCGTGTTCAGATAAAGTATGGATTTGAAAATCGTTGTTGTCAAATGCTTATTAAAAAATTCGAATTTATTCTATTATCATTTTTTCCGAATGCTCTTTCAATCCTCGAGTAATTCAGTGTAGTTCAACTCAAAAAATCGTAATTTTTAACTCGATGTTTAGTTTATTTCATGTTTTTTTTTTGTGCAAGTTAGTTTTTATTTGTTTATGTGGATGAGGTAGATCTCAGCGGTTTTATAAAAAGTTATAAAATGGAATGTGGTTTACGTGGAGATTAATGGTCGTTTTTTCGCTTGTACGTAGATAGTGTTGTAAGGACAAGGAACTGTTCGCTGTTCTTGCCCTTAAATTTGAGATATTTCTTGAAGGAAAGGAATACGTGTTTTTTTTTTTTAATAATCAGTGTTGTGGTTCTTGTTAGTCAGACTTTCCAGTTGGAGCCTTCTTGATTCTCTTGTTTTTTTTTCAAATTTTTTTTCTTTCTTTGAGTTTGTAAGAATGACATGTTTAGATTAAGGTTAGCCTAATTTCTCTCATTTTTAGAAAATGTCAAAGCCCTTATCATAATAGTAGCCGAATAACCAAAAAGTAGCATTAAAAAAATGTCCACCCTCAAATGTTCTGGAAACAGTTCTCAAAATGGTGATGAATTTTTATGAAATTGAAAAATTAAAAAAAATTTAGGCAATTTCAACTTTTTTCCGTTCAAAAGCTTCATTTTGTTGCCTAAGGGCTAAAATAATTTTTAGGAGTTTTTTTTCTATTTTTTTTCATTTTTCTGAAAAAACTGTAATTTTGGGTGTTTTCTAAAATAATTAATTAAATGGCGATTTATTAATTGTGTGTATGGTGTGGGCTTGATTTCAACTTTTTATGATTTCAGAAACAAAATACGTCCGATTTTTATCGTGGAGGAACTCCCAAAATATCAAGATTTCGTTTTAAATAACACATTTTTGATGTTTTCTTAACAAACATGTGATACTTTGCACCATTTACGAGATAAAAATCAGGCGGAGTCCTAAAGAGCTGATGTGAAGCCCATACTGTGCACAGACTCATATATTTTTGTAAAAACTCTAAATTAGTGCTTTTTCAAAAGAATTAAAAAAAGTTTAGGTCACTAAATTTTGAAAAAATTGTAACTATAAATTTTTTCAGTCCTTACATACGCAAAATAAAATTTTTGTACGCATAAAACTTTGTTATTTACCAAAAACCTATTTTCGATTTTTTCTTCAAAAATTCACCTTAATGTGGGTTGATGTTTCGGCATTAATTTCAGGGCTGAAATACTTTTTACGTTTTTTAGGGTTTATTTGTCGTTTGTCATGCTCAGGGCTCCAACATTTTTCAAAAAAAAAAAATTAGCCCGTTCCATCGTCCATCCTTCGTTCAGAGGGGCTCATAAAAAATGATAGGATCGAATTGCACAGTTTCCTTTCAAAATACCTACAAATAAATGATGGAGAAAAATAAAGGTTGGAAAATCATCATTCTTGTTCTTGTTCTCGTTCCTGACGAATTTTTTGCGAATATTTTTAATAAGCGTTCTTGTTACTGTTCTTTCATTTTTAATAGTTTGGTATACATTTCCTTCTTACGTTTTCTTTCTTGTTCCAGTTCTTGTTTTTTTTTTTTTTTTGAAGTATGATCCAACTTGAAAAAAAATTTAAGAGAAAATGAGATGCGAACACTGGTTTTTATGCGGAATAACCCTCTTATGAATTTTCATTGCTTCCTAATTCTTGCTTCAAGTCTTTCGCTGGTTTTTGTTTTTCTCGCAATAACATCTTTTTGTGAATTACTACCTAAAAAATCCATTAAGCATCAAAAAAAATTAACATATCGTCCAAAGCAAATTTGATGTCCATTGCACCAGGCAATAAATCATTATAGTCAATAGTCATTAGTGAGTGATTAGAGGCCAGGACACTTGGAGACGTGTGTATAATTTTAAAAGATATATTTTTCTAAAAATATTACGTCGATTGTTGAGTAATATTTCAGATCACAAGAAGTTAAATCGGTCAGCAAAATTAATAAATTTTATTTATATCATTTCTTAAATTTGGGCCTAAGTAGCCGATTGGAATTACGTCGTGTAGAAATGTAGAGAAAATTACGAGAGCCTATTTTAATACTATTCTTCATCACGTTACTGAAATCAGGATCAGGTATGGATGATAAATTTGGGCCTAAGTATTCGATTGAAACCAGCGTCATGTACAAATGTAGGGAAAATTATGAGAGCATATTCGTTCGATGTTTTGGTTTCCTTTTTTACGAATAAGATTTTTGTATTCGAGTTCTCAGCGATTTTCCTTGAAGTTAAAATCATTCGCGAAAATTTCCCAAAATAAGTTACAAGAAAAGGTTTTTTTAAGATGTTAATACGTGAAGCTGTTCTTTAAACGAATTTATCGCTCGTTAGTCGTCTCGTTCGCCGATAGCATATCAAAAACATTCCGACGTTGTTTGGAAAAGCGATCGAAAACTATGGGAACGAGTTATCGCGTCGTGGTTGTCGACGACTTTACATAATTAACCTATCTCGCTACCTGTCTGAAACTTGTACATACCTTATCGCTGGCACGAATAGTATATGAAAGCGGTGTATTTATTAATTATACGAGGTTACGACGATTTCTGCAATTTGTGTGAAAATCAACGAGACGTTTTTGTGTGAGATCCGAGGAATGGTTGTTTTTATTTTTTAATAAAAAAAAAAGTTTAAATAACTTTCATATAGTTCGTTGCGTGGTTAACAGTTGTTTGGTATGTGTCAGGAACAATGCGCATATTTTATTAGCTTTCGGAATTAGTTCGAAAATTAAAAAAAAGAAAAAATGAGAACTCTCCTTAGAAAAAAAAAAGAAGGGTGAACTATGATCGGAATTTTTGTTCGCATTTTGAACTACAACGGAATTGTGGTTACCTAGGACGAAACGTTGGGAAAATATTTCTCATCTTGAGCGCGTGAAAATAAAACTACGAATGATGTTCGCGAAAACCTAAACGAAACCCTCGAACGAGGATAGTTCGACTACGTAGAACGTGGGGCAATTAAATAGAAATTTGTACGATATGGCGTTAAAAAATTACCCATCAGTGGAGAGAGAAAAAAGAATGGCGTACGAGGATGCGTGTATAAAAAGGTGGCACGCGAACGAACGTTTGGACGCGTTGTTTTTACCCCTCGGTTATTCGAAAAGAATTGTTGCCGAGGATTGATGAACTTATTACGAGCTTTCGGTATTGATCAACGAGAAGATATGTTGCTTCGCTTGTTGCGTACTTGTTGCGGTAACAAATTTAAAACTTGTTGAATTTTTGGCAAACGTTATTGTTTCGACGTTCACGTCGACTTCTGAACGACGTAAGATTCGTCGTTTCGGTCGCCACGCGATTGCAAATGGACGAGGAATTAATTTTTTAATTCGAATCGTTGGACGAGGGTTTTTTTCAATTTCTTAGTATTTTTAATTACGACGATGGGTTTTTGAATAGGCTCGTACTCGAGGCGTAATGAACGAATATAAATTGAAGTGTCGATTCGCGGCCAAATTACCGGGACGCGTTTGTCGAGTGGTTCGAGAGAAGGGAGCGCGTTCGCAATGACCGCGGCTAAATATTTATTTTATAATTTCGAATCGACTCACTCGACGCTCGTTTCAATTAGACAAATGGAAGCATTAAAAAAATGAACTTCGATTGGAAAATTCTCGCGCCCAGTCCAATCTCGACGTCGTTTTCCACCGAGAACCGACGCGATTAGGTTATTATGCTGCGAATGGGAGACCGGAGAGGATGGGCGGAAAATAGCGTAAAAACGACTTCACCTTTTTCTCGTAGTAGTCGTGTTTTTAGGCTTTGTTTGTGTTACAACGAGCTAAAATCAGAGAAGAAAAAAAAGGAAAGTCGAAACGAATTTTTTCTTCTCTTAGAATAGTTTTAAAAGCGGAATAACAACGTGTACTCGGCTCGAAGGTATTCGTCGGAATTAGTCGATTTTCGCGTGATTTATTTTCAGGCTCGGATAAAAATCTCGATTAAGGAAGGCGTGATTCGGTCATCGAAGCTTGCCCGTAAACGTCAATCAACTCAACACGATTGTTGTCGAAAGCTCGGCCGCTTAATACGATAAAAAGTAAATATGACGTCAAATTTTGACGGTTATTTGATTCACGACTCGAAACGGGGTATTGACGTATCTGAGCGGGGTCTGGCTACGTATGTTTATCGGCGTACCGTTGTTAGGTATGCGGTGAAATTTTATCGAAAATTTCCCACCGCTGAACGCGAAAAAAAAAACCTTTCTTCCATTTTTTCAATTAACTGATATCGACGATAAACCTTCATTGATGATAAAACAACCGATGACGAATCGCGTGAAATAATGATCGATTGGAATGGGGTTATTTGCGACATAACGTCGTCGTCTATTTTTACCATGTGGAATGGGAATACGAACGAATGAGGGTGGGTCGTGATGATATAAAAATTTAGGGTATTAGTTGTTAATGGTAACAAACAAGTTCGTCGGTGTGTAATTTTTAACAAGAGTTAAAGATTGAAAATACGCCTACCGGGAGTCTTTCTGCGAGAAAGAAATAAAAAAGGAAAAGAAGTACATTTCGTATGACTTTTTGTAAACTTTTAATTAAGGCTTTTTAAAAGTTTTCTCGTTAAAGAATCATTCGCGTAAGGTTGTACCTTTTTTTTTTTTTTTTGGACTTTTACATTATTTGATTTTTTTTTGTCGAATTTTATTTTCTAATGAATTGAATTTGATTTCACTCGTTAAAAGGTGTACCTTCGAGAATCGCCTTATTTATTTCTTTTATTTTTAAATTATGCTGTGTAATGAAATCCGGTATTTATACGTATGCTAGGCCAGCTGTACCCAACATTTATCAAATGACAAGGATGATTGTGCCCTTTTCATCTCCTTAACCATCTTTCTGAAGATCGATTGTGTTGGGCTACTAGTTGTTTTTGATATGTATTGTCAACCTCACTTCATATACAAATACTCATCTAGCATTTGAATATTCAATGTGTATATAATTATTTCTTTGTGGTAAATTTAATAGAAAAATCTATTGAAATAAATTTATTTAATGACAATTTTATTTTTCCTTCGTATTGAAATTAAATAATGAATAATTTTTTTTAATGAATAAACCAAAAAAAATAAAATAAAATCTTATAGTGATAATTATTATAATAAATGAAAAATTATTAAGCAAAGAAAAAGAAAAATTAATATAAAAAAGTTATAAAAAATATTAATTCGGATAGAATAAAAAAGAAACTCCTCTAGCCTAGAGCTGTAGATACATGGCGTAATTTGATAAAAAAAAAAAAAAAAAAATGAATGAGAAAAAAATTTCAGTCATTCTGAAACTAAATTATATAAAGCTTCCCTGAGTATTAAACACCTCATCATCGAATGCTCAAAGTACAACCTCCTCAGGCCAGCACAAAATATCAACGAAATTCTTCAAAATAATTCCCAAACCGTTCATGAATTAATTACATTTTTTAAATGTCATTCCCTATATGAACTATCGTAAATTACTCATACTCTAATTTAAGATTAATTAAGTACTACTGTAGAAATTCATTTGTAAATATTATCGGTGGCAAATGGCCCTGGTTGCCGAGTGACCAAAAATGAATTCATGAAAAAAAAAAAATGTGTGACGGCGTCTGGTAAAAGGGACCTAACGACCAAAAACGAAATTATTCAGGAAAGCAGTTTAAAGTTTAACAAAATCTAAAAAATTCAAAGTGAAAAACCCTAGGTGCCTTTCTTTTGAAAAAATTTTTTTCTACCTCACTCACTTGAAATTGCTATATCTCACTCAAAATTGACTTTTGAGGTCTGAGACCACTTCCATTCAAATTTTAATGAAATTTCGAATCAGAATCAAAAATGAAAAAATTGTTCACCGTCCTACCCTTAGGTCCTTTTTACTGAACGCCGTCACATATGTAAATTATTTTATAAAATACTTTAATATTTGTGGTAAAAATAACGAAAAATGTGCCAAAATTATGTTCATCGTCACCCTGATATGCGTTTCAGGACGAAAAATCCGAAACATTATTCAACTTCCTACTTACACGCTGTTCTTGTAGGAATGCTGAGGTTCATTATAAATATCCCATGAAGACGAAGGGGCTAGTTTGTCTTTTCAGAAAGCTTGATTACTCGTGTTTTACAGCTATACTAAATAATGTCGTGTAATTAATATTTAACTAAAATTGATTGAGTTACACGAGGCATTTAACAGAAGTCGTAAAAAAATAATGACATTTTTTTGGACATCGTGTACGTAATGAAAGTGATAATGTCGAGTTGATAGTGATGATTTTTTTCATTTTTCTGCGATTTTTTAAATTGAGAAATGAAATGTGTAGTTTTAAAAATTCAAAGTACACATAATACTTTTCTAGGTTGTTCGTAATAGTAACATTGGGTACTGTTTTGTGTTGAATTTTTTGGTTTATTAAAGGGGGGGGGGAGGTTAATGAAGTGAATCCTTAGGTGTCCAAAAATATTTCATAATATGATGAAAAGGTAACTTATTTCCATTTTGCAACAATTTTAAGCATTCTGTAGAAAGAATTATAAATTAGAAAACTTCAATTCTCAGTCAAGTATGTAATAAAAGTACTCCTTCACTTCTGTTACTAGTCGTCTTTAAAAGTTCTCGGAAATTTGATTGGAGCTTTTCGTTCAGAGGCTGAAGGTGAGTTGTCCACTAGAAAATGTATTTTCGCGTTCATTTCCATAATTATGAATTTTACGAAGGAAGTAGTGGCTAGTGGTATTAGAAATTATTCTCAATGAAATTTCCTACAAAAAAGCTCGTTATAATTTTTTTCCGAAATTCGCTCAGAACTTGAGAAATCCTCGAATGAGAAATTTTTTGATATTATTTTTTAACGAATTCACCACGGTAGGTGGTCTTATTGAAAATATCATGAAAGGACTAATTTTTGGGTCTTCGTGCATCATAATAAGAAACAAAAATGAGGTTTTAAAATCATCCTTAATTACCTAATTGTTTACCTATTTCATGCTCTTACTCTTGACCAGTTTCATAGATGTCCTTTTGTATTGGCTTTGATTAAAGCCATTAGGTTACGATTTTGAACTAATCAGCGTTTATTTTTCATAGCTATTTATTATGGTGGGGATGAAATGTTCGCAAATTTCTTTCTTCTTCTGTATTATGATGAAATGTTTCACTCGATTTACACTCCCATTTAGGTGGCGAGATCGCAACAGAATAACTCAAACATTGTGATCTCCTACTCGAGAGGAATTGTTGAAAAAATTACCTTTCGTCTGCAACGAAAGCTTATCCCAAAGAGCTTTTAATGAAACATAAAAAAAAGGAATTCTATATTTGTTTTTAATTTAAGCTTGGAGTATATGAATAAGTAATTTTGAGCGGATTTGAAAATTCCATTTAATTCTTATTCGACTGCTTGAAGTCCAGAAAAATCGAACTCGTTTTTGAGAAAGTTTCCATATTATGATGTCTTGTATGACGTATCTGCACGAAACAACTTTCTACGGCAAGAAGTTGAAAAATCATTTTTTTCCAAAGAAAAGAAAACATAATTTTGGAGAATTTCTAGAATTTGGAGTGAACTTACGAATGATTCATGTATTCATTTCTGGAAAAAATCGAAAGAGTTTTGTAAAAAACGATTTCGCTTTTTTGCCCGGAAGAATTCGAGTTCGATCTCAAAAAAAAAATTCATGTTATTGTCTCTTCATTGACGTAATCAAACAACCTTCTACTGCAAACCATTAAGAAATCATTTCGAAAAACTCCATCTTGGTTGGAGAACCTCTCGATATTCCTCAAAAAAAATTTAGGCCAAAAAGCGAGGATACCGGAAAAAAATTGTTGTTGGTTTTTGTGGCTTAATCTATTGAGGAAGGTGTACCGAACAACATATCCAAAATCCGGTGAAATCCGCTCACCTTAACCCCCTTTTTCAGAACCCTTTTGTGGTGCCTCTTTCATGCCTTTGGCCTTTGTAGAATTTTTAATTATACCTAATAAAGTTCTGCTAGGTAGAAATCTTCGAAAGATTCTTTAATTTTTCCTTCGTACTGTTAAATCTCTAAATTTAGATGTGAATCATCATGCTTGGCAATATTAACCTGCACTCCCATTCCCGAATTTTTAAATTTTTAGTACGCTGATTAGGGAAGTATGGAGAATAATTCAACAAATATAAATTATGTAACTTGTTCGTTAGTTTGTCATGGAACTGCTTCGAATCCAAGAAGTCTATTCTTCATGAATCAGCCAGTTAGCCGGCACCTTATTGTTGATTTTTAGAAATAGATGCCTTGAATTTGAAACAGTTTCATGAATCTGCGCAGTAATGGAATTAAGCTACCGAAAGTAAATTTTATGAGAATTACGTATTTCCAGTAAAGTTCCTGGTTTATGGTTGTAATTTTTTTATGGTCGTGAAATTTGCGCGAATTAGAATCTGTCTTGAAAAGTGAAAAACGTGAAATAAAAAATTAAACGAAAAAATAATTAGATTGAAATAAATGAAATTAGCGCGAAAATTAAAATCGAATTGAAAAAATGTAAAATTGAACAAATTACAAATAAAAAATCGACCGAAAAAAAATCACGAAATACTTGCAGGCTTAGAATGTGAAAATTTTCCCCATTTGCGAATAAAGTTATAATTTGAGCGTATGTACTGCTAGTATAGGACGACAACGGAGATGAGCATTGGGGTTAGACACCAATTTACATTTTTTTATTACTCGACCGAGAGAGAGAAAAAATTTAATGTTGAACGCTACTCGTGTAAAGCTCGGTGGATGGATATACGGCGGGGGAAAAAAACATGGTCAAAGGGTTGACTTTTGTTTTGGTAAAAATTAACGACGACACGAGTCACGAGGTCTAACCTCTTTTCGGAAATTTCATTTACACGCGTAGATAATTGCGCCTCATTAAATTAACCCCGCTCGCTGGTTTTATTTTTGTAACCAGCCGCTTTGGTACGCGGACGGCGTGTTTTTCGGTCGGATTTTTTCAAAGGTGTTTTTTGTCACCGACATTTCGAATGCATACCCGAGTGCACGTTAATTAATATTCACCCGTTTGACGAGCTTTCCCTGCTGCTGCTTGGGTAAACGTTTATTTTATATGTATGTATGTTAAAATGAAGCGACCAAAGGGAAGAGATTATTCTTTGAGAATACCTTATGTTGGGTTCTGTTCCCGAGATTCTGGCCGGGAATTCCTTAATTGGGCTTTTTGCGAACGCGCGTATTCCTCGAGAGAATTGAACGCGGTTACGGAATTCACTAGGAGGCCATCTAGCGACGATTAATTACGCGGTTCGGTCGCGTTTTTTTTTCCGCGTGTTTATTTTGTCGAATTAATTTGTAGCGCTGAGGTGGCTCGCGGAGTACATCGAATGGCTGAATATTACGTGTTTATTTATGTAAACGGCTTTTTAAATGGCGCTACCTGAGTACACGCTGGTGTTTGTTTTATCGGACGATGCGACAACGTTGGGCATTTTTTATTCGTATTCGAGAGTATTTGCATTGTGAATGGCGGAATGCAAACAAGTCCTGTGTTGGTAAATTTGTACGTGCGGCGTGAAAAACGCGCCCGATGCGTCGAAGACGAGTAATGTAAATAAAATAACGAGGTTTTAATTGATGGCTGCGACGGGTTCTGGGTACGATTGTTAAGGCGGTAATGAAGGGTTGTCACAGATTCGATCGATGGTCTCTTCGAGGTGGTATGATATAAAGAGAATTTTCCTCCATTGTCTTTGTTTTCGTCGATTAGGATGCTCTACTGGGTCATCAGGTCTTGCGAGATTTGCATAGTTTTTTTTTTTTTTTTTTCGAAAGTACTGAAACAATGACCCATGTAAATTATACGTGTCCAAGGTCGACTCTCCATATTCGGCGATTCTTCATCGTAACGTCCGGGTAACCGACGAAATAACATTTTTTTATCTCGCTAATACGGGTAACGATGCCGTAAAGCGTTGCCAAAAAGTCAATGTAGCGTGGTGGACGATACGTGGTCACGGTTGGCGTAGTCCGAAGACGCTTAGGGTGGTCGTACGAGACGTATAATTTATGGGTTTATTTTTCTTCGCTATTTTACGACGATTTCATTAATTGCTAGGCGTATTTTCTTTCACCGCACTCCTTTCTTTCTCTTAGGCTGGACAAATGGATTTTGGAATTCGTGCATTCAGTGATTGCGGAAGTAAGAAGTGCTAACGGTGTAGTTAATTATGTTCTGAGCGAGTATTATCTGTTGAAAAAACCATCTTAATCGTGTACTGACTACTGACAGTTAAGGTTTGTGTGGGGGGAGGGGGGAAGGTTAGAAAATTACAGAAAATGTTGTCAATTTTTTCGAAAGTAAATATGAGAAAAAATTGCCTTCTGCTAGTCAAAAGATGTGTTGAAATAATCATAAGTAAATTTTATTATCCTTCCAGAGTTTCAAAACCTTGAATCTATCATGAGCTTCAAAGCGATAAAAATCAAAGTTTGTATTTTTTTTTTTCCATCGATAAAACTTGGGAAAATGCAGATATTCTGTTTCCTGAAATTCTATTCGAAAGCCATCACTTATCTCCTCTAAAATCACCTTGAGAAGTGGGATTTAGAATGTGTAGTACTTCTTGACCACAGAAATCATATGAGCTCATATGAATTAATTTTTTGCCATTTCAAGGTACTCGAATTCTCATCGTATTCCACTTTGAATGATTTTTGACACAGATTCAGGTTCAGTTCTAATTGGGTGGTGCAAGCATCGTGCACTGTGGCCATTTTTGGTTCATTGTGCCCCAGAACTCATCATCATCTTGGTATTAGGGACCCATAAAAGCCTTGGCTAATAATACAAGAACTGATGTGAATTTATATATGTTGGCTGGTATCAATAAGGGTCCCCTTTTGAAGGACTAACTTATATGTCACCATATTATAACTTTCATTATTAGGATTATATGCCATTCCATCTTCTACCTGCTTGATTCCAAGACCCCAGATGTAGCACTCGAGCAAGCCAATGCAGCAGGACTCACGAACCCTTAAGAGCTTATTATTCAATTTTTGTGTTGATGAGCTGTCACATATACTCGTGGCCAAGGTATGGAAAGAGATTGAAGAAGGATTTGTTAAAGAATGAACAGATATCCGCCATTTTGTATCTATTTTGATTTGAATTCAAGCGTTTATATTCTGGTCTCTAACCAACTCTACATATGATGTTTGACGTTTCTAGATCGATTTGATGAGGAGATATGGGAGATTGGAGAAATTTCATGAATCAAAACTTCCTCAAAAAGGTATTTTTCGGTCTTACTCCCCTTTAAATGCCCTTGGAATGCTGAAGTTGAGATATGTTAGTGTCTAGGATTCAGTCTTCTATGTGAGACCAAAAACAAAAATTTTATGGTATTAAAATAAAAAATAAATTTATTAATAATTTTATATTATGAAACATTAATTTTTAAAATTAAAAATTCAGTCTTATTAAAAAATTGATTTTATTCAACAAATCTCCCCCCTCCCTCTCAAAATTTGAGGGAATCCTCATTTTACGGTAAATTAAGAAAATAAAAAAATATATATTTGTATTTTTGGAAATTCTCAAAAGAGTCTGTTACCGAATTTTCACCACGTGAGAAGGAATTATATTAAAAAATTGAATATTTGCCGTATGATTGAAAATGACCTGGATCGCAAAGATATGAAAAATTTAAGAAATCTCATGAATCTTTCTCAAAAAGTACTTTTTGGCTCTAACCTCCCTCTAAATTCATTTAACGAACTGAATTGTTGTATGCTGGTGTCCCTCCTCCCACTGCAACATATGACATCATGATAGATAATTTTGAGTTTCTGTAGGTCTATCCACGTCCCTCTCCCCAACTGATGATCTGGAAAAAAATGCTTTTAGGTCTTCGCAAGAACAACCTCCCACCATGTTGATCAATTTTTATCCGCACCTTTTGGAGTTTCAAATTGCGCAGGTGAGGTGCCTACGTATGTGTGCAGTTTAATGAATAAAGTTGGACATTTAACACATAATTACAAATAGTCTAAACCGCAAAGTAGGTCCTCCTCCAACTCCTTCTACCTCTCCACAAATGATCAGGCTGTAATAGCTATCGTTTTTATTACAAATGCAGTTAAAAATTAATGTAAGATTTTCGAAATGTGATCAACGGTACTCACTACTCAAATTTGAAATTACGGAAATTTGAAAAAAAAAATTATTTATTTTTTATTTATTTTTTTTTTTTTGAAAATTTTTCCTGGTCTAGAATTTTAGAGGGTATTCGTTTTAATATCGTTTTTTGAAAAATTTTATTGATAAATTATCATTGCAAAAATTTGGAAATATATGATTTCAAACAGAATGGAAATAATTCAAAATGATATTTTAGTCGTTATAAAATTTCTTTTCATGCGTTATTAATATCAGTGGTTTGAAGTATTTTGTGAACGAAGGTTCATGTTTATAGCAAAAACAAGCGTAGTAATGTATATTAGGATGAAATTGATTTTAAAATGAGACATTACCCTTATTCTGATAGGGATTTGGTGGTGCTTCCAGTTAATAACATGACGTTTAATTCGTGTTTGTCAGCTTTGATAGATTATTCGACTGTCTGTACTGTAGTTTTTAAGGAAAATGAAAAATTCATCTGGAATCGTGTAGGGGCGAGAGACGACAGAGTATGTAAGGGCGCAGAATCGAAATGCCGGTGATTGCTTCCCGTTGGAGAAGCTCTGATGTCAACCACTGCGAATGCTTGATATATTTGGTGAAATTTAAATAAAAAATATTCGGCTTGAATTTTTCATCGGGCTTTCAAAAGTACTCGAACGTGCTCTTATCTACTCCTTCACCATACATTAGTCATTTTGATCTCATCTAGGTGAAGACTAATTCCAAAGATGGTCAAATGATTCTCCATTACGACGTATATCATGAGTCGATAATGACGTATTAAGGTCTACCAGTGTCCAAACTCTGTTGCCAAAGGCGAAAAAGAAATCAACGGTACACGGTCGCCCGGCCGAGACGCTTTTCCATTTTGCTAACCACTAACCGCGAAGATTTCCGAGGTTTAACCCGAAAAAGAGGAGGATGACGACACGGGCGGCGCGCTAAGGGAAATTGCGTTATATTACAAGCCCCCGCGTACAAGGCTAATAGTTTAGTTCCGTTAATAATATAACAAACCGCCGAAACAATACAGACAGTAACGTAATTAAGTAAAGTTTCGAAGTTAAGCGAAAGCTGCGCGCCAATTTTAGGCACGAAGTTTGTTTGCGGCGTGGTAAGTTTGCCACCGAGTAATACGAATTACTGGATAGTTAAAAGGCGAGGTCTTTGTCGATATGAACTCTATAAAGCTAGTCCGTCGTTCGTCGCTGCGGCTCGACAAGTTTGATTGATCGTTTGCGAATATGATACGTCCTTTATTAACTTTTAATCTCGAGTCGACCACGTGAAGAGCAGCATTTCGTAGATTGTGGGATTTTTTAGAAATCAACGTGCATGTGAAGAATCGCCACGAGTGAACGGATTTATTGATCTGTGTTGGTTTTGTCAAGGGTGAAGGGTGAAAATGAGTGTAATCGAATGACCATTTATGGGAACTTTATTTACGTATTTTGACTCTCGCTATATCACAGAGCCTAAATAAGTTCATCTTCACTTCTGAAAGGTATTTACTCTTCACTCTTCTCTAGGCATTGACGAATTTTAAATTGGATAGCGATTCTTCGATGTCTTTGAAATGGGATATAATTCGCAAAAACGTCATCGATGACGTGAGGCTATTAAAGTGTGCGAGATTACACGTGCAAGGTGTCGAGTACACGATTGTAAAATTGCTCTGATATTCGTTCGTTATAGAGGAATTACTATTCGCCTTTCCAATATCGAATGATAGAATCGAGGGGTTGGAAAAATTTACTTTTTGCGTAAATTCCATTTTCGTCAACTTTTCGGTAAGTAATTAAAAAGTTATTGAAAAACAAAAAAAAAACGTGAAAAGCTAAAAAAAATAGTATTCATTATTTTGTAAAAAATGTATTTAATATGAGTACCTAGTCGAAAGGGATAAAAAAAAATTTTAAGTGCTTGAAATGATTTAAAATTTTCTCAAGTGATTCTTCAACCTACAAAAGAAAGTTGAAAAGATTTGACTCGTCGCTTAAATTTTTTATAGAGGATTAGACTTTCTCTAAACACCAAGCTTCTTTCACTTTTGTTCGTAAAAGCAAACGAAACTCAGAACATTTACTCGATCTTTTTAATCCTTTTCTATGAATGTATTGTTTGTAAATGTACTTTCGAAATAAAAGTAAAAATGGTGGTCTTATCTTTAAAAATATCAATTATACAAATTCTAACGAGGGGCAGCATGAAACCGAATATATAGTTGGATTATTTTTGAGAGAGCCTGTTTCATTTTCAGAAAGTGTTTTTTCCTGAAAGCCCATGGGTAAAGCCCGAAATCTCATGAAAATTCCTACTTTTTTGAAACATCTTTCAAAGAGCTACAAGTGCCACAGTATTTCCAGAAAGTTGTTTTTTCTCTCCTGTAAATCGATCAACAATTTTTACTAAATAGATTTTCCAAAAGAATGAAGTGGGGAGGGGGCTGTTGGAGAAAAAATTGATAATAGGAGTTGAAAATTAATTTTTTATAAAAATTTTAAAAATTTGTTAATTTTTCTACCACGAGTTCAGGCATCTAAATAAATGCTTCGTGAAGTTGGATATTTTTCAGTTGACCAGAACTCTAAATTGAGTCCCTGAAATGGTACCAAAATTGTTTTTAGTCACTCGTACGGAAGTTTATATCATATTGAGTGAATTTTTGTAGCTTTGAAAATCGCTAAAAAATTCTGCATTATGTGGTGATAATTTTTGTCTGTTTCAATCCTTAGTGGGGAGGGAGAGGGGAGGTGGTAAATATGAAATCGACCAACGCTCGAAACATCAGGTAATAGTGGTCATGTTTTCTTGTATACTTTTGATGGTTAATTGATTACATTACGTTTGTGTTGCTGCGAAGGGAGGACAGAAAAATGGATAAAATTGAATTTTTTGAGCTTTATACTGAATCTACAAAAGACAAATAATCGAAGATGTTGCGTGAAACTGAGACTATTAGGTGGAATTCTTTTCTCTGAGTAGTTTTTGTCATAGATTGATAAAGACCTAATTTTAGGACAGGTTCATCCTCTCTCCTTCTTTTCGAAAAAATCGAGCGAGATTATTTCGCGCATCGAATGCAACAGTGACGTAATTCAAGAAATAATTTTTTCCAGTTGGACATCTTTAGAAAATAATTTTGGGGCAGTTTTCAGGTTTAAAATGGAATAATATTGCATCAGAATTCTCATACCTTACGAGCAAAAAAATTCAACGCTGTTATATTTGAAATTTGAAAATTGACTCCGAAATTGCTCCCTGAAAATGAGGAACTCGAATTTTTTTTGAGGTAGTCATTGTTGCATTCCATGCGCGATTACGATGTTTTTATTTAACGTCATTTTCAAAATGTTGGTGTCATTCTACCTTCTCCTCCCCTACCCTCCTTTCTACAGTCCTTCCGATGCCTGGACCAATGATTAATATACAACATTGGGAATAGATTTAATTGAAAATAAATTTGCGTAAGAATAAATCCTTTATCAAAAAAAAAAATATACCAAATTTTCGCATCCACAAGATTCTCTAGCAGATCCATTTTAATTCCCCCCTTCCCCCTCTCAAAAGATCGATTTGAAGCAGAGATATCATTAAACGAAAGAAACAGAAATTTAAAATTTGTAGGAGAGCAATATATCTTCGAAAAATATACTTTGTACGTATTCATTTCCTATAGGAACCAAATGAGGGCAAAACTTCCATTCCCCCTCTTGAGAGTAGTCCATATGATATCCGACGAAGATGAAGGTGTATGATTTGATTCATTTATTTATTCTAATGTACGAGAGAAATTGAGTACCACGACTTCACTTACAAAAGATTTAAATCAAATAAATTTGAATACATTTTGAAAACGATCAAAAACCGAAACAGTATGTAATTAATAGGTAAACATGAGTGAATAAGCCATAGCTGGCAATCAAATAATAAAACCTTCGTTCGTTATTCGTTTAAACTGCAGAAAATGGGTCTTCTACATTTTAGGAGGAGAGGATTGTCTTCGAACTCATTCTTTGATCTAGTTTAGTCCTCCCCCCCACCAACAAAAAAAAAAGGATGGATTTACTATCAGTCTGCAGTCTTTGTTTCGTGATGAATTTCAGCGAACATTTCATTTGATTCTTCGCGAACAATTTTATTTTCCTATTCTTCGTACGATTCGACACGTGTGCTGGTTGCTGCTTGTGGTTTTAGAGCTGACGTGGTAGAAAAATCTGTCGGAAAACGACGGTAATGGTCGTCGGTATCAAATTAACTCGAGATAACGTAGAGGCCGTTCGAATTATTCCGCGTAATTTGTCGTCGGTTACGAAGAAAAACGATCTCGATAAGAGACTTAGCCCAGCGAACAATATACGACGATCGGTTAAAAATCTTCGTCGATAAGTACTTTGTATGGTGTAGTTTTCGCGTACTAATTCGCCAACGAGATCGTACAGGATTAGTATTTAGCGAGCTGAAATTCTGGCCCCTGTTGCAATTAACGTTCGGCGTGATTTCGGATTTAACGCGGCGAAAGGCGGAATATGCAAACGACGGCGGTATTCGATAATTGTCCGTTCGATTGTAAGTTATAATTACGATTTCGGGCCAGCCGTAGGGCGTGAAAATTTTTTTTCTTCCGACGACCACGCCCGTCGCGATGCATACGTCGGAAAATCCGGTCGAGTGTTTTCGGAACCGCGAAACGCAATTCGCAGCGGGGAATTGCGGAATATTGCCCGAACGTTTTGTTATTAAACGGCTGTTAATTATTGTTGCGGGTACTGGGGCAGCTATTAAATTAATTAATTTCGCAGTCGAGCCGTATTCGGGATTATTAGGTTTCGCGGAGTGTTTTAAATAACGTCGCGTAGGTGGGCGAGGATGACGCTGTGTGGTGTGGTCGCAGACAACGGTGATTTTTTTCAGTTATATATGTCGCGTAATTATCGAATGTTGAAATCTATAGCTTTGCGGGTAAAGAAAGTAACGAGGTTTTCGATTACCATGCGAATGGGAAATTGATCGTAGTTGTGGTGTGTTTGTTTTTCGATGTATCCAGATGGCGATTTCTTTCTTTAGCTGAGTTTTTAATAGAAAACTGAGGAATTGGAGCTCGATGATTTGAAAAGGAAAGGTCAGAGGGGAATATTATGTAATCCAAAAGCATCTTAAATTTATCAGAGTGCGTTGCAGGCAGTGAAATTGGGCAAAAGTTGTTAATAAGTATAGAAAAAAATCCAATGGTGTGTGAAATTAATTATCAAAAATAACGTAGATTTTAAATGAGAGATTTTTTTGCCTGAAAAAAAAATGATATTGGATGTTCTTGTAAACTTAAACAGCGTATTGCTTTGAATGAATTAAATTAAGAAAAACAACAATAACGATATAAGTAAATATTGCAAAATCATAAAAATTAATGATGATGAAGAATTGATGGCGTGAAAATCTTCAAAGTTGATTGAAAATATTCTCATGGGAATTTTTAGTAGTGGATTTCTCAGTTTTTTCACTTGACTCAAATTAGCAAATTCATTCAAGTTTTGAGAGGAATTAGAGGGCATTAGAAGACTCAGAATTTTCGATTATAAAGCCATGAGTTTGAGTGAAATGAAATTACCGACTTTTCAATCCAATTAGAAGAGGAATTGGAGGAAAAATGGTATTTTGAGGAAATCTCAAGTCATGAAATTTCTTGAATCTTCCATATCTCCTCTCCTAACTTATCTAAAAGTTCAACCTTCGTATATAAGATAAGTACTACCACGTGGTCGCTGGAATTTACATCAAAATGGATCTAGAATTACAGACGATCAAAATTTGAGAAAAGTATGAGATGTTTCAGAGAGCTCAAATTTCAATAAATATGGACTCCATATGATTACTTGAACAAAGAAGTACATCGTATGCCAAATCCATTCTCACATGTGCTGTTGGAGGGGTATGGAGGGTGTATGAAAATTTAGTCGTTTTCAAAATGTGCCAGAAATGAAAAAAAGGTCGAACTTCTTTTACGATTTCATGATGGAGTGGGCTCATACTACAAAAATATGAAAATTTCAGCCTCTTAGGTTGTAGTGGAGGGGAGTTTAAAAGGGGGGGAATATTTTTTAGAGGGGAAATTGGATCATAAAATTTCTTGAATCGTTCTCACATATTATATCTTCATTAAATACGTATAAAGTTGGTTATTCTGGAATAAATTTAAAAAATTAAATTTTTCTTGAGGGGGTGAAACTAAATTTTATGTCACGAAAAAAAATAATTGAGAATACCTACAATAAATTACAAAATTTCTTTTTTTCTATTTCTTGCACCCTGTGAATTGTATGTACTTACTTGAAGAACTGAAATATCTTATATGACGTCAATTTGGTACCATGATAAATTATGACCACTTCAGTTTGAGTCAAAATGGATTCAAAATTATGGCTGATTAAAATTTAAGCAATACTTGCTGAGCCTCAGAAATCTCAAGTATGATAAGCATAGACTATTTGATTCCTGCGACCAAAAAGAATACCGATCCCAATTCCATCTACAGAGGTGATGTTGAAGGGAATAGAGAGGGGTTATCGTCTTGGAAATATGATGGCAGATGAGAAAATAAAATAAAATTTTTCTTTATACTCTCATATCCTGGAATGGCATTAAATTATAAACCCATGAAATATCAGCCTCTTACATAAAGCTTAAGAGAGATGGGGAGGGGGAAGGGGGAGTTGAATAGGTAATAACTTCTAGATGGGAAATTGGATAATGAAATTATTTGAATCGCTCATATCTCCTCGCCAAATTTCAAGGTTGCACAAAATCACCTGAAAAATGATTCGAATCACGAATCGAATCATTTTCTTCACGATTCGAAATTTGAATCAGTTTTCGAATCATGTGGTGTAAAATTATGAATAGATAATTCGAATCAAAATTTTTCGTGAAATAATTCGAATCACAAAGAGTTTGAAAATTATTCAAGTAGTAAATACGAAATAAAAGGAGAAAAAGATTTGAATAATTTGAATCGTATATCATTGATTCATTTCGAATCGTAAGTCATTAAAAATGGATTCGTATCTTTAGAGAGGAATCAACTGGCTATCATAGAAATTATTTGAATTCGAATGTCGAATTGTGCTCGACACTGCCAAATGTATCTAGAAAGCTCAGACTTCGTTTGTAGAATTAGTTGGTAACGACGACATGTTTGCTTGAATTTCAGTCGAAATGGATCCAAAATGGCGTATAGTCAAAAGTTGAAAAATGCTTGAAGAACTTCTGAGTTGAAGAGCACTATACTATAATTAATAAGTTTTTTTTTTTTTTTTTTTCAATAAACGAAAAAATAGGGTAAATGTTTGGATCATTTCTTACTTATTTAGATCTCCTTATTTTTTTTTGAATTTTTTTTTGAATTTTTTTTTTACGTGTTGTGTGCTGCCGCTGAGGCCAGAGGCACGAGGGTAAGTAAAGCGGCTAGATCCTCGAAAGTAAACCTCTCTGTCTGATAAGAGGAGGTAAGCTTTATATGGAATTTAAAACAAAAAAAAAAAAAAGTAAAATCGATTTTGAATTTTTAAAACGAATATTTTCGGTCGTAAAATATTTCGGCAAAATATATCGATATGTTATCGTCATCGTGTAAGTCGACACGAAATTGATAGGATTAGGGTAGATTTTTGTAAAATCTCTCGTATAAAACTACTGGCACGATATTGGTACGGTGGAAAATTCCCCATAGTCGGCTGATTTATTCAATCACCTCGTTAGGGAAGGAAAAGGTGTGGAATTAATTAGCGCGGACGGAGGCTGGCGTAGACGAAATAGCGTCTTGGCGGGCCATTATAGTCAATGGTAAATAGAAGGTAATTGACCTGTCCCCACTTTTACGCGTGATTTAGCGTGTTTCGATTAGTAATGAGAGAAACGCCAGGGCGGCGGGAGCGAGCCGGAATGCCGAAACAGTCGAGTTTAGCGAGCGTCGTAATACGCCTACGTTCATTCATTATGCAACCGACGTTGACGAAGTGTTGATGAAGTATCGTATAGCGATGCCTACTCGGCTCAATCTTAGCGAACCGGAGGGAATTTCGGCCGGTATGAATTATGTATTATGCGCGAGGACGAAGCGTGCCGAAGAAATGGAATTCGTCGAGTGTGTTAATTAATTTAAACGACGAATGATTACAGTTTTTTAATCTTATAGGAGTTTTTTTCTCGTCGTAGGCTGATACGATTTTTCAGTCGCCCTCCGGTTATCGTTAATCTGGAAATGCTGTTGAAACGAACGTTGGGAAAAATTTATCGAAACGTTTGGAAAACACACAAAGATTTTCCGTTAGATTTAGTGCGTGGAAAATGCTTTCGATTTTCTGCCCTCTTTGATGTTTTCGCGTGTACGTTTAATCGCGATATCTATTCGTTTATGGGAGTAAAGCGACGATGGTAGTGTGGATGCGCGCGTTCTTTTCTGGTTTTTTTCATTCTTTCTGAATACTACGAGAGGCCAGAGTGATCAAACTGTACGATGTGCGGTACCGAGACATTAATGGCGGTGAAGCGATGATAATGGTCATTGTGATGGTACGGTATGTTTCAGCTCTTCTATATGTTCGGTTTGGTATTTCGCCCTTGAAAGTATCTTTTGAAGATTGCTCGAGTGTAACGTCGGCAACGATTTGTACTGGCAAGATGACTGCGCGAAGGTTACGGCGGCGCGGCGACCCGCTGTAACGACGTAGTTCTGAATGGTCGGTGCACCGAGCCACCGATGGTTATACAAAGTTGTAAAAGCGTATCTCGCTGCAAAGCTTAGGTGTATGCGGGTACGTGTTTTGAAAGGTGGTTGTGGCTTCGAGCATCGATTGAGGATCAGTGATGACTAAATTTGGAATTGCAAAGAGTCGGTTTTGACGATACACGTGGAGATTAAATTCATCACTTTCCTTTGAAATTTTTCTTTTTTGATTTTTTTGATTTTTTTTTTTAATGAAAAAATTCTACTTTTTTAAATACTTGTAATTAGCATTTAATGCAAGTGTTATGATGTAATAAAATAATGAATCATTTGAAAAATCTAGAATATTTTGTTGACGATCAAAAATTGTGATTTCTGATTTTTTCAAAGCAGTGATGAAATTATCTTCAAACATGCTTTATATGTCTATCAAGCGTTTTTTGACTCCTGGTATATCGCTTGACGATCTAACATAATTCGCTCATATACTTGTATAGCATACTGTGTAGGTGACACTATAACCCTTCAATTTGTGCCTTTCATTGTGTAGTTAATTTAATTCCAGCTAAAAAAAAAATAAAAATAAAAATAAATAAATAAATTATGAATGCTACTTTACTTTTTACTTTTTTTTTTTTGGAGAAAAATTGTATAAATTTTGCTGGTTTCAAAATTTTTCTCTATTTGTTATTATATTATAAATAACCTTGAATAATTTTTTCTATTTTTTATTGTACCTATTTTGGCTCGTTAATTCGATTTATTCATAAAAATTACAACTTGAGTGATTTTAATTTTTTTTTTTCAATAATTTTTCTTGCATAAGTATTTTGTTGATTTTTTCTAAAATTTTTTGGCTTAATTGACCTAACTTGGTATAAAGAGAGCACTCGAATATTTCTGAAAATCAAGTGGATAATCTGATATTTTTTGTATTTGTTTTAAAATTTCATTTTCTGATGTTCAGTTTTCTCGATTTCTTTGTTGTTGTTGTTGTTTTTCTATGTTTTTATCAACTTCCTTAACTACCCATTTTTCCATGATATGTTATTTTTCCATCATCTTCTTTAGATTTGGTTGAAAGCATCATGTTTGACAAAAAAAAGCTTGGGTTCCGAGTATCCTCACGGGAGAACTCAAATTTATATGTAGTATTATTCAAAAAATCATATTGTACTGTGATTTTATATTTTAAATGTTTCCAAGAACGAAGGGGGCTCGAGAGAATTTTTAATTTGAAGAGATTTTTGAAGAGAGTAGATTTTATTAATAAATTCGATTTTTTCCATTCGGTAGTATCAATAAGAATTAGCAGGGATTGGTGGGGGGGGGGAGAAGGGAGGATTAACGTATACCGTGCGTCCAAGTGATTCGGGTACAATGACTGAAAAAATCTGTATTGCAATTATTTAAAATTGTTTTTCTCAAATGCAAAGTAATTGTAATGCAGTTGAAATGAGTTTATTAGTTCTAAAATTCATTAAAATAATTTTAAAAATCATTTCTGATTTAGAAATTGTTGTTTAACTATTATTATGTTATCAACGAACTGAGATTTTTGCGCTTATTGTACCCGAATCACTTGGACGCACGGTATGGTCTTTTTATAGGTCATTTTATGGGCATTGAGAAAAAAAGAAGTAAATAAATTGAAGAGAAAGGTATGAAGAATCTGTATCCTTCGAACCCCCCCCCCCCCGCCTCCGCTCCTATCACACTATTTTTTATTATTATTTTAAATTCGGATTTTTATGTTTTGACAAACGTTGATAGCTCTGTAGACAATTAGACATGATGAATATAAATATTGCATTTTTTCTGAATATCGGGAGGAGAAAGGGGGAGGGGGAGAAGCACCGAACATTTCATTGATGGAAACGATTGGCGCGTGGTGGGCTGATAGAGGATTAGTGTACGAGTATGTTCGTTTTTCGGCGATTATTTTTCGCGACAATCGCGAGAAGAACAGATAGAGAATAAAATTTACGATACATCGGGCTAGTCGAAAGGTTTTCGAATGCGCGTACTGCAGGTTAATTACGACTATGTCGAGATATTTGAATCGAAACGAAGCGCGGGACCGACGCGACGCAAGTTTCAGGTAAGGTTGCTCGTCGGAGAGACTCGAGTTGTAGAGCGAAACGAGGAAATTTCTTTCGAAGTTGTCTATATCTTGACGTCGTGAATTTCACGGAAGGGGGAGAGGGGTTAGGTTATTTAATGCTGGAGAAATTAAACTACGAAGGATAATTTTTTCACATCCCCACCTCCTTCTTCGTGATAGGATCTGTTGTCATTTTCGAACGTACTTGATGTTCGTGCAGTGGAAGAACAGAGAACTGAATTATAGAATAATTCGGCTCATACGAGTCCGAAGGCACGATGGTTTTCGTAGTTTTGCTGTTCTCCCTAAAAAGAACGTTCGACGATGTGGTCACTGGCGATGAAAACATCGTGTACGCGGATCAACTTACCTGTCACGAAAACAACGTACGATTGCGGTTTACGAAGTCGACTCTCGTATCGAAAAATCTACACATCTCGTAATCGTCGAACGAACGTAACGAATACCTTCGTCGAAATGTCGTGTACGAATTGCGGTGCGAATGTGCGATGCGCGACCTGCGACCCGTACGCGAATAAAATAATATTTTCAATATCCGTATTATTGTACCAGTACGCGACGCAGATACAGACGAATAGGACGGAAGGGTGAAGCTAGCCCAAGTTATTACTAGGATTCCGATGATGGTTGTCGGTTCGCCGCCGATGCTAAAAGTTTTACGAGGAAATGAAGGAAAATACGCGAACGAGACGGGGATGAGGGGGCTTTACACTCGGCTTTCAAATAAATACCGAAATAGTTGTTATTTCATTGTTCGTATATATGTACAATATGTGTATGGTTAGCGATGTGCGAAGAACGGCGTAGTATTCGGCGAAAAGAAAGACGCAGCTTTTTGCAGGGGCGAATCGAAATAAAGAGCAGATATTATTCTCGCGTTTACGCTATACGTGGTTTGTTATTGTTACGTAGTCGTGTAGGTATTCGGAGAAGGAGGAGGCTTAAACTTAGGAATATAGATTTTATACGTTTTCAAAAAGGGAGAATTTTTTTTTCGTCAAATGTTTTTGCATTGGTCGGCCAAATTTGTACGTCGTATCGGTGTAATTGTTGCTCCGGTCGCGTAATCCGAACCGGGGGATTTTCGTATCGGCGTGAAACTAATTTACGTGCTAAGCTTTCGGCATTAAGGTTACAGGGCGGCGGGTTCTTTTGGACGTAGAAATTGCGACTCGGATTCGCTAATCCAAGTCGAGCGAATTAGAACGCGGCTCGGGATTAGAATGGAACGAGTACGACGTAGGCATTTTTTTAAATAATTTTTTTCACTTAGTCGTGCGGCCTCTACCCGGTAATTTCTGCTCTGCCCCTTTTACGTCCTTCTTTTACTTTCTAATTAGCGAAGAAATAAGGTACGCGAGTTAAGAATGGAAATGGCTGCATTGTTTTGGCCAGATAACCGACGAAATTATCGGTTGCGAGACACGTATACGTGTATTAGCCTTACGGGCGAAGATGCAGCGTACACGGTCGACTTATGACCACTGTAATTAACTTATTTTTAGAAGCGGCAGGCATTTGGCGATTAAAATTTTCATAATTTAGCGGTTTCGTATACCATTTCCGCCGCCGATGGTTGCTGGTTGCTAGCTCGAGCGTAACGTGTTCGGTGATGCGCGCGCATGCGAGCTCCGTAACAGGTTGAGTGGTCGGGTACGTGTTGTGCGCGGTGAACGCGTCGAGTACGAGTGGAGATTTAATTTATTTTGATTTTTGAATCGCATCGTGTAGTAGAGGAATTATACGTATATGTGTCTTTATTTATTGAAGGAAATAAATAAAGGCTTTTGGTACTGCGAATTGCAAATGATTGTGTACAAAGTTAACATGTTAGCTCAACTTGGGAGTTATGGAGATGGAAGAATGAAAGGTGTTCGAGTATGCCTGTCAATGTATCACGTGGCTGTAAGGATTGAAGGAAAGAATGGTGGTGATTTATTGACCTGTCGAATGTCAAGTATTTCTGAATTTTTACAATTATGTGATTTTCATGTACGAGTATTCTTGAATTTTGAATCGAAATTAAATGTTGTGTATAAGCTCAAGAGCTCAGTGTGAAGTTTGTGTGAGATTAAAATATGATCCTTTAATCTGGGTAATTTTGAATATAAAATGACGAATCATAAAAATTTTAGGGAGGCTTAAAAAGCTTCAAATATGTGATTATTGTAGGCAAGAAGCGCAACATACGCTAAATTCAATGCCTGTAGCACTTCACTCCCTTCGTTTCAGCTTTGGAGCATATTTGAAATGAACATAGTTCTCATTTTCTTGAAATCTTATCTCGCATGTGATAAGTATCATGAGACTGGTTTCGAACTCCCGTCCTCTTGGCAGCAGGTGAGGGGCGACGCAAATCCTGTTATCTCAAAAACGTACTTGCTGCTTTTCGAATCAAAATTGTGACTACGTCGCTGAATTAGAGCATGAAATTAGCATGGAAAATAACACTACCCCCAAAACATTTTAATGATTTGGAAGGAGATAAAAATTTTCAAAATTTGGGCATTTTGTATCTTTAGAGTTTTTTGAAAGATAGCGAGTCCCAAATCATTTTATTGATTTTAGGGAGAGCTAGAAATTTTTAAAATTTGGCTGTTTAATATTTTTTACGATTTTTTCAAGAATCGTTTTCTTAGTATTTCTTTTGAAAAAATACGTAAATTACGGAATTTCCAAATTTTGAAAATTTTTAGCACCCCCCCCCTTACTCCGCCAAAAATGTTTGGTAGATCTCATCTTCACAAAATAATGGTCTTTTTATTTTTTTTTAATTTTTTTATTATTTTATTATTTTATTATTTTATTATTATTATTATTATTTTTTTTTTTGGTTAATGATAAATAGTGAATTTAATTTGCATTTTTTAAGAACTAAACATGTAAAAATTTCCAATTTTTATCTCACAGGAATTTTCAAAGCATGGATTATTTCGTGAGATTATTCAATTAATTAATTTATGAAACTATTAGATACTTTGGGAACCCCTGTGATGCAGAAATTGGGCATATTTAGCCTTCGGAGCTGTAAAAACTTCACATCAACCTCATACTGAGCACCTAATCAGGATCGAGGAATCTAGAATTAGCTATATTCGCACCTCCCTTTTAAATTTTCTCTTAAATCTAATGAAAAGTTCTCAACAGTTTATTGAAAAAAAAATCATTTAGAGTTATGAACATTTTTATAATCTAAAATTGAGATATCTGCATTCGCTCAGAAACCAGCGCCTAAGAGCACCCTCTTCCCCCTTTTTTTTTGTTCATTATTGAACATTCTTAAACTTTGGTACTTTGTCATTTTCTTTTTTTTTGAAACGATTAAATTTTCTAAAAACTTGCAGAGTAAATTTTTGGTCTTCAGATGACAATATATAATTGTAGGATGCAAAAATTTCAAATTATGGGAATAATAACTTTTTTTGAAATTTCGACCTATTTTTTGCACGTGTTTCCATTAGTTTTGAAAATTGATTTTTTTTTCAGTTTTTCTGCCGATTATTTGACAATTCTTTGCATTTTTCGGAAAGAATCGAAAATCTTTTCATCGTAGTGCCAGTGCTTTTCATTAATAATAAGTCTTTTAGAATATGCAGTAATTTTTCGACAAGTCCTGAGCAGTTTCTTCATGCCTTAACCTCTCAGTTGCTGTCAGTATCAGTTTCAGTCTTTAGAACACCTTTTTTTTTTCAAATTTGAAGGTTAATAACTTCGACTCTTCGTGCGCAACGCTGAGGTGAAGAAGAGGAGTCTGAAATGCACTATTGGAGTAAAAATTTCGATCTTCTTTCGGTCGATTAATTTAGCGTGAAAAATCACATTTGAGGACGGATACCGAAACGAACGTATGATCGGAAATGCTTGTACCTTCACCTTGATGAGTGTAAAATACCAGCGTGGATGGTCAAACCGCTGGGCTGAAATACAAATCACGCTCGACCAGACTGGTATATGGTATAGCGTGTTTAAATCCGAATACTACCGCAGTTCGCCAAAAATATCGTTAATCAAGGCGATACCGTGTATAGGCGACGGTACAAAGCAAACAATTCGTTAACTCGATAAGCTCGGCTTTTGTAAACGACTCCTAAAAAGCGGGAAAGGGAAATGTCGACGATAGTCGCGCTTTGTCCATCATTTTCGCCTCATTAATGTTCGGGCGCATCGCTCATCAGCTCCGCAACGATGCTTTTTCGCTCATCATTTAGCGTTAGCGAGGCAAAAAAAAAATACATATAAAATAAATATTATAACAAAGCTAACGACACGAAACCACTTTATCGAATTCGAGTACATTTGTAATTTGTTCGATGTAGTATTTTTCTCTCTCTCTCGACATTCCAATTTATCCACGTTCGTGCGATATTGTCAACTAAAATGGTGATTTTTTCCACATGCTAAAACCTCGTTTGTGTAATGTCCGTTTTGTTGACTTTTTTTTTTTCCGGCGTCATTTTTTTGTATTCGCGTATACGTTAACGAGACGTATGTAAGGTTGGAAAGCGAGCTTATTACTTTTGATGGGTTGGTAATTAACGTGGTCGGTGCTGATGGTAGCCGGCGGCGATCGTGTTGCAGTAGTGGATGCGAAAAATTTCTACGTGTTCGTTAATTTGGCCGAGTCTGACGGGGTCGTGTCATCGAGCTTTAACCTATATCTTTGTACGTGTGCTCGGCGAAAATCAAGCTACCGTGTGGCGTGTATTCGCTGGATTATCAGAATAGCCGATCATTACGGTCGGGCGAGCGAATCGGCCAAATTGAAGGGTTAAGATAGCCGCGGTATTGCGTACGATAGGACGAACGGCCGCGATCTATTTCCTCGGTTGACGTATACGCGAAAAGTGAAACGCTACGTCTATCTTAATACGCTCTTGTCAACCTGCTAATCTAGCCGATTAAAAACCTAGCATCTTGCGACCGTTGTAATTAATTACGGACTCGCGTCCCCGCGTCGCCTGCGCACCTGGGTACGTGGATGTATTAACGACGTATTGTTCGGCGTCGGCCGACTTTCTATCGTGTTCCAGGTGGCTTCACGCCGAGTAGAAAATTTTTACAAGCTATCCAAAAACATTACCGATTAATTATCCGGGTTCGAGAGAAAAATAAAAATTTCCCCCTCGTAGTAGATTTTCATCGGCCGTGTGTATCCCACATCCCACATCCTAGCTGTGCCCAGTGTACTCGGGTAAACGAGCCCGGGACAAACGTTGGCAATTTTTTTGCGACCGACTTTACGAGCAATGCATGGTACCGTGTACACGTATGTAACGGTATTTTAGCGAGAAAATTACTGGGTTTGTGTGCGTGAACACGTGTATCGTTAGAATAATCTCGACTCTTCTTCGTGTAATGAAGTATCATCTTCGTATATGCGATTCGGTTTCGTTGCTCGTATGTACTGTTCGAGCGAATCGGTCTGTCTCTCTCGTCATTACGGGGATATGTGTGTGGTTGTTTTTGTTGTCTTGGTTTCCTCTTCTTTTTTTTTTTTTTGCTCTCTTCGTGTTGTATATGTTATTATTGTTATTATCTTTACTCTACGTCGAGTATTTGTACATGTATTATCTTGTTCTTTTATTTCGCCATGTATTTTTTTTTTCTCTGTTTAATTTTAATTTTACTTTTTTTCTCATTTCTTACCGTTTCTTAATTCCGTGCTTGGTTGAATGCTCGAGCTCAAAGGTGAGCACGCAGCGTGATTATTTCGGCACCCATATCCAGATGTAATGTTTCTCCGACTCGATGGTGGACTCGAGTTCTCACACCAGTGGGCTCGTTCTGGCCTGCTTTATTGTTCTGCGATTGGGCTCAGCTGAGATTGAGATGAAGGAATGAGACAGGGTTGGGGAAAGGAGAGGTAAGAGGGGCAGATTGTCCTCGCGCCCTGCTTCGTGAAAAGAGCTGAAGACTAATATTAAAGGTTAAAAAAAAAAATTTAATTGTAATTTTTTTTTAAAAAAATTGGGAATAGAGATTGAAAATTATTTTTGCTCTGAGATCAGTCTTGGCTTTTTCTTGCTCGGAAGAGATACTTCAAGTTCAGCATAAATATATTTCGTGGTATCCTCTCCCCCCCCCTCCCTTCATTGGTGTACATGGTACAGTTGAAAAAAAGCACCGAAAAAAAATTCTAAAAAAATTGGATTTGAAAAAAAAAATACATGCAGATACAGAGTCGTCATCATAATGGTAATGATCCTTCTATTTTCATGTAATGAAAGCAAAGTACATACTGAATATTAGGTTTACAGTTCTAATACCAGAATTGCTCTTATTGGTCAGTTCAGTCGTGGAATCAAATTTTATGTTTAGCTTACTCAGATAGATTTGTGCACAATAGTAATATATATATAATATATGTATATTGTATATATAGATATAGTTTTAGTCATAGTGGTGCCCGTTTTAAGCATACGAAGTCATTGTGGTGCTCGTTTTTAACGTTGTGGTGCCCAAATCGAGCGCCACAAGGTCTTTAAGCTAAAAACTATCAGAAAATGATCGTCTCACCTCTCTGGGTCCACAGCTGAAGTTTTAGGGGTGGGCACTACAATGACTACATTTATATATTAAAAATTAAACCCCTTATAAATACTGGAGTTTATGGTGTATATGCCTTGTGGTGCCCGATATGAAATCCTCAGAAGACACTTTCTTTGTGGTGCCCGGCATATGGCTGGGCGCCTCATAGTTCAAAATATGCTAGGGCACCACAAGATATTGAATACGTATATTCATATATATACAATATTGAAATAAGACAGATGAATTTTCTAAAATCAAATATTGCAGTTTCTGAAATTGCCAACTTTTGAAATTCACCAACTTGCCAACTTTCGTAAAATTGAAAAAATTTCTTTCACGCTTAACTCGTTGTATTTCTTACGAATTTAAAAAAATTAGTTGAAAAAAAAAATCATAAAATAGGTGCGAAAAATTAGAGTATTTACATGAGTGAGCTTTTCACCATTTTTGGTAGATTTTACGTATAAAGCAAAAGAAAGAATCTTTTTTTTTTAATCATTTGAAATACTTCCTTTTTTATAAAATATTTTTCACCTCGCTTTCGACTAGTATTTGAGATAAAACTGGCATGTTAGCAAGCATTATTATTTCGAATAAACTTTTTGTTCAGTCGATGAAATTGTTTCTATCACTTAGGAGTTGTTAAGTTTGAAATTTGAGAGTTTTTTAGTATCCACTTGGAAGTTTCAAAACCCATGTCACGATATTTTGCGAAATATTTGTCACGGTAGCAACTGTGAAGCTTGTGCTCGCGTGTTGAGATCTAGTTTCGTGATAAATAAGTTACTCATCATTACCGTCCCTGTGGTATGTTTGTGTGTAGAATGGAGTAAAGAACTCTTTTTGCAGGTGTAGATGTTTTTAAGAGCTAAATTTTTTCATTATGGAATGAATATTGAATATGAATAAATTTTTTATTTTGTGTCAGTGTGGATTGTAGACTTCATATTTTTGTATCAAAGATCGATTATGAGGTATGAATGGTTGTGAATCGTTGACTCTACTATCGTAGTATCGTTTTAGTATATTAATAGGCTTTAACAGTGTAATTGTTGGTCATCTTTCATTGCAGAATTACTCCGTAGCCTCTGTATATAAATGCAATGCTTCGACAATTGAATTTGATTAATATCGAATAGGTGCTGATAATATTGTTACTATTGGTATTATTCATTTAATTAATGATTTAGTTGAATTATTTTTTTTATGCATAAATTTATTATTTTTTAATAAATTAATTTCATAATTTCAATTACATGTATTACATTGAACCTAATTTATTCATTCAAAATTGAAAATATAATTATTTTTTATTTTTTCAACTCAAAGAGGAATTATTATGTACTGAATTTTTGCGTCACAATCTTACTTCGAAATTATTTCACATAAATGTTTTAATATCAAAATGATTAGAAGCCCTGTGTAATAAAATTGGCTTGTAATTTGAGAATTGCACTCCATAGAAGTTTGTCGTGAGTTCTTTCTAATCAGTCTTCAATTCTGAGCAGATAAATTGTCGTTCTAAATACATTATTACAGGACCTCATAATCACAATTTAAGCTACTATTTGTCGATATGGAGGCGAGTTCTCGTAGAAAATATACTCATGGGCACTGGCACTCTATAATCATAGATATGTGAAAAATACTGATAAATAATTTTTTGTATGATGTCAATGGTGAAGTGGTAATTTCCTTCTTTTTTCCCCTTATCTCTCTGAAGGAATTGATTTAATTCAAAAATCAACATACATCTTGTTATTACACTTTCTGCTTTTATTTTTCATCTGTTTAGGTAGAAACAGTGAATAATATATAGTTGATTTTTTTGGGGGGAGGGGTGAGGGAGAGGAGGGTGGTACTTGCTACAAAATATTATAAGAAACCTCGAAGAAGGTTATGAATTTCCATTTCACAAATTATTTAGACACCCTTAAAGGCTACATGGTGCAAATTCCAAATTTGAAAAATTCATAATTCCACCCCTGCTCCCTCCCATCATCTAAATGGATGATAACAACTGATATTTTTTTATGAGGTGCTGCTGTGACACATTCCACTAAAATTTGTCAAATTTAAATCCGAAAATCTTGAATATTTATGTATACTTATTGTATGTATTTCTTTTAATAAACTGGATATGAAATTTAACTGTTTGAAATATATATTTAAAATTTAATTTGTAGTGTGGTTGAATTTAATAATTATGCATATTTAATGTGAAAAAAAAAAAAATTATTTCGTTTGATGGAGAATATTGTGGTGTGAAGTGGACGAGACACATTATAATTTTCGACTGGTATTTTCAATCTTAAAAGAAAATTTTCAAAAATTTGCCAAGTACATTGTAAAAGAGATGGTTTTCCTATCGGTAAATTCTCCTTTCAAATTCAACAGTGGAGCTTCATGCTTAACGACCTCTCTTTATAACTACAAATGAGGTACAAGTTCATGATGATAGCTATAATAAAAATAAAACCAACTAATAATGTATTTTTTATTTTTTTTTTTTTTTTTGGATCTTGAAAAATTTTTCATATGTCTCGAGAACAAGATAAATTATAAAAAAAATCCACGCATTTAAACGTATACTCTTTGATTACCGACGCTCTGGGTGACATAAGGATGTACAATCTGTCCACTCTCCTCTATAACAAATGTTTTTCTCTTTGATGTCGATGCTATACACACGCAGCGAATATGCATTAAGCTAACGCGCGGTATTTCATTACCGCTGGTCATCGCGTCGCGCCGTTAAAGTTGGCCTTATATTTGATACGTGCGGTAAACGAAGTCGTCGGTATTGTACGGGTTTGATTTAGTATAGCGGTGATTTACAAGCTTGTTATGCGTTTTACATGTTGCACGCAATATATGGCGAGCAAATTAGCGTCGATAATATAGATAGCGTTGGCCGGTTCGGTCGCGATTTTATTTCGGCTGGTTTTAATTTCGACGAGGTATGTGCGCCAGCGCGCGTGTTAATTGCGACGAAGGTACGCTGATTTTTGATACTGGCATTGGTAACGTTGTTAATGACGTTCGACGTCCGTCATCGTCCGATGTGTAACGTTATTATAGCGCGAAAACTCGACGGTTGAATTTTAAAGTATGGCGGAGCGTTTCGGGTGCTCGAATGGTATTTCGTAAGCAGCGCCCGGGGATGTTGGGGAATTGATTCGCCTCGTGCCAGAAAATTAGGGATTACCAATGTGCGATGTAGTATGGGTAAATCCACCGGGCTCGTTGTGTACTCGTACATGGTAATTACGTCGGGGTTACGGCGTAAATTACGCTGGTAGTCGGAGATCAGCGAATGTGTAATTAAAATCGACGCTGTTCGGAACCGATATTAGCTCGATGGTGGAATTCGCCGAAAATCATTCCTCTCGAACGATTCTTGTTCGGTGGAAAATTTCCGAGTAATTTTACTATTCACAAGAGCACTCGCCAGTGTCCTTGGTAACGTTATAGTTATCCTCGCATGCTCGACGTGTCGAAATGAAGACGTGAAAAAAGAATGGTACTTGGTGAAATAAAAATTAAAGGCGTTATAATAGCCATACGAGGGCTTTAATTAGGCGAAGAAAAGTACTCGTTTAACGCCCCTAAAGTATTCGCAATTAGGACGGCACGCGATAATTATATTCTCAAATCAGGTTTTAATTACAGAATGCGAATTGGCGCGGTTTTTCAAACGTCCACCAAATAGGTATAAAAATATTTTGGGAACCTCTGTCATCTATTCGCGCTAGAACGGTAACATGCCGCCGTGAAAAGATATATAGAGGTTTAATTCGCCTCCGTTATCCTGCGCGTCGTCCTGTTGCATTTCGATCGGCGACGCGCGGACGAGGTGCGGAGTAGAGGACGGGTCTTTTTTAAAATTCATTTTCAATCGCCAAGTTAATAAAATTCTTAACGCGTAACATAATTTGATACTTCGCTCCACTCGGCGTTTTTTTTTCCTTTCTTCTTTCTTCTGTGGACGGTAACAGCGTGCCAGCTTAGCTAAACAATTTACCGAACTTTTATCATCCTTTTTGTCATTTTATACCCGCGTCCCGCGCTCCCCACCGATTTTGAAAGGTCGTATTACAAAGTTTCTTGGATGCGGATTTTTCCAGCGGCTGCTCTCTCGCTGGTTTGCGCTAAAGAGCGAACGATTAATTAACGGCTATGGGGGAATATCGAAGGGTGATTGGGTTTTACGAAAGGCTATGATGCTAATCGAACGACGCTTAGATGGTGAATTTTTTTTTTTCACTTCGTGTTTGATGTATTTTATTTGGAAATGGGGGAGGGAATTTTTTCGAGATGTCATTTTTCTTTCGTTCATTCCTTGGAAATGCGATCGTTGATGGAAATACGAGTAGAGTGTGGACTTGGTTCGTAATTTTTGAAAATATTTCGCTATTCTGTTGCCATATTTTATCGATGTAAGTACTTCGGGGAATTTTAAAAGCTGCATTGTTGCGAGATTCGAAGAGCTAGCTTTAATCTAGACTGGTTACTGCATTATGTAAAAATTTCTCGTGCGATGGAACGTTTGCGTTTTCGAATTCCAGTGACGTTTTTGTCGCATTGATGTATCTTATTTTGCATCGGTATGCTTGCATTGCCAGCTGTGGAATCTGCGAATAAGAGTGAGACTTACCTGAAAGAAGAATTTTTGTTGCAAACAAAAGTTCCGTATGATAGTTATTATACGATTAGATGCATTTTACGAGTATTTTATTTTTATCCTTAATTTAAATCTAGACTTTTTGAGGAATTAATTCCAAGTTGCAATTTTATTTCGGAAATATCTAGACTAGCCTTTCAAACAACATATCGAAAGTTCCCATTGTTAGGTGAGGAAAGTAGATCACCAAGGTAGAAAAATTGAAACCCCTAAAAACGAGTTTTCTGCCCTTTTTCTTCAAGGATCGATTCAAGTTGAGATCGACACAGTGAAAAAGCCCACGAAATTTTCAACGCCAGTTTTACTATAAAATCAATCATAACTTCGTCACACGATTAGTACATTATGTTTAAATTGGTACACTCATTGAAGTACAAAACGTTATTATTCATTTAATTCTATACGTATGTATTTGTTTCTTTGTTACAGGTAAGTTTCGAGAATACGAACTGATCATTATAACGAATACGCGAACAGATGGTGAAGTATTGTATTATTTTAATTTCGCTATTTTATACGAGTATATTTTACGTTCTCTACATATTTTACTGGCTAGTAATTATTTCGTATATTGTTATCTAATTTTGGCACAGTGCGGCCACTCCGTCCTGTTTTGGGTTGGATTGAAACATTTGTGTTCCTCTCCACTTTTCTATAGGCAGTTATTTGAAAATCATTCCGAAAAAGGCAGTTATTTTAGAATTTTTAAATTAATGAGATGAGCACAGTAATTTTCGAAATTTTTTTGGCAGAAAATGCGTCTTTTGTGGTTCGAACTACGCATCTATTTCTGTGGGCCACACTTTTCATCGATCATAGTGGCAATTGATGTATTGCTATGTTATTTACAACGGCGCATTTGAGGGGTCCCAAATTTGTATTTCTCTCGCGAGCTTTTTTACTGCTTAAAATTAATTTCAAAAACAACGCTTCACGTGCATTGATTCCGAGGCTATCAAACTCATCGGCAAAATAACGAAAATATTATTAGGAACTGGAGATCGATGAATATGTGTAAAACTCATTCAGACTGTTCATACTAATGATGGGAAGTCATTTTCAGAAATATGTTCTTACCTTTTATCGCCTGAGAATATAAACTAGAATCATTGAATGAGGAGAAATAGCTTTTTACCCAGAGTATGTGTAGAGGGCTGAAATTCGAGATGAAGACAGTGGAGAAGTATGGATAGCACTATCGCCAGAAAATTCAAAATTCTTGAAAAAGTCTTACAACTCTTAAGGGTCGTTTTCACGGTGATAGTTCTATCGCAATAGTACTATCATAAGAAAACTGCGATAGTTACTTAACATGACAGTGGTTGTTTATACGACATATCTACTATCATGCTATTAAGACCATCAAATTTTGATAAGAGGTGCAACTAATGAGAGAAAAAAAGGAAATTGTATAGTTCATGATGAACAGATCGTAAAGAACATCGATATTATTAAGTTATACCTACCGCACACTACGGATTTTACTTCTTAATATTTTTACATCCTCAAATAGAAATTTTTCCTTGAGAGTGGCCTTTGCCACATCCCTTTTCTCCCGATTTGTATAATTGGAGTAGGTGGGATAAATCCCAGTAGTAGGGGTTTTTCTCATATACCCTCAAAAATTATAAAATTCGAGTTTTGACAAATTAATGTAGTATTAATAAGTTGAAAACTCAGCTAAAAAATTATAATTTCAGAAAATACTATCGCACTATCGCATGCATGCTGCGATAGTACGATAGTGCTGTCGCATAGGTAATAGGGAACTCTCACGAGTGTTTACACGTGATAGTTACATGATAGTAATGTCACGATAGCAACTATCGCGATAGAACTATCACCGTGAAAACGACCCTTTATTAATCATCTCCCATCATTCATATGACCAGTTTTCGAAATAACGATTTTTTCGATTATCGATTTTTTTTAATAATGATTCATCTGATTATCAATGATCGTAAAAATCGATTTACTCGACTATCAACTATTTAAATATCGATTCATGAGATTTTCAATTATTTTCAGGGATTTTCTCGATTATTAGTTATTTTACGTAATCTTTTAGATATCGATTTATTCGGTAATCGATTACCATTAATATAGTTTTATAGAGTTATTATAATTTCTACCTTCCTAAACAATATCGTTCATTTTTAGTGAACGACTGAAATTCGTTTGTGATTTGAATCATCAGCTGATTTGTGTTTTTATTTTACGAGTTAGTCGAGGTAATTTACCACATTCCAACTTGCTGATTGGTTGCTACACGCGTGACGTATGGCCAATGGCCAATTAGAACGTAGACCAGTCATTGTAAATACTCTATTACGTTTCTTTTCGAATGCTTTTAAGTATCGTTTTCCTGTAGTGTTTATTGTTTTAGATAGAGAATAATGTGATTATCGATAATGATTTTGAGTATCGATTTTTTTACTATCGATTGTGTAATTTATTAAATTATCGATTATTCCAATTATTAATTTTTTTACAATCGATAGTGTTTTGGATATCGATATATACAATAATCGATTATCGTTAATATCGATTTTTAAACATCGATTGTTTTCATATATTTCTCCAATTGTGAATGATTAAAAATATCGATTTTTTCGACTATTGGTTGTACAATTTTTTTGATGAGTCATTACAATCGATTGTGTCAACTATCGATAATTTTAAATATCGATTTCCTCAGCTATTGGTTGTTTTAGTCTCTTGAATATCGATATATACAGTAGACGATTATCGTTAATATCGATTTTTAAACATCGATTGTTTTAATATCGATTTTTTTAATTGCCAATTATTAAAAATATCGATATTGTCGACTAGTGATTGTTCAATTTATTTGATTATTGATTGCCATCGATTCTGTCGACCATCGATTGTTGTAAATGACGATTTTCTGGTTCATCGATTGTTTTACTTTTGAATACAGATTTATTTGATTATCGAATGTGAATTATCATAATTATCAGTTTTTAGACGTAGGATTGTTTTAAAGTTCATATTATTCAATTTTAGATTATCGTAATTGATGTATCGATTTCGTCCACGATCAATTGTTTTGGTTCGATTTTTTAGACTGTTAGTTGCCTTGAATGCTGATTTATTCAAGTATTAATTTTTCAACTTATCGATAATTTTGCATATCATTTTTTTTATCGATTTTCCCATCATCAACTATTTACATTGTTGGTTATTTTGATTTTTTATGTTCGACTTACTTTTCCAATAATTTTCCAATTACTACCTTGAGCTATCGATCACCTTGAAGATCGAATTTGTAAATACGCAACATTCTATTGTTTCTTGTCTCAATTGTTTCATTTTTCGAATATTTGAACCATCGGTTTCTTCGATTGATATTCAATTTTACCTCCCTGGAATTAAGTATATATTGGAATGGTGAAAACATTTTCACGCTATGCCAGAGCGTAATACGTCGAAATTCGCGTATATACTTATCACCTATCATTAGTGGCTTTACGCGAGTAATCCCTTTCACTGTCGGTCCGAAAGAAAACGCGTTTCGCATCGCATTAGTTAATCTCGAGAGTAGCGAAGTTTGCGCCACTAATGCCGCAACGATTGACGGAGCGGTGTTAGAACTCGTCGAGAAAGGCGGCCTCTACGTCCGCGCGAGGCTTGTAAATTTTAAAATAAAAGTACAAAAGAGTACCGTAGCAGAAGAGAACGTGAGGTATACGCGTAAAAAGTTGAGCTCGATGTAGTTCAAAAGTTGCCATCTTTACGGCGGCGGATTGACGATGGCACGGAGAGAGGGTTGTGCGTGCGTGTATATTAAGAACGTTCTCGCGTCGTATTTTCATAATTTACGAGGCAATATACTAATTGCGGTCTAGGCGGAGTTGGAAGGGGCTGGTGCGCGGGATCGCGAATGTAGGAATTTTTTGACACGTGTCTGTTGGTTGCTTGACGGGCGAGAGGGAGAGAATTTTTTGCGGGCTTTTTTGACGCGTTGGAACGAGGTTTCGATAAATAAGTGTTTCGGTGGAGCGATTGGTCGGTGGGGAGGGGAAGTGAAGCGATTAGCGGTGCTTTTCGAATTTCGACGTGTACGGGATGGTTCGTTAACCGGTCGCGTAGAAGTTTAGTTAGTCGAAGTGTACGCGGTTAATGCTGGCAGCGTGTGTAGTAAAGGGTGAAGGATTTATATTCGACGAAGGATTAAGACGAAACTTAATAATAAGTAGGTTATAGGTATTATAAGAATGGCTGGTTAAACGTCGACGACGGCGAATTTCGTACGGTTGTTTGGGAAAAGCTGACACACGGGTATCGGAATGTATCGCGTATCGGGGTCCGGTCGCGAATTAATCCTTGAGAATGGAAACTCGTTGGAGCGAAAAAATTTCCAATTTATATTTTTTACGCGGTATTTACATGTTAGGCGAGGGCTAATGGCCGGCGTGGATTATGAATCGGCGAATGGTTCGCGTAATCGCGTTAGCTGTAGCGCGGTAGCTCGCTAAGACGTATTAGAGCGTGTGGGACGGATCGAGCGAGTGGTGCGCGCGCCGGCATCGTAGACGTCGATTTAAACGCGTTCGTATACCGATAATTTGATTACTTTGTAGAAAAAAAATTACCTCGAACCGAGGTATCGGTGTTGCGCAATTTTATGCAGGTATTATGGTCTCGGTCGGCGGAACGTGATTGTGGACGTGAAAGCGCGCGTATTGTGGCGCGTTTCTACGAAATTATAGCTTTATCGATATTGTCTCGGCGATCGAGTCGGTTATTTTATTACTCCTCTGGTCGTTGTTTGCGGTGTTCGAGTCGCAGCTTTATACCGCACTGATAACATGGTACGCGACCGGTTGACCTTCTAATAGAGCCGTTGTCTTCGAGGAGACACTTTCTTTCGAAATTACAAATCTACGTACTCTACAGCCCCTGCGGCCCTCGGGGCCAGAAATTTGCCAAATGTAGGTTCCACTCAACTCGTCGAAGTTTTCTACGTACTTATAGCCAGTTTGACGACCGAACCGGTTACGTACGAAATTTTTTGGCTCCGTTCCCTGCGCTGTTGTAACGTTCACGTTTCCTTCTCACCTTGGTAGACGTTTTATTATTTTTGTTTTCGGTATTCGAACGACGAACACGTAATAACGAATGAATTCACGTTCGTCTGTGTGTAGCGAATGAGTAGTTCCCGTCTTTGTGGCGGATGGACGGATGGACAGTTAATGGAGCATTCCCACCGGATAGTCTACGCGTGGTCGGGCCAAAGGGGAAATTTATATAGCCGATGAATTCCATCGTGCATGCTGGAAGATCGCTCGGTCGGTTTTCTTTCGTGTATTCGAGGCGACGGTGACTAATAGAGAAGTAATTAATGGCATAACTCGTTCGATCGAGTTTATCGGTAGATTGGTTCGGTAACGGCGATGAGAAAAATAAGACGAGAATTTCGATTTGGTCATCGTTTGCGTAATTTTAGGCGGGAAAACACGTTTCGGGAAATTTGTCACCGGTGGATTTTTTTTGGCGGAGTATCGCTTTATTTGTTCGGTATTTGTGGCCCGCAGTTACGCTGGGAATATTCGGCGTTCGTGGAATAACAATCGGAACGACGGTGACCTAGAAAAGCGCCATTGTAATGTGTTATTTTGGAACACGATGGACGTTGTTGGTTTTCCGCAAATTACCATTATCTGTAAATAAAACAGAACACGTGAATAAATCAACGATGAGTGATGTAGGTGTTGAAGCGTGGTGAAGAAATATTTTATATTCGAGATTGGAATGGTATCGGTGACGAGACTGACGTCTGTTCGCTCTTCAGAGCTTTGCGGATCTTCTATGGATGGTCCCGGTTACACCATGTTGCCACTCACAAATCCAACGTGTATAATTCACCTAACCTGATTTGATATACTATAACAATTAGTATAATAATTCAAAAATGTTAATACGAGATTTAGAGTAGCATGATTTTCTTTCCTTGTTTATTCCCTAAAATATACCTTTAGCATTTCGTACTTGTATTGAAATTCGGATCTCTGAAGTCTATGGTATACAGTTGATACATATGACGTACAGCTTATTAGATACAATGTATTTTCATTTTATCATGTTTAAGTGCCGTATGCAGACTGATGGTCAAGGGGGGGGGGGTCCTGCAAAAATTTGAAATATAAAAATCTGTTGGGTAGGCTCAAAATTTTGCGATTTTATTACTATTGATTATTTGCATATTACATTTTCGTTGTTCCTTATTTGTATATGGCAAAAATACTATTTTTGAAATAACCAAGGGGGTCCAGACCCCCTGGATCTCCCCCCCCTTAAATACGCCACAGTCATGTTTCCATCCCATTAAAAAATTCGGTAGCCATCGATTCAGCGAAGTAGGTTATTGGACATTTGGTTATCAGCGGGAGAATCCGGCGCGAATGTGTAAGAGATTAGCGAGCAGAATATTCAAGATAAGGAATATCATACGAGTTCCTATTCCTTGAATTTTTTGCAATACTTTTGCTCGTAATATTTTCTAGTTTGAACATGAAAATTATTCGGAATCAGTTTTTTCAATTCCTTAGGGTCTTCAGTGGACCTCAAATTGTGCATGGGAGTGCTAGATGAGATTAGTGACTTTAGAAATGAATTATTTTTTGTTTGTTAAATCTTTGAATTTAATTTTAGTCAAGTTCAATTAAATAATTTTCTTCAAAATTAAAGCGTTCTTGAAATTAAGAATTAAAAATTTTTGGGAAAAATATTTCGACTTCAAAATTTTTTTTCAAATAATTTTCTAAAAATTCACTATCATTCGTGACAGAAAATAGAGTAGCAATGGCAATTTATTTCCCCATGATGGAATGGGGCTGGGTGGTGGTTAGGAAAAATCATTTGACTTCTCCTAATCACTTTGAATTTCAAATTTATTTTTAAACATTCCGAAAAACGATTTATCCTTCATCATATCTAATTAATGAAAACACTAACATGATAAACATTGAACAAAATAATACTTATGTTTTAAATTCCTATTAAGTTGGTGTTGTTAAAAGTGTTATGAAATAAATTGTGGGAAGATACTTTAAAAAAATAAAATAAAATAAAAAATAATGAACACCCATTTGGAGTCTTTGGAGAATTATCAACTTTTGTGAACTATTATTTAAAATTTCCTATTAGTATTATTATTATTATTATTATTATTATTATCATCATCATTTCTATTTTAGTTTTAAAAGATCAAAAGAAAATTAATATTAATTGAAGTGCATGAGACCTCTGAGAATTATTAGGCTGTCAGTTCTTGTCAGTTCTAAATGTATATTTTGCTGTTTTTGTTGTTGTTATTTTCAAAAATACATAACACTTGTTGAAATTTCACCTTTTAATGTGAAATTTAATTACATCTTCAATGCGTTTCCCCTCACCCCTCTCTCTTCCTTGACCACCTAGAGGGATCATCACGTATGCTATATATAATCTGTCGAATCTCTCAGCCCTCTCCTCCCCCTCCAGAAAGCTTCTGTCACTACTATTGATTATTTGTAGATTTTAGAAATATGCAAATCAATTTTTTTTAGGAATTTTTATTTACTATTTTCTAAATCTAGAGTAGTTAGCATCAAAGGATTGGTTTACTCTTTAAGTGGGACTTGGATGAATTTCCTCACTATGCAGATAGAATCCTTTCATGGTGTAATTCATGTCCGTTCAGGTTTAGAGTGAGATAGTGTCTAGACGAATTTTTCAGAAATGTTCGCTTCTATATTTTTTTGAAACCAGCTGTTTTTCTGAATCTTTCATTAGGTCGTAACTGTAATTTTTTTCGATAATTGAGGAGCTCTTTAAATTTGTTGTCAGAGTTCAGCTTCGAAAGAAATTCATTGGGTCCTAAAATTTCATCAAGTTGAGCTCAAGGATTTCGATCATATTTTTACAAATTAATTTTCTGTAAAATAATTGAAATTGAATTTCGTGCGGAGCTTTATTATTTTCTTGATATTCGCTTGTTCCTATAATTTTACATGGTAGTGTAATTTTTTGAAAGCTTATTGTTCGATAATTTTCTAATGATTTAAATTTTTTTTTAATTTAATTATCCAAATGGAATTCTTCGCCAAATTAATTTTTGGTGGTGGCGAAATGGAGGGAAAAGGGGAAGTGGACATTCAGGTGTTTCAAAAATTTGATTCAATATTTTGAAAATTCTCAAAAAGCAAGAGCTTAACGATTTCAAGCGATTTTTTCATCTTTGTTTCTCGATCGAAGTTGTTTGGATGAACTCCAACCTAATCACGAATTTAGAGGACAAATGGACTGAATACCCCTGATAAAAACATTCTATGGTTGCTGATGACTCCTGTAACTATTGATAGACTTTTGCTGAGCAAAAAAAAACTCGCATTAGCGACTGCTATGGAAAAGGTGAAAAAACGATTTACAAGTGATGGTATTAAATTTTTTTTGCTACTTTATCTAGCTTAATCGTAATTGTGGTCACATGATGTTGTACCATTTTTGAGGGTATATTCCTTTCCTAATTTTGGTAGCCTCTAAATGCCCATTAGGATTTTACTTGCTGTTTCTCGAAAAAAAAATCATCGCTGTTTATTTGTACAGAACATTTTTCCCATCAACTGAATTTCAACGACTGTAAAGAAACGTGGATATATAGATGTCAGGTGTATGGTACCCAAACGCGTGAAATTTTTGCCTCTCGTGTATACATGGAAGGAGGAAAAGAAAAGAAAGAATTTACATCGTTATTATACTGGTACGACGCGAAACAATGATCGTGCTTATTCGACGGTATTATTATGATTATATCTCGATTACAGCCGGGTTTACAATACGACGTTGAGGTAATAACGCGTACCCTGGAAGGAGTCGAAGTCGGTCGCCGATTTGGTAGACGTCGTCGGTGGAGCACGTTGCGATGGCGAGCCGGCGCTGTCGGCGTGGTAACGTTTTTATTACTCACCTGTTGGTCTATTTTGCATACACGTCGAAGTGTGTATAGAACGAGTAAACTAGTTATATTATAATTCCCCTCCACCTTGCTTCGCCCATCGCTCGATCGTACGGAAGCGATGGACGCGGAGGGTTTTTTTTTTACGATTTCATTATGTGGGTCGTATTCGACGCGCAGCTAAATCGGTTCAAGTTCTCACGCTTCGCGAACGTTAACAAAACAACCGCGAAGACGTAATCGGTTTCTTTTATTATTTTTGTTTGGACGCGTTTCGTAATGACCAAGGTTTGTAGTCGTGGCTCGTACACGTATACGCGGTTGTGTCGGCTGGAATGGGCGAAAAACTCGACTCGAGGTTTTTTTGTACGCGGTGCAATTAGTCGACGAGAGAATTGGAAAGTAAGATCTCACGAAAGGTGTAATTATTCGCGACGATAACGTATACTGTACGCGACGCGGAATCCGGTTATAAGCGGAGTTGACGCACGCGCAGATGACATTATCGGATTTTTCGGTCGCCGAGAACTGGTTCACGATTATCAGCGGTGTGGACGAAGATGACCGATGGAATACGTCGGAAATTAATATTTTATTCGCGTGATTATCGGTACCCATATAGTAGACGATGGAAACCAGTTGCGAGGCGACCTTGAAATAGATTCGATTGTTATTGGAAACGAATATGGTGTATGTGTAACGGTACGACGCCGGCGTTTCGGGCTTATCGTGTTCGATATCGCGTCACCGACGAACGGAAATAATTACCGTCGAACCGGTTCGCTTTGGCGCCGTATCGTGGCTTTGCATAAGCGCTCGTAAAATGCCAATCAACCTGGTGGAAGGGATGAGTCATGCGAAGATGTCGCGAACGTATTCGAATGATACGATTTTCTCTTCTCGATGTGCCCCGAAACAAAGAACCATCGCGTTCGTTCAGGTTCAAGGTTTGTCGGTCACGGTGAATTTTCACGATCGACGAACAAACGAGGGTGGACCGGGGGGGGAGGGGTAAGGTTCGGTATTAAATTCAACATTATCGCTAATTAATTCCGGAAGGTTTAACGCGGTGGCGGCGTTTCGTGTACGAGCCGGATGAACGATGATGAGCGGTGTGGTACCGGTGGACGTGGTCGCAGCGAGCAGTGCGCATGCGTCAACGACCTCCTGTGCGATGTACCAAATGAGCGATTTTTTCGGTCTCGAACGATACGCCGCATTAGCATGGTTAATCGAAGGTCTTCGAATTGGTGGAAAAAACTCCTCCGCATAAAGGATCCGGCCACTGTACACCTGTAGAAGCGTGATAAACGTTTCAGCTGCCGCGTCGTAATTATTTGTTCGGTTCGAAAAGGAACGAAAAAACGCACCGAAAAGCGAAACGAGCCGGCTTGGTAAGGCGAAACGATTTCCACGAAGGGAATAATTTCAAGGATAACGGCGACGATGACGACGGTATAAGCGATAAAATTTTTTGATAAATTGTAAACGAAGAATTGCGCGAAGGTTGTGACGCCGGTATATTACGTCGACACGGTGTATGGGTTTGGCGGCGACCAGGCGTTCGTACACCGCAGGCAGACGGACAGCGGAGCGCAGGTACATAGACGAAGGGGTGAAATACCTGTGTAATCTTCGTCACAGCTGATGGCTTCGGATGGCCTATACGCTCGGTTATTATCGTGCCTACAGACGGTAGCAGTATGGTATTATAAATTCTTCGAAACGCGACCGCGTTTATACGTACAGATAATTGACCAAGTGGGTTCTTATTTTTTAATGGATTCTCCTCTCCCCTTACTCTCTCTTTGTTCTTTACCTACCATGCTATACTCTGGTCCCTTCAGCCTTAGCATACGATTTGGATCCGGACCGGTGGTTTATCGTAGGAGGAATAATTAAGACTGCGTGCAATTACCCTTATGGGGTTCGCGTATCGGTATCGTACGCAGGTCAACCGGTTCGGTTACGTGCCACATGCGCATCCGAAAATAAAACCAAGATTCGAGTAATTAACGAACGCCCGAGTGTCGATGACCGACGTCGCGGAGTTTCCCGAATGCGGATTTCGCGATCGAAATTTCCACGAAACGTCAATCGAACCGGTTCTCGGTGACGGATTTTTGATCATACGTCAACGCAAATAGAGTACTTACCGTCATCTCGAAGGTTTCACTTGTGTATGGCGGATTCGCTGCTGAGGATTTTGTCGAGAAATTCATCGGCTCCAGTGACGCAATTTATTACGAGCTGTGGTCTCGTTATCGTCACCACGTGCTGTGAATTTCTCCATAATATGAACGTCTTATGATATACAACCAGCTTTTTCGTATTTCTGAACTCCAATTCGACGGTACGTGGGTAATTACCGAGCAGGTGACTTGAGTCAGCCTGGTACGGTGTGAAGTCCCTGAATAGGGTGATTTTCGAAGGTCATATGATCGAAGGAGGCATATAAGGTGTTTATATGGGATATAATTGAGTTCATCGTTTTATCGACTGATTCGACGTAAGAGCTGAGATAAAGGGGACAGATTGCCTCCGAGCCCGGGTTTCTGAGAGGGCTCGAAGATACATACAAATTTTAGGTTTTAAAATCTTTCAGAATTTTAATTAAATGTTTTTTCATTAATTTTTATTTTTTTTACAACTTTTCGTTACATTAAAAAAGAAAGTTGTAGAGCCCAAGAATCATTTTTGCCTCGGAGCCAATTCTAATTCTCTCCACCTATGTTCAATATCAGTAGTGAGGTAGGTATGAGTGACTAATGGAGTTCAGAAATACGTTAACAATGGTATTTCGAAAGTTATTTAAAACTAAATTAATAATTAACGTGATTATTCTATTAATTAAATAAGTGATAATAAAGTGAAAATTCCAAGAACCATTTTGAAAAGCTTCGTAATGTTTCTGGTGTAAAAAACGTCGAAAATGAATTTTAGTCTCGAGTTTTGAGATTCGAAGTATATTAGAATTAATTTGAAGTTGTCAAAAGTACGTAAACGATGGTATCGCATATTTTGGTCGAGACGAGGATACAAAGAAAACACAATGGTACGTAGTGTACCGGTGGTTAAGTTAAAATCCATAGATTTAGGGTTTCGATTAATTAGTAAATTTTCGTATTAGTTTGAAATTTGACGAGTCCCAGAGTACCCTTGAGAGATTTGTTGTGTAAGTTACGCGGCGTTAATTTCGTAGCGATTACGAAGGCGTTGTTTTTCAAATGATCCCTTTTCTCCCTTTTCGCCATACTTGGTGGAATAAAAGCTAGAGAAAGGTTCAGCTCGGAATATTAGCGTAGCTCGAAGGACATCTCGAGGGGATTTTTCGCGTTCCTCGATGCTCTTACGAAGCATAGAAAATTCGTCTTCTGTCGAGCTCTCGTAGTTTTAACATAAAACTTATGTGTAAGCATAACCATACCCTTCGCGAGTTAAAATTAAGGTTAAATTAGCGAGTGAAAAATTTCAAGCGTGAAGTAGTTACTATTCCGTTGACACTGGGTGGCGTTGAAGATGACTTGTAGAGTACGCGAACCACCGCGAATGGCCTGAGAGAATCACGGCTATGGAAACAAAAAATCCGTGAATTCTTCCAGTGCCATTTGTGGGTGTTCGCCGCTGAGTGATGTTCGCTGGTTGAGTGGCACGACACCGTTTCGATGAACGCGATCACGCCGGAAAATGGTGTAACGCACGTTTTTAGCGATGAAATGAAGAAAAAAAATAGTAACTAAGCACGATTTGAAAAAATACATGTATTTATTTTGTCATCGAACACATTACGTTAAGAAATGAAAAAAGTAAATGAAATCGCGTAATGAACGAATAAAAATGTTTACGTATTAATGAGAATCGAAAGAGGAAAAAAATTGAAGTTAATGAGTGAGAGAAAAAAAGAGAGAACGCGAGCAACAGGTAATACCTGCGCGGCCGAGAACACTGTAGTAAAATAAAAACAGACACTGAGTATACGCTAGACAGCCGGTACAAACAATACTCGTTAACCAACAACAACAACGGACAGGTGTTAGCACATCCGTGTGCAGCGTCGATTGAAGACTACTTCGATGGTAATAACGCGAAGGTACCGAGGCTGATGTACCTTTCCCTCGACGCGGAGTTTTTTTTTTTCACCGTTCGATAACAATAAATGGGGGGCACCGATTGGTGGGAGAGAGCGGCGTGGTGGTGGTACGAGAGAAAGAGCTGTTACGGTATAACGAACCGCGTTCGGCGGCGTTGGTTCGTCTCGGCTTCCTCCCGGGGGGGCTCGCAGGCCGCCGGGGATGTGCTTGGTTGCGCATGACACTCTCCTGTGCCCGGTTGCCCGTACCAAGTGGAAGAGAGTTTCGGTGTGGAACCGGTAGGAAAAAAGTGTAAATCATTGTCTTTTTTTTTGTATGTGTACGTACGACGACGACGATTACGGCACGGTATATTAATGATGCGCGGATTGGAGGAAAAACATCAAAGAAGCGATTTTTATGAGAACGATGGAAACCGAAGGGGGAATGATTTTCACCGGTGGCGAGAGGAAACGGTTCGATGACAAAAGTAACTCGTGTAAGATGCGCGTTTTTTTCATGATTTTCTTTCTTTTCTTATTTTTTTTTTTGTACTTATTTCATCTCCGTTATTATCGGTTATTTTTATTTCTTACACTTTCTGCTTGAATGAACCATCGAACTATACCGGAACGAATTTCTAGCCAATCTGCGGCCTAGGGAATTTCAACTCGAGATGGTGTGCAACCGGATGAACGTCGTCATGGAAATTACCTGAAAGTGCGGAGAAAGAAACTTTTGTAAGATGGTAACCGAAAGGTGAATGCACTTGTAGTCATCTTGGTACCTTTTCAATAAAGTCGTTATATCTGGGTTGAAGGCGACCGAATACGATGCTCATACGTGGATCGCGGATGGCCGAATTTCTCGTGATTGTCGTCGACTGCATGTACGAAATTTGGCCGTTAACGATGGGCTCGTACAAAAGGATCGACTAGGTACAGCGAGCGTGTTTTGAGAAAGTAAAGTTCCGGTTTCGATGGTATCGCATGATCTTGAAATATTGCCATTGAATGTTACGTGTACGGTGCCGAGATGTATGTTTATTGTTTGCGAGATTAAGCGTCGTGGTGCGCGAGTGTACGGCCCTATCACCTCGTATTTATGGTTCGCTGTTCGTATATGGCTTATCCTGTACTTCATTTATGAAATGGTTCCTCATCTCGATGCCGTTTAAGCCCGAGTAATTCGTGTGATGTTGGTATGCGGTGGATGAGCTCGTCGTTCACCTGTTCATCTGCCTCGTCGGCTTCCAGCAGCCGTGTAGAACGAATCGATGCGTAGCGGTAAAGTGATTTCGAGGCTGGTGCTTAGACTGTCATCAGAAGGCTTGAATGGATTCACATATGTGGGATTCGAAGGTGTTCGATGTAATCCGTGATTGTGTGGCATTTCCAGACTTTAAAAAGAGATACTAGTTGAATGGAGACTTGGATTGTGGTTTGGAATCATGACACGAAAAGCAAAATTGATCTCTTTATTCAGAATGGTTATGCTGATTTTTCTCTACTGTTTAGCTGCTTCTTTATCTCTACTCACTTAATTCATAGACTATCGAATCATTTTTTAGCCAAAAAAGATTACAAGAGTCCGATCTAATTTTATTTAGACTTTCAGCAACAACATTTCCCGAGTATTTTTCTTGTGTTTTCTGCTGGCTCTTATGTCACAAATTGATTTGGTGTCAATTTTTTACATAAAACAAGTATCTAGCATTCAGTTGAGACTTTTCTAAATATCTGTACACTTGGAATCGTTGTTTGATTCTTTTGTGGAGAAATTTTTTGGCTTTTCATTTGTTTTGAGCTGTTTTGGCTTTAGGCTCAAAATCATAAAATGACGTCAATTTTATTGTCAGTTTTTTGTATTCATTTACTCGAGCATTATTTGACTTCAAATGTCGACTTATATCCTATGTAATCACCCTATACGCCTCCTTCGATTATGCGACCTTCACAATTGTTTGATTTAGTTGCAAAGCCATTCTTTCCCCTTCAAATTCTTGCTCCTGTATCATTCAACGATTTTGAGTCATTTTTTGATCTCAGATAATTGTTCGTTAGCCTCAAATCCAGGGTCATTGATTGATCTCAATTATAGTTCCATTATTTGAATTCAGATTCTACGAGTATCTGCTAATCATTTTGTAGTCTCTTTATTTTTGAGATTTGAATAATTTTTTAATTCGTTAGAGGAGTTGGTTTATGTTTTTGTGTTATTGTTTCCTTTGTTTGTGACGTTATTTTTTCAAGTTAATGTTTGAGGTATTTTGGGATTCATCCTTTAATTATTCGATAATTTTGAGTCGTTCGTTGACCTCGTTGAGGTATTGTTATGTCTCGAATTCAGAGTAATTAATTGATCTCATTTATGGTTTCATTATTTGAATTCATTTTTTCCAAGTTCTTATGAGTCAGTTTGCATCATTAATTTGTTTTTGAACGTTGAGTCAATTTTATGTTTTTGTGTTAGTGTTTCGTTAGTTTGTGTAGGTATTTTGTTGGGTTTTTGTTTGATTTGTTTGTGGAGACATTTTTTGAATCGTTGCTTTGTTTGTTTGTGAAGTCATTTTTGAATTTGTTTGTGAATTCATTTTTGAATCATTATTTGATTCGTCGGAGTTTATTTCATGTTTTTGAGTCATTATTTAGCTTGTTTGTGCAGTTATTTTTGGATTCATTGTTTTGTTTTTTACTGAAGGAATTTTTTGATTTGATTGTGAAATCATTTCTCGATTTGTTTCTAGATCCATTTTTTGAGTAATTGTCTGATTTGTTTATGGAGTAATTTTTTTAGTCGCTTCTAGATTTGTTTATAGAAGTATTTTTGATTCATTATTCGATTTATTTGTGGAGTAATTTCTCGAGTCATTGTTTGATTTGTTTATGGAGACGCTTTTTGAATCATTCTTCGATTTGATTTTGGATTCATTTTTGAGTCATTGTTTGCTTCGTTGGTAGAGTTATTTCATGTTTTGTGTGATGTTTTGTTCGTTTGTGGAGTTATTTTTTGAGTCATTGTTTAACTTGTTTGTGCAGTTATTTTTGGAGTCATTGTTTCGTTTTTTACTGAAGGAATTTTTTGATTTGTTTGTGAAATCATTTCTCGATTCGTTTCTAGATTCATTATTTGAGTAATTGTCTGATTTGTTTATGGAGTAATTTTTTTAGTCGCTTTTAGATTTGTTTATAGAGGTATTTTTGATTCATTATTCGATTTATTTGTGGAGTAATTTCTCGAGTTATTGTTTGATTTGTTTATGGAGCCACTTTTTGGATCATTCTTCGATTTGATTTTGGATTCATTTTTGAGTCATTGTTTGCTTCGTTGGTAGAGTTATTTCATGTTTTGTGTGATGTTTTGTTCGTTTGTGGAGTTATTTTTTGAGTCATTGTTTAACTTGTTTGTGCAGTTATTTTTGGAGTCATTGTTTTGTTCGTTGGTGAAAGAATATTTTTTATTTGTCTATCGAGTCATTTTTTCGATTTGTTTGTAGATTCATTTTTGAGTCATTGTTTGAATCGTTGGTAGAGTCATTTCATGTTTTTGTGTGATGTTTTGTTAGTATGTGCCGTTATTTTTGGAGTCATTGTTTCGTTTTTGGTGAAGGAATTTTTTTTATTTGTGTATCAAGTCATTTTTTCCCGATTTATTTTTGAGTTATTGTCTAATTTGTTTATGAGAGAATTTTTCTAGTTTTGTTTCATTGTTTGATTTATTTGTGGAGTAATCTTTTGCATCATTATTTGATTTGTTTGTGAAATAACTTTTCGAGTCATTGTTTGATGTGTTAATGGATTCATTTTTTGAATTATTGTTCGATTTATTTGTCGAGTCATTTTTTTGGTGGTTCTTTGGTCTCAGACCTAACCTGATAAGTTGAAGTTGGTTTTGGAATTATTTTTAAAGTTCAGTTCTACGTGCATTACTTAATTTCAGCTCTCAAATTATTTTTAAAATTCGAGTTATTATTCGATGCGATTTAGAGTTATTTCTTCAACTATGGCTCTTATGTGACTAACGTAAATGATATGGAGTTCTTTTTTAACATCATTGAAGTCGTTTTGGGTACATTTTACAAATTCAGTTTTATAAACATATGTCTCGCAGCTTTTTCCCTGTTAGAGTTCCTGTTAACTGGTCTTGAAAAAATAATAAGGTGTTTTGGTAAGCATTACAGTAAAAATTGATTGATTCATTAATAGCGAATTATCAACATTTAATGACTTTTTATTTGCGAAGTATGTTTTTAATAAATTGTTTTCTTAATTTGTAATTAAGAATGCAGATCCGAATCGCGTATTAATTTTGGATTGTTCGCTGTTTCATACCAGTCTAAGAGTGGAATGGGCTAATCCTCTTATGTACAGAGCTCAAGTATCAAACGTTTATTTCAAACTACGTAGAATTTTTACTTTCCTCGACATTTCAACTTTTATCGCGTCTACACCCGGCCATTATGCTATCATTTCATTACACACGTGGATCGTCAACCCTCCACTCTTGCATCATCCTTTCATGCGGGTTTTCAAGATTGCGGCGCAGCATTGTTCGTCGCGTTATAAAAACGAGGCTGGTGGCTATAGGTGAGAAGGAAAAAGGTGGAAAACTTTCGGTACGTTAAAAGGAAGAAGGAAATTCTATAAAAACGTATCGTCGTCGACAAACGGAAGTGGAATTTGAAAAACACGCATCGCGGTAACTTCTCACTTAGCCTTGAGCTTTTTTGTATGCAAAAAGCGCGCACGCACGAGTTCACTCGTAATACACTCGGATGTAAACAGACGATGGTGCGGAGTGAATAAAAGAAAGGAAATTCGTTTATGGGACCGACATATTTGAAAAGTTTAACGCGCTATCGTGTTATGTAAAGCTTGATCGGGTTAAACGACGGTTTGGAAAACTCACGTCGTCGCCTTTGAGGTGGTATGGTGTCAAAGTGAACCTAAGACGACAACGTTGCGGTGGACTTTGGGGCTAAACGCGAAGCACGTAGAGTCGTGTAACGATTACCGGGCGTAGAATGGAATTAACTTGAATGCGATTCTCTTTATCCGAACTATCCCGGCTAAACCAAATGGTTGGTGAAGCGCGCGCGAATTCGATACGAATAATTTACGATTAACAACGAAATTCGGAGTTCGTTGAACGTTTAAACGACGTAGCGAATTAGCGAAATTTCATCTGTACGAAGTCGCTAATGTTTTCGTAAGATTATGAAAAATTATCGGATGTTTCAGACGGTTACGGTGGAGAACGAAGCATCGCCTAGTTACCGGCGCGATAGGACTTTTCACGGGTGAATAAAATATTCACGAGGTGTCAACATTCCTATCTCACGATCGGGTGTACTTCCGGCCCATATTAAGCTGAGCCGGAATCGCCATTAATTCCTAATCTCGCCAGATTTCCTTCGACTCGATCTCAATTAAAACGACGACATTCGCGCCGTCGGTATACCGCGGCGCGCGACTCGTTCCTTTCGAACCAGTACGGTACCGGTATTTGGTACCAACTCGTGTACGCGGCGCGGCGACACGACGCGATCCTACACAACGGAACGGATAATGATTGTGTAAGCGAAACGTTCATTAAAAGAGTAAAAAAAAAGGTTCGAAAGAAGCCACAGCTGATTGTTACACTCACCCGCACCGCAAACTGGTTTTGACTGACATCGCGAGCGCAACCACAACCGTCATTTCCACATAATTATACACCGGTACGAATCTTTTTTAATTGACAATTCAGTGGCTGCGATGCGCGAGTGCCAGCGTATGTATTCTGTATGTACGCCAAAGTCAACACACTCCTTAATCATGGTGCAGTTGGTCGTGTGTACCGGGCTAAAACGCCACAAAGGATGGTAACCTTGAAAAACGATAAACCTACACGTCGATTACCATCTATAAAGCGCGAGATTTTTCTGCGATACACCCGCTACCGAGAGTCGCGTAACGGCGATATGGCCCCGGAGGATGCGAGTCGCGGATGTACCGCAGTACCAGGCAGCCCATTATCATTTATCGTTCGGTCACGACCGAGCAGTCGTGAAGATGGTATAAAGCTCTATGGCCAGATGATAACAGAAAGGACGCGCATTCGTTGTTTTCTTGGCGCTTTTGTATTTAAGTATACGGAATACGTTTACGCTTCGGGTATATTTCGACTGCGATCACGTTGGAAGCATTGTCGAAGATGTTGGCTAAATTAGACGTTTACGAAGGTAGATGGATGGTCGTGGCTGTATGTTGATGTAATCTACGATGATGTCTCTGATGGTTTGATACAGATGCGGAGACGATGACGAAGTGGGCAGATGAAGATTTTTTGTTGACATTCACCTTTTAGCTGATGGTGCAGGAAGTGTTGAGCATTCTACAAGAAAATAAAATCGAAAAAATTTATTCGGGAATGACACGATCGGAACCTAAAAATGCCAAGTGGTAAAGAAGTGTGAAGTAGAGTGGGGGGGGGAGGCACTCAATCTCAAAATTAGGATTTTGCCCAATTAGGAACTTCGTCTTCCACTAAAAAAATAAATAGCAGAATCTACATGGAATTCCTTTTTAGGCATACCACATTCGAAAAATTTCAGGTAACAAAAGGGCCATACTTTAGTAAATCTACGTAGTTCCACTAATCACATATTAAAAGTCCCCCACATCCCTGTATGATGAATGTAGCCCATATGGGATGTTGGAATCCACCAACATAGGTTTTTGTGGGCTCCAACCTCCTTCTTCCTGTGGGCTACCACTCCACTTGGGAATGGAGACTTTTAGTGTGTTGTTGGTGAAGCTAGTCTCTACATTTATGAAAAAAAAATTTTTTCAATTTTTTCTGTAAAAAAATCTTGATTTACCGGACTGTAAAATGGAAGTTGGAGCATTTAGTTTTATATGGAGAAGTTGTTCAATTACAGCCTTCTTGACTCGGGAACAAGGGTTGGGATGTGAGAGGAGTTATCTTAGCATAATTTCTCTAAGACCAGGATTTCATTTCTTGTTCATAAACACAACGCTCTGATTTCGTGAACGGCATTATGGTTGCATATGCGTACCGAAGTTAGTACTGGAACCCATCTTAGAAACAAACCATCGCTTCTATGAAGCCTCAACGGAGGGAAAGTACGATATTTTGGCCTTGTGATAGTAGATCTAAAATACGATACCTATCCTGAGAGTGATAATTGAAAAAGTTAGAGTTGGAAAGGAGTCCCATGGGAAAATGAGGGGAAGAGGGGGGGAGATTGGGGTATGATATTATATCTTAAATCGTCCATATCTTTTCCAAAGATAATTAGAATTCTCAAATTTTTATTGGTGAGATTTGTTTGGGACTACAACGTTACCCCGAAAATATAAATCGAAACGGACCCAAAATGGCAGATGATCAAAGATCTGAGAAATACTTGATGGAGCTCAAATAGCCTAAATTTAACGAGTACTACAGACTCGTATAATTACTGAGGAAAGAGAGGACGAAAAGTATTACATTTCTAAAACTTGATTTCTTAGGTGGTTTTGGAGAGATTCCAGCCTTGGTGCTAGCTATGGGTCTAAAGACATTATCAGCATTTTGCGAATCTGGACACCCCCTACCGCCGATTACAGCCCCAACTCCAATGGAACCCCATAGCTGCTTTTTTTTGGTTGTATTGAATTCTGTATTTGTACAAATTTGCTCCGATTAAAAGCGTTCTTCATCTAGTTCATCTCGAACGTAGAGGATTTCCTATATTCGACTCTTACGCCGGTTCAATCAACTTCACAAAATTCAGCCTAGTATGTTAACAAAACCGCCAAGTATTCAGACGCCTCCGCACGTCCGATACGATTCCACGCTATCGTATTTTCCGCGATGGCGATTCCCATCGATACTGAAACGATCGCCGGTCTCTCAGGCAATTACCGCACGCACTGTCGTATCGGACGATGGAAAATAATACCGCTCGATGCAGTCGTGCGAAACCGGCTAACTTTCTAAACGACGAAATTATTATTTTTCCGCGGCCACCAACGATAACCATTTCCAAAGTCCCCGTTGGCGCGGACCATTTACGCAACCGAATCGCCGTTGCGGTTTCGCGATCGCGACGGCAATTCGCGACGCGAGTTTTTAATTACTCGGTACGCGGCGTATACACCTATTTACCATTCTAATCAAACCGCAAAATCGATTTACGCCTTTACCAAATCCACGCCTCCCTCGTTCGCCCCCGTTGGTTTCCGTTCCTTGCGAAATTTCCGCTTCGAGGGGAACGCGTCGTCTTCGACGATTACGAGAGGGAAAAAATAGAATCGACGTCGCTAGATAAAAACCAACTAAACGGATAATCGATTATTCATCGTTTAAAGTGCGTCGCCGAAATAAAGCGAAATACGTAATTTTCCAACTCGTTCCAGATGATGGATGATTGATTTCCGAACCTCGATAAGGTTCATCTGGATAAGTGTACCGTACTGAGAGCTATTCGAAGGAGGAAAATTCTTCGGCGATGGCTTTGTTCGACGGTGATGTGCATTGTTATTCGATGGCTGCTTATCTACCTGTTCGATGGTTGAAATTTGCTAGCGGTATGAGGTCAAAATTCAAAATTTTTACGGTATACTTTTTTCTTCTTTTTTTTTTTCAATTGGGCCAAATCTCCATTATTTTTGTGTGGGACTTTTATCACATAGTTAGGTGAAAGTTGAAAATTTGTTTTGGTTTTGACATTTTGGTTTTTCTTTTCTCCAGATTTTTTCATTAAACATAATATTTATTTTGAACGGTTATGCTCATTTTTTGAACTTTTTTCATTTTCAATTTATTTTTTGGCTTTTTGAAATTTCTGTTTTTTGGCTTTTGATGCCCCAAAAAGTTTTCATTCTCATTTTATAGTAATTTTTCATCTGTTTGAACCTTTTAAATTTTTTACTTTTTCTTCGTATCGTATATTTTTATTGTAAAGTTCCTTCATTTTTAGGCAATTTTCTTTATTTTTAGTTATTTTTTGAGATTTTTCATTTCTGTTGATTTTTGATTTTTTTGATTTTTTCGTATTTTGAGGAGTTTTGATTGGACTTTTTTTCATTTTCATGTAATTTTCTGTTTGGTTAGGCAATGTTTTGTGATTTTCTGTCAAAATTTTTATTTTTTATTAATTTTTCATTTTTTTGACGTTTTTAAATTCTTGACTTACTTTTTATGCCTTATGTATTTTTTGTAAAGTTCCTTCATTTTTAGGCAATCTTCTTCATTTTTGGATATTTTTCATTTTTTATTGATTTTTTATCGTATTCACATTTTCACATTATTGATTTTATATATTTTTTAATTTTTTTCGGTAATGCTTCTTCATTATTAGACTTTTTTTTATTTTTAGATATATTTGAAGGATTTTTCATATTTTCCATGCTTTTTCATTTCTTACCTTTTACTTCGATTTGTTTATTTTTTAATATTTTTTCCATCTTTCAAGATATCTGCATGTCCATAAATTTCTTTTGGTGCTGCTTCATTTTTAAAGTATCATTTTTTTTTTACTTTTTTTTAATGCATATTATTTTCTATATATATATATATTTTTTTTTTGAGTTTTCATTTTGAAACATCTTATCATTTTTGAGTCATTTTGAGTGCAGCAACAGCCTTTTTGAATTTTTGAGTTTTCATATTTTTTTGATAATTTCTTCCTTTGTAAAGATTTAGAATATTTGGACCGAGGGTAACTTGCTTCTTTTGCTCTTCCCTTTCCATTGGCTTTCTGTCAGTATTTTTTTCAGCCTGTAAAATGAGATGAGAATGTGGAAATTTTGTCGAAGAAATGAGTACATAATTACGTAAATGGTGTATTTATGTAAACTTTCCAAAATTGAGGAAATGTAATTTTTTGAATTTTTCTTTTTATTTATTTCTGCTGATTTAATGGTAATTCTGATTGAAATTAAATTTTGATTGAAACGCAATTTCCAACCTGCTTTATCTCTTGAAGATTTAAAAAGTCTCAAAAACTTAATCGTCCTGTAATCAGATTGAGCCCCTTCGAGATCCAAGTTATGCAATTTTCGATCATGTACATATATATGCGTTTGTTATCAATGAACGTGATGATCTCTCATGATTATGGTATCTGTATCTAGATTTTGACCTGTTGAAATGTCGAAAATACAATTCAACGCCTTCAGTTCTTCAGATAGTCAATTTAAAGATCTATTTTCCTCGTGTGCTGGGATTCGAGTTTCCCAAGTTTAACTTTATTTCATACGACTTCTATTTGAAAACGAGGGGAGAACGTAGCCATCGTCATAAATGGTTAATGTGAGAACCGAAGCGTACATTACAGTGCGCATTTCGCTGGGACTTTGCGCATTCATCGTCCATTTTCCGGCTTCCTTTGTCCGAGTAAGCATAGACACGTCATAGCGATCACCGTTACGCATCATCGTGGCGATATAAAGAAAATATATCGCGTCGCGCCGTTCGACGTCCAAATCACGACTCTGACGCGTATTTCCCGACTGCCATATGCACCGTATTGGAGACTTCGTGAACGAATTGTCGTCGAGCAGGGTTTTTTTATTTTCTTCTCGTATACGTAATAAATCGTTTCTAACGTTATTAGAATACTTTTTAATGAATGGCTTGTCCGAGCTGGCGAGCTTCGCACGCAACTCGGACGCTGCGGGTTAGCGGATAAAAGTGACGTAGGTTTTATCGCGATGCCATCGTAGTCCGCTGACAAGCGTATACAATCGGCCGCTCGGGGGCACAGAAAAAGATCGATAAATTCTTCCAAATCCCTGAAAACGCCTACTACAATCGCCACCGGCTATTAACCTCGGTTTACACAATATCGTCGCCGAAGCGGGCCGAAAGAACGATGAAAAAGTATCTACACTTCACAGCTGATTCGCTACCGAGTCCAACCACCTGTCGGCCACGGTACGTGCCCGTGCAGTGGTACACCAAAAGCATTAGATCGCATACACTAACCACCTTCGAGGTTGGAGAAATTCACACGCTGTCGAGAGGACATCTTGTTTGTACGCGCCAACAAAGGGAGGCATTTTCGACTCGACGAATAAATATATATGTAAACGGAAATCACATACTCGCGGAAACACTCGATAAATTAGACCATGTACTCGATGGTAGAACGGGTGAACCGGCTTCGAGGATTGAACGGTGTTCGGCTGCTTTCTTACGTGGAATTCGCGCTCGTCCAATTATATAATATTTCCCCATGGTCGACGACGAACGTATAAGTCGATAAAAGATATGCGGGTAACAGGTATAACCTTTGGAGTAAAATAGAATACAAAAAAAACGCCAACCAGCTGATAAAACATAGCGCTGTCGTACGCGTGCGTTCTCGTTCAGGTGTTTTTCACACACGCTCGTCTCGTCTAGATACCTAACACGCGTCGTATCGTCGAACGAATTGAAAACACGTCGAAATGGCGGTATTAACCCGAAAACGAATTATTTTTCATTGATAACACGTCACTAACATATTTCTCGGTGATACGACGACTCGAATGTATGTAGACAGTGTCGTATGGCATATCAGCAGGTGAATTAGAATAACGACGCGACGTTCGCCGTACCATTTTATCGCTGACTAGTTGATCTCATTTCATTCCTCGGCTATCTGTTCTACTAGGCTCTACAGTGTGCGTCGCAGAGTTTCGGATAGTTGTCATCCTCAATGGCCCTCATGAAGGGATGTAAAATTTAGTCGAGTTGGAATCGATTTCGATGATACAGTAATAAAAGATATTAAATTGTCGTCGCTTTCTTACCTCTCACCTATCCTGACAAGCGTTTGAGTCGCTAAACATAAGCCATTTAACTATTTTGGTTCATTTATGAGCCGCCATTTATGACGGTCGTAAACACTGTGTACTCGTTCGGCGTATTCTTAGATTCGAACGTCGTTCGATGTAACATGAGGTGGGTACTTAGGCGAATTAAAAAGACGGTTTGTGTCTCGTACAGGACTTTTATCTTCGAAAAGAATCGATTTGGGAATTGTCTTCTTTTTATCATCTGGAACTGAAGATTTAGTAGTAAATGTGGTAAAACGTGTGTTATTGGAGTGGATTAATTTTTTTTTCCTGTTAGTGAGTAGGGAACGTGGTAGAAAGCTTTTATGGCTAATTTGAAAAATTATTGATCGGTTATTGAGAAATATGGTTGCAATGAGAGTACTACGATCAACAAATTTTATCCCTTCAAATCAATATTTGCTTTTACCCCGCCGTCAGTATTTGAAAATTTGGATTTTTATTATTTTATTAATTTTTTTATTAATTCTCAAAAATTGGAGCTTTAATAATTTTGCAATTTTTCGTATGTAATGATTACGTCGTAGTGCCTAAAAATCGAACAAAAATTTGTCAATTGATTTTTTTCGATGCTGAGGAATCTGATAATATTGAAAATTTATTCAATTTTTATTGATCCTGAATACCTGCATTTTCTCATTTTGTAACAAATTAGTAATGTTTCACGAAACACTGAAAGGTAAAAATTGGACTTATTTTTCTTAAGAGTTTCATGTAATAAAAATGGATGTCATATTGTTATTTATATTTATCAATTATTTATTGAACAGCAATTCTCAGAAAAACGTGAAAAATTCCATTTTCAGGGAGATTAAAACATTTTTACGTCTCTCAAATATCCCAACAATGGATAGATCAGCGAGGGGAAGGGGAGAGGAGGAGGGAGAGTTGGAATGTGAGCTTGAAACGATAAAATATCATTTTATATATTTAAATGTAATTTTCTCCAATTTAAATTATTAAAAATCTTCAAAAATGTCTAAAGGATTGGTTTTATCCTTCTATGATATTTTAGGTCAATAATGAGCAATGGGTGAAGGCTACTTCCGGTTATGGATAGAAATGAAATATATGATGAGGGGGGGGGGGGCTTCAATGGTACTGATAACGAAGATGATGATGTTTTTGATGAATGACGGAAAGTGCATCACCATTAAATAATGAAAATAAAAAACGAGGATTTAGAATGATTATTATGGCAAACGATCCTAGCCGAATTTATAATCTATTGGCCTTTCTACATAGCACCAAGCTTTACATACTTATCTAAAACCAATACATCGATGCGGCGCTAGTCATAGTGGCAGTACATGGCGCCTAAAAAAAAAAGATAAAAATAAAAATAAATTATTTATATTTAATTCTGAGGAAAAATGTTTTTTAATGCTGTAATAAATTATTCTGATTTTCTTTCAATAAATCATTTGAGTTTTTAGTATCCAAAAATTATGGATTTTCTGTTCATTTGCCCGAATTCTAAGAAAGAATCTCTATTTGTAGAGTTCATAGATAGAGTGTAGCTTTATCTATCGTATAATATGAGTACATAAAGTGCTCTTTCCTAATTGGCCATTATGGTCGTGAAGAGGTATTAAAATGAATAATAAAAATTTTTTAAGATCTTGAGACATACATAATTTCAATTTTCCAACATTCGATTGTTAAGGCATAGATTTCAATTTTTTGTCATTAATTCTAAAAAATGTTAGGGGTTAATTAGAGGTAGAATATGCCAATTCTTTACTAGGTATGTAAGTCTTGTTTTTGAGTAGGTACTGCGTTTGACTCAAATGTGCTGCATTTTGATTAAATTCAAGAAAAATTTTTTAAATCATTTTTAAAATCATTTTTACTAACCTGAAAAAATATGAAAAAATAGAAATTACTATAATTACATTTAATTTAATATTCCTCGTTTGAGTTATTCGTGCTCTTAAAAATGTATATTTTTTATAATGTGCATAAAAACCAATTTTATTTTATATGAAGAGCTTTGCACCAAGGTGAGACAAATCTCACAGTTTCGTTTTTAAAATAATTTTTTTGCGCAATAATAGTGAAAAATTTTTTTTTCATGTAAGTAGAATAAAAACAACAAAATTGAGTTGTGACGTAACAGATTCGAAAGTTTTTATTGGCTTTGGTGGTTATGTCTCAGTATGCACATTTGCACCAAGAAATTGAATTTTAAATTCAATGCATTATTTCTGCCATATTAATTAATAATTAATTTTTTATATTTAGAATAATTAAATTTTCATTAAATGAATGATTTAAATTTGGAGAACATTGACCAAAAATAATATTTGGTTTATTACATTTTATATTAAAATTATTTAATTGATTAGGAATACAGTCAACTTTAATATTTATTGAAGGAATAGTTCAAGAATGGATTACATCTATAGAAGTTGAAATTAATTGCTTCTGCTCTTGATTTTTTATTTGTATTTATATGAATTTTTAATCACCTTTTTCGGATGTTTTGGTGATATTTTGTGTATAAAAAACCCCGGAATTGAAGTGTTGAAAATCCTATAAGAATCACTACTCAATTTCTTTTTTGTTTGGCATTTCTCTCATCTGGAAACCAAGCTCCTCTATATTTCCTAAAGGTGAAGAGGGTGTTGAACTTTTGAAAAAATCATACGAGAGGTTCCCCAAAGTCATGCATTATGTCTATACCGTTTCGAATGATTAATCCACGAATATAAATTATCCATTTAAAAAATGATAATTTAAGACTGGAATTGAAAGTGGTAAAATTACAACAGTAGTAGGGGTTAATTTTCTTTCAATGACAAAATTTATTGATTTTTGAGAGATCGAAGATCCAACCGCACCCTCGAAGCAACATCGTGTTAACACTCTGTCCAACGACTAGGGTTGAGACGGGCATCAAATCAACGTATAATTTTCGCCGGCTAAATTACGCGAAATTAAAAAGAGAGTATAAATTCGACTGTATTAAAAAACTCAATTAAAACGAAGAGAACGGGGACGGTGATCCGCAACTCTCCGGTTTGGGGAGCGCGTTTTTCGCTAAGATATAGATAATTATTCGCGAAAAAGAGAAAACTTAATTCCGCTCGTTGTCGTAATAGAAATGAAAACGCGAAATAAACTTATTTTGACCGAGTGAAAATAATTAAGAAAATTCGGTTCGCGACGTGGATCACAGTCGTGAAAAGGTATAAAGCGTTGCGAGCGGCTGGCGTTTTTTGGAAAAAGATTGAAGAAAAGAAATAAAGAAAACCCGCCGCCGCGTCGCTTACGAAAATTAACAACCTCGCGGAAATAGACGGGGGCCTGGTGAGGGGTGTGGCGGGCGCGTATATTAAATGTAAATGACGAAATAAAAGCTTTTATCGGCGCACCAGACGCCGAATTTTAAATACGTAGTATATTTTTAATTAGACGTAATAGTCGACTCGCGAAACGTACGTAAATGAAAGGAGCGAAGAGGGAGTGAAAAAAAAGAGCGCGTTAAATTAGTGTATCGCGTTAACGGCGCGAAATTATTCGAAAAAGTAATGGTCTCTTTTAGGAAATCTGGCTAATACATTTAGATACGCGTCTCGATCGGTATATCGAAGCGGTTCGCGTGAATAATTCGACTGTAGACGCGGTGACGTGGCGTTTTATCATTGTCATCGCGTTTTAATGAACGTCGAGATGTTTCGGAGACGAATGGCAGTTCGGAGTTTTTTCTTTCTTTCCGTTTCGCCGTAACCGGAGCGAAGCGTCGAAACGGTGTCGAATGGTGGTCGCGACTCGCGAGCTTGTTCCGCGATCTCGAAATTACAGCGGGCGATTTTGTTTGCCTTGTAAACGAAAGCTCTCGTTTTGAAAACAATTTTTCGCCTCTCGAATCAGCCTATTCGAAGCGTGCACCGGTAGACGAGAAGGAGCGGGTGCGAGAGCGATAATCCCCCGGAGAAATCACGTTGCACGAATAGCTAACGACCAAACAACAAACAAAGGTGAACAGCCGAAAGGGCTTGGTGGGTTATTTTTTTTTGGAAAAATGTCGACGACTTTCGTCTCCTCGGTTGCTGCGTGAACGACTCTCAGTGGTTTGGAATTTGATTCTGACTTGACAATTTTTTTTGTCGTCTTGGGTGTTGTATTCGATGTACGAAATTAAGGAAAAATGTGAGAAAAATTTAGCCTTTCAACTCCAAACCAGGCTTTCAAAGGTAAAACTTTTTTTTAACGAGAAATATTCACTTTTGATTAATATTATTATATTATGTATTTGATATACAAAGCAATAAAAAATACCAAGAAAATTTAGTGGTATCAAGTTTGACAAGTTGATATTCTAAGTGTCATGAAATTTAGACGTGAAAAAGTCTACTTACTCATGTTCTTTTTTCGGGTCATGAAATTTCTCTTACACGTAATTTCATGTTGTGAAACTTGTTATTTCTGAATGACTTAAAGTTCATGATTTTTTGGAAAAATAATGATGGTCCAATTAGCGATATCGATCATATTTAATTTAAATCTTAAAATGATTTGAAATTCGAGTATACAAATATGCACATATATCGGAGAGATGGCATCTTGTAAAGAAAGGTGTCCGTTTGAAATTTTCTCGCTTGGAGCGAAGCATGAATTATAGTGGTTACTTTTTTTTAATAATTAGGTATGAAACTTGTAATAGACTTGATATATACAAATATTAAATATTGTTTCCTTCGTTCTTTCTGATTTCAGGTGAGTAAAAATGTTTAAAATAGAACGAGTGTTTTGAATACCATGGAAAATGAGGTTCAAAGTGTTATCTGCATGATGTGAGGGAAAATAACTGCAACTACAGGTATAAGTATCGTATTATTTGTTTCTAATGTGCGAATACATGAAGAAGATTGTAGAAGATACCTATACCTATCAAAATAATTATTTGAGCGATTCCTCCTTTTTCAAGAATTAGATAACTGTAACAATTTCAAATTTGAATCGCCTCTACTCTAAAGAAGCTATTGACGTGAAAAATCAAGTAAACTTGTTATCAGTGAATTAGAAAGTTAGAGTTAGTTTGATAAATAGATTTTAATACTCTGCCGGTTGAACTTTTCTTGAACGAAAATGATCAAACTTTGAATTAGAGAGAGGTAACTTAGGCAACAATCTTCCAACTTTCATTCCCTCCTGCGTTTGCGTTCGTCAGAAAATGTTGAATTGGAGGGAAGAGAAGCCTCGGTGTGTACACTGGAGACCACCGTTCCTTCAAGAAGATGAGCGGACAGCGCAGATATAGCTGAAGATAGCGACTGACACTGAAACCCACTAGTAAGGAGTACAGTGATCAGAAGAAAGAGGTGACGGCCGAACTTCCAATAAGGAGAGCATACTGTTTACAAGGCTCAGAGGAATTCCTGGGGGTGGTGGTTAGTCCCAAAGGCACCTCTCTGCGTATTAGAAGTAGTGCCATAGAGTTGTTATAGTAACTGGTCTGGGTTCTGATTGGTCTTATGTTACGCGCGTAATCACCAATCGTAAGGCTAGAATTTGATAAAATGTAGGTAGTTTCATTTCTACCTTCCTAAATAATATCGTTCAGTTTTCAGTGAACGACTGAAATTCGTTTGTGATTTGAATCATCAGCTGATTTGTGTTTTTATTTTACGAGTTAGTCGAGGTAATTTACCACATTCCAACTTGCTGATTGGTTGTTACACGCGTGACGTATGACCAATTAGAACATAGACCAGTCATTATAAATACTCTGTGCAGTTCCCGATATGTACAGTGTAGAGTGCGTGGAATTCATGCACGAGGATGTTGCCAAAAAAAATATATGTGTTTAATATGTATGCGAATCCCGTAGGGTGTATTGAGTATCATTCTGGCAACTGATTTGGAACCTGGTATAGTTGGTTCCGCTTATAGCGTATTCTGGGTGTCTGTTCGATTTGGGTACCCTTGAGCGCTAAATTTCCTGCTAGATTTTCCCATATTATGGGTTGGTAACAATGATGTAATGCGGCTTTGATATCTAATAACATGATAAGAAATTGAAATTGAATATTTGTTGTTTTTTGCAGTGTTGTAGGAACGAACATAGGTCTGTTCTTGTTCCTGTTCTCGTTCCTGGAAAGACCCAGTCATTTGATCCTGTTCCTGACTCGTTCTTATTCTCAATGTTTCAACTGTTCTCGTTCCGTTCTTCGTTCTTTTAATTCTTTACAATGTTGTTTTCGTTCTGTTCTTTGTTCTTTCAGTCCTTTATGGTCTCGTTCTGGTTCGTTCTTCGTTCTGTTCTCGTTCTTCAACTTTTCTTTTGTTCTTTCTTTCTTTCTTTTTTTTTGATAACGTGTTTACAGTTAATGTTGTTGTTGAAATTGAAAATCAATTAATTGAAGCTAATAATTAAAAAAAAAATACCTATATGGGTATATGTAGCTTTTGCCCGAAGTATAAATTTCTTATTTTCTCATTCCCTTCATGATATCTATTAATTTTATAATAAATCATGAACTTTCAAAAGAACGAAGAACAACAAAACATTACATCGTTCTTGTTCTTTGATCTTTCAGTTTGAAAATATTCTGTTCTCGTTCTGTTCTCTGTTCTTCAGATATATCACTTTTATGTTCTCGTTCTTGGTCCTGTTCCTCAGGAACAATAAAAATTCTCCGTTCTTGTTGTTCTTCGTTCTCGTTCTTTGGTTTGTTCCTACAACACTGGTTTTTTGTTCTTATTACTGTTGATTAATGAAGAATGTTTACGTAATTTTTTATTAGTTGTGCGTTATGATATCAATTTGTTATTCACGCCTTTTAATATTGTATATTTGTACATTGATGAACTTGTCCATTTCTACTCGACTGCATTTCCTATTGGATGAACGAAGTGAACACGAAAATCGCAAATAAATAAATCTTTAATATTATTTTTAATTCGTTTTTAATGACTGTAACACGCTTATCACAATTTTCATTTCGATTTTATCATCAAAATCTCTTCCAAATAGACTTCAACAAGTTGAACGTGAATCTGGATAATACATAATGATAAAGGAATCAAACTAACCAGCCTTAAATCGAATCATTGTAGATGTTGTGAACAGTAATGACAGTGCTGCACATAACGTCGTGAAAATAAAATGACCGTTCATTTAAATGCGAATAATTTTAATTATGCCTTCGGTTGCCTTGTTAATGATGTGAAAAATCTCAAAATTCTCAGCTTTGAATTATTATATTATACAAATATCATTTAATATAATTATTTATGTGATTATAATTAACATTATGTTTGGCATTTTGGCGCTCTAGAGTACCTGAATCGAATAGATACGCGGTATGGTTAATAGAACAATTCGCTTAACAGAGTTGAAATGGGTTGAACCGAATGTTAGCATCTTCTTACATGCAAGTTTTGTCACGTAAGATCATTGCACTCGGTCAATAGATTTGACTGTTGTTTACAAGTTGAAGCAAAACCATGAAATTTATTAATAATGTTTCAAAAAAGGCGGTTTAACAACAAAAATTCAAATAGGAATGAAGGAATAACCCCTTTTGCTATCAATTCCCAAAGATATTGACTCAAATCCATATGAAGATGGTAACATCGATCAAAACGTAACCACTTCTTGTTGTGCCACTGAAGACGAATTCTACTAATCGGATGATGAAATTGATGAACGGGATGATCCGCTTCTAAAACCTCCTTCTCATCAAGAAATGCTAAAAGTCATTGAAGTTCTATCAAATGACGTTCAGTACTACAGCGAAACATTCAGTCTTTTTAATGACTATGTTAAATTTATACATCAAACACTCGGAAAAAATGAAAGCCAAAAAAAAATTAGACGACTTTTCCCATAAGAAATGATATTACTTATGCATGGTATTACCAGCGTTGCCAACTCAAGGAGAATTTCCCTGAATTCGGGGATTTTTCACTTTGTTGAAAAAAGCAGGGATTTTTTACCATTTTCTGGGATTTTTTAAATAAAATGCCCAAATCTCTTCATTTTCAACTTTACTTAATGTAATTATAATTAATTTATTATCCATAATCCATAATTCCATATTTCATAATATTAAACTGATAAAGACATGATAATTTTTGGTTTAGTTGTTTCCGTATTTTATGATCTGTGACCGTATTTATTGCAACAAACTACGAACTACAAAGCCAGGAAAGGAAATGAAAAATTATGAAAAATGAAAAGCAAAACAGAAAACGCAAAGCCGCGAGTAGTTGATGCTCGTTAACTAGATATTCTGTTGTAATTTCTAAATTTCTCCGATAAAAACATTCCACCTAAATTTTTGACCCCCTTGGGCCCATTTTTGTGCTTAGCGAGGATCATCAGCACTTACTTTTATTGACAATCCAGTGTAGAATAATTTTGTTTTTATTACTTTTTCCTCTCCTCATCATCATAATTGTCGTACAATTGAAAAACACAAAATTTTCAATAATGGTTATTTTTACCCCCCCCCCTTCCCCGCCGTTTTGGGCGTAATAAAAACACTTCGAAAAGTGTTTGAAGTTTTTATCTTATAGGAAACTGAACGAAGAAAATTTTTTTACTAATCTAATTTACCCCTGATCCTACTCCTTTCAAAGCTATAAGCAAAAAATCACTTTTTTCAGAGGTTTTTGTCCTCTCGCAGAAGCAACTATCAGAATGTTAGTTAGGAAGGCATTCTTCGCATGTATGGTATAAATCATCTTTCCTGTAATTTTTTCTAGGTCCGAACCAAAAATGACTGGGTTTTAAGTGTTATCGTTGCGGGCGGTGCGGTAGTTGAAAAATACACGTTTTTATTCAAACTTCATTTTTTTTCAGCATGTTGCACCTCCTAAAGGGACTTTGAAAAAATTATATGTTGTACCTAAGGGTATGACGAAGTTATGAAAAAAAATTCAGCAAAGGCACCCCCCCCCAAAAAAAATTTTTTTTTTTATTTTTTTGAAATTTTTAACCCGCCCAAAAATGAGGAAAAAATTTCAAAAAATTATCGTACGAACATACATGTACTACGTATGATCTGTGAAAATTTCAAAAATTTTCCTCCTTTTTTACTGGAAATATCGCGAATTGAATTTTTAGCGTATAATGCGTGATAATTCCAGGAGGGGTGGAGGTAGGGGGTCAAAAATTTAGGTGAAATGTTTTTAGGTTCCAAGTAAGATTTGGAACCATTTCTGACCAAATTTGCGTCAAGGGCCGACTTTACCTACTTAATGGGGGAGGCCCTTTGTGCTACATCAACATCTGAGGCATGTATCTGACTATCTGATAATCGTAATTTCAAATTTAATGAAAATAAACTTCCCAATCAACGCCATAAACTAAAAAAAAAAGCTCGTTCATATTTTATCAACTCGATCTGGAATTTTTTCCCCTACCTGGAATTTTTTTTCGCGGAATTCAGGCATATTTTTCGATTTGAGTTGCATCGCTGGGTATTACTCACTATATTAGCTGTTTACTTTATTGATGTGATACATAATACCCTATCGGTTATTGGAATATTTCGCTTTATAGAATTAAGCATACCTAGTCCCAACTCAATCCCAATAAGTGGAACCTACTGCATATGATTTTTTTTTTTAAATCGGTGTTTGTGATTATTACATTAACCAAGATGGATTGCGGACCTAGATTTTTGTGAAAATTTGTTGTAGTATCATTTTTGAAATTTTGTCGCACCATAATCGCATTCTAGACCGCTACACTACGAGCCACGTGGCTGGGAAAAAATTCGAATCTCCAGCCGCGTAATCACTTAACCGTACACTAGCGTTACTCGGCCTGAAATGGTGACTGGAGTGGGGGTGGGTTTCGGGTGAAAATAATCGGTTTAAAAACATCTCGGCGGTTTTGCTTATACCTGGCGGCGGCCGAGGAACGGAGACGGCGAGAAATATAGGTATATACGTATTATATCGACACGCGGCGGTGTATTATTTACAACTGTATAAGTTGGCAAACTTTCATCCGTGCGGCGTGCCGTTTTAAAACTTTCATATCGTAAAATAAACGGTCTTTACGGTCGAAGGACGCATAAAACAACAAGTTCGGTAAGGCCGAACTTTTATTCATTATACCTTTAAAAAGGCTGGGGCGGGGGAGCGTAGCGGACCAGCCGGGCGTTATGGATTTGTTTAATACGTAAACGCGTCCTATCTCACCTTGCCGTCCGGTCGACGCGGCGGCAGATGTTTCCAAATACCTTTTGAACGTGCGCGAGACGAAGAAAGAGGAACGAGTTCCATGGCTCGTGTACCTAAGTTGGCAACCGATGGGAATCGAGGAGTTTTTTAATGTAAAAGTTTCGCTTTTTTTTGAAAAACTTTTTTTTTTTTCGTTTTTGCTTCTTTTTGGTTATTTTAACGCGAAAGCTATTCATCTTTTTAACGAGTTTATGAAGCCGAATATATACGAGCATATTAATTCGCGATTTTTAATGGCCCCCGGTGCGAAAATGTTTACGAGCTCGCGCGTTCGGGGGCTTCGGTTGGCGCGTACGTGTGTACGGATTTAGTATATACGGAATAATAACCGGCGCATATGCTCTAACGCCTTTTAACGTTTCGCAATTAAATCCGCGAGTCTGTACGAAAATTAACTCGGCCGATTCGGCGATACAACCGCGTTGTCGGGGCAGACGTGCGACGTTCGTAATAAGCCGACGAGGCTCGTTCTGGCAGGGTGGATGTTTAATTAAAGCCACTAAAACCGTACTAATAGCTAGGAAATCTGTTTGCATGGGTTATTTCATCGTTCATTTCGAATATAGTTTTCTAATTGCCGGCTATACGGTCCGAATTGGATGGCGGCGATTTTTTGTTTCACTTCCCCCTCGGTGCACGCGAAGGAAATTAGAATTAATGTCGGCTAGAGAACGAATGGATTTTGGGTAACCCTGGTCGTATGTGCGCGAATATCGACGGGCCGTGAATTATGACTCGATGGAGCGTATTTTTAGATAATTAACGAGTAAATTACCCTAATTAATTGCGCGCGTATAATCGCGAGACCCTAATAATTTTCGCGTTTTATCTATTTGTTATAAATCGACCGAGAGAGGTGCCGGATGGATGAGAATATGGGCGTTTAACGGACGCGCCGTCGTTCGAGTATTTTTGCCTTCGAGCTCGAAGCGATCGAGAAGATAAATTGAATTTCGGCTAGTTTCGAATTCGAATGGACGGATTGAAATGGGCAATTTTTTGCATTTCGCTTTAGGGTTGACGGTCTAGAACTTCAGACTATATCGCTTTAGTTTTCGAAAACGAATTATATTTGTGGAAGAATTTTTTCAACGTGTTGAAACGAGCTGAATAAACGCCGGTGTGCTATTTCCATCGAACGAAAATAAATAATATAAATAAAATGAAAAAATAATTTCCAAAGAGCTGGTTTATTTTTTTGAAAATATTCTTCTTCAACCTCTTTCCTAAAGTAACATCTCGACTGCCTAGGGATTTGTTGAATTCGCTCTCGAATGATTTTTCTGTGGGAGGATTACAGTATATAACAGTCGAAGAAAAAGTATTCTCCGCGATTTATCTTCGTAATCCTAACAACGAATTAAATTCCGAAAAGTTTAAAATACTTCTTAAAACATTCGCTTGAAAGGGTTGAGCGAAAGCTAGACCCTGGATATTTAATTTTCGGTAAACAAATCGACTTGGTTGAAGTTGAAGGTATTCGTTATTAATCGTATTACAAACATTCTTAATCCAGATGATGAAAACGTTCACGAGCCAAAATTTAATGGTGAAGTGTTCATGCTGTTTAAGATGGAATTAGACTCGAACACTTTACCAGTTATCACCTATTTTAATTTGGCCAAATGATTTCTTTTGTGTATCAGTATTATTGAACAAATTAATCATAATGTGTAGTATGGTACTGAGTGTAACGGAAGGGTTTTACGTTTATTATAATCGAATTATGGTGTTTAAAATATGGAATATAGTAGGGTCGACTGTTGTAATCTGAAATTAAAGTCTTCCTCAGTTTAGCAGAAATATGTATGTGCTCTAATGGAGTAGGCATTTTGAACATTTGGAATTGAGATTTAAAATTCATAAAAAATAACACCAAAATTGTAAAAGAGGTTTTGATGGTGACATGACATATTCAGACTTTATAATAATATTGTCAATCCTTTTCACTCACACTCAGGTTGTAGGATGTCTTCTCATCAGTCCCCTCCAATAGCACCTTTAAGGACAAATTGGGGATTAGGGAATATTTATGTAACACTGCAATCATATGATATCTATATTTATCAGATTTTAATTATGCGAAGCTCTTTTAAGTTTTTCTCATATGTTGATCATCCACAATTTTGGATTCGTTTTTACTTAAATTGAGAGGGTGATTTTGAATTTTTCAGGTAAATTTAATGAGAACATATGGAGGATACGAGTAATTTCATGACTTATTTTCCTCTTCATTAGCCCTGTTTCGCTTCATTATTGTCCTTCAACTCTGTTTGGCTTCTGAATTCCCCCCCCCCCCCATTAATTTGAGCTCACCGTGTTATATGAGAAACGGATTGAAAATTTTCAACTTCATTTCATTTTCATCATATTTTGTGGATGATAACCTCTCCTCATTCCCTCCAACAGATGTGATATAACTTTTTAGCTTCAGCAATGATATAGAGTCTCTATGTGTATATCAGATTTCAGGTCTTTGAGACTGCTCAACATTTTCTCAACCATCAGAAATTTTGAAGCAATTTTTATTGGAATTCAAGAGGTCGTATTATATGTGATTTTTTATCGCTTTTTATTTAAGTTCGAGCTTTCTTGGTGCATTTACAAGGTGTCTAACAAGTAATGAAGGCAGTGAAAAAAGCAGTGAATCCATTAAAAATTTAAAGATAAAGTTGTGAATAAATCAAAAAACGTGAAGATGTGAATTATGTTATTATTTTGAATAAATTATAAAAATTTATATATTTTTGATAAACGACTAGCAATTTTGTATGAATTGGCACCACTGTGGGAATATGTGACGTCAGTTTAATCTGCTGGCCTGGAGTTCGAATTTGAAAATTTTTGTATGATAAATTTGATCGAGTTGATTTTTTGATTTTTTAGGGGGGAGGGGGGTGAGTTAAAGGGTTTCTGAAAGCTTGTTGAGAAGATAGTGAAAAAGTAGTGATTTTCAGCAAAAAAAAAAAAAAATCGTTGAATACCCTGCTTTGATGGAGAAGTGTAAGAAATTTAAGAAATTTTGCGAGTCAATTTCCCTTCAAAAAGCCCACTCCATCTCCTGTTAGGACGATGAAGTTTTTCAACCTTATTCTGTCGTATGGAATACAAATTTAAAATTCTTTATATTTCCATCGTACGTTTTCGTAATTACTCTTTAATCCCTCCCTCTTCCCCCCAGCTGCACCTGTGACGATAGATTTGAGGTATTTTGTACTTCATCGCGTAGAGTCCGTATTTATCGAATTTGAGCTTTTTGTGGTTCTCCAAGCCTTCCTCATATTTTAACCATTTACCATTTGAGATGCATTTTGACTCGAAGGGGTCATATTATGGTCCTTATTTGAAAAGTTCGAGATTTGTCGACTACATTGAATAGGATTCAAAATTTCATGCCTCCAATAGTAAAATCTTCTTCCAAAATACCGTCTTTTATTCTGACTTCCCTCTAAATTCGATTGATGAGCTGAAATTTTGATATGCATATTTAGTGTCTTCATTTTACTCTTTCATATGACTACCAGATCAAACTCATCAGATTTGAGGCAATGATCACGAGGAAACTGCATTTAAGTATTCCTTTGAGCACCTCTCCTGTTAATTTTGAACGATTTCCATGCGTTGGCGCTGGGCTTCTTGAGATGGCGAATAAATCACGTGTATAAATGCAAACGATAAATTGTAATGTAAAATTCCGAAGAGAGGGAAGGGCGGAGGGGGCAAATTGACCACGAACCTGGGCTTCTGAGAGGGCCCGGTAGTTGAATTTTCAGTTTTAGAAAATTTTTCAATTACGAGTACATGCATTAAATTTTTTTTTTCACCATTTTTTTTTTTTTTTTTTTTTTAATGTAAATAGTAAAAATCAGAGAGAAGGCTAGAAATAATTTTTGATCTAGAGCCAATTTTTGCTCTCCTCCTTCCTCCGACCCTGGTAATGAAGATTGACTATTCAACTACAAATGGTCTGATATGTGACGAAACTACTTCTTCACCACCCCTCCCTTCTCTTAACTTTTCCAAGATTGACTAAGTTGTCGATATTTAGCTAATACTCGAATACGAGTATCCGACATTATTTTCGCGTAATAATAAATCGTCGAATGGAACACTGCGACGGTAACACTGTGCGGAGTTCATTACGAAGATATCGCGACGACATCTTTATTACGGTTAATTCGTCGTATTCGTTTATTTTCTGTCCTCTGTCGCGTGCTGCGAAACAAAATACGTACAGTAGATTTTCACGGACTCGTGATCATAGCCCGAAAAACTCGTATTACTCGAACGAAACTCGTGACCCGTGAGCGAACGACGAGAAGAGAAAATCCGTATGGTTTCGCGATTTGTCTGGTTGACGCTAATCGCGTCGTGGATACGAGGCGAAGCGGTGTATGTGTGAAATTTTCCATTTTGACTCGCGGACCGCGTTACGAGTGAATGGGCGAATGTTCGGGTCTTCTTTTCGCCCACCTATGAAGACGTATCTTTTACGTGTACGGGCACGTGTCGACAATTAGTTCAGCGATCCATGAACGTAGCGTTTAATAAGCAATTATACCGAAAGAAGCGCAGCATCAGGTGTACCCGTAATTCGTTTACGATACGAACTAGTTTCGGTGGATGGGTGATCTTGTGTTTTTTTTTTTTCATTTCCACGCGAACGTATAATTTATTAAAGGTCGCGGACGTCGATTGGTCGGGTTGTGTTTGTACGGCGGACGAGAGTCGGGAGTGAATTATTAAATATTTAGGGTGATTCGCGGGTCTAGTAAAATTTACTGTTGAGCGGATAACGAAAAGGAAAAAAATTCAGTTCGATAATTCGATGGAAGCCGGGCGAACGAAGGAATCGTAATTCTGTACACGGCTTACTTTCTTGCTTCGCGAGTGGTATCCTTCGGAAAGGCATTCAATAATTCATATTTTCGCCAGAACGTTATCCGGATGAGCGGTGTAAAAAGTACGTGGCTGGTTTCGCGTGTATGGAATGTGGGGCTAGGGGGGCGATGGGGTTGCGAGAAAATCGCTAGTTTAAAGTAATATTTCAATAATTCAGGCGAGTTTTCTCGACTGGCGTATTAGCCTTTGCGGCGTTATATGGTTGGTACGCGTTTACGGTATACAAGAAAATTACCTGGTTTTGATAATCGGTGCGCGCGCTCGGCCGAAACTTAATCAGTGTTCGAGCTCTTGACGTTTTACGGCGTATTCGGCGTGCGTAATTAACGAGGTCGTCGGCCATGCAAAAGGATGCGATTAGAATTTCGGCATAGGCATTCGGACGAGCCGAAAGTTGGCGCTATAGAGCGTTTTTTTTTCGCAGCCGTTTTTGCGGTAACGGAGGCACAGCGGGTACCTGTGGATACGCGTTGCCGGTTAGAGGTACAAGGTGGAACGATGGTATCGATCGTCGACGCCAATCTCTTTCGCCTCTTTACAATAATGATATCGTTTTAACGATATTTGTCAAACTTACCTCGCCGCGGCCTTTGACAGTAATTTCCCGTCATTTGCGTAGCGGCTTTTCAATTGTTACCGCGTTCCCCTTTATTTGCGGGCGCGCGCCCATCCACTAAATTACATTTCATTGTAATGCTTTTAAAGTAATTTGATCCTTAAAGCTTCTTCGACGAATGATGGTAGATATAGAGGCGTTTTTGGTGCCTCTGCCTACCAAGATGCTTTTATTGGGTTATTGCTTTCGACGTACTCGTATATGCATGTGTCGGCACGCCGTCGCCGCGTGTGACGAAGCGGTAATTTATTTCCTATCGGTATCAGCTCGCGGATGGAAGAGTTCGGCGGTTTCGCAGCCACGGTGTACGGTACGACTCGGGTACCAGATTTATGGCCCGTGTGGGATGCCCTGGTCGAGTCGAATTGTCCGAAAAATACCTGCGTGTACGCGTACAACGATATCGATTATAAACGCGTCATTTTCGTGACCTAAAAGTTTACCGCAAGCTCGTGACGCTTCTTCGCGTTTTATTAATATTTTTATACTGATACGCCGTACAGTCGCACCGATACACCGGGTACTCGAGCGGTGCACGCGATAAAATATTCAACTCGTTTTTTGGGCTCTAATTTGCCGAACGGTAATCATGCCGATGAAAGCATTTCATCGGTGAGTGGACGTGCAGGTGGTCACAGTGGTGCCAATGAGGTAATCCGAAAGGATTGCGATTTGTTGGTCGATGTATCAGACATACGATGTGATGGAAGGGTCTTCGGTTGAGCTTCGTTCTTAGTTATCCATAGGCAGTATGTAAGGATCACTCACTTAGGAACGCTATGGTTCAAAAGTTGTGATAGATTGTGCCAATAGTAAGGAATTGACTGTCTTTTCTCTGGGCAGGTGTAGCTTTTTCAGTGAGATATCGTATTCGCAATAAGAAAAGAGTTGTATGCTATAGTGCCAACCAAGAAACTTGAGACTAGTGATAAGCGCTATGTTGTCAGATTTAGCAGCAGCAAGTAAGGTTATGAGAAGTTAGTGGCCATATATTTTTTCGTGAAATTGATGTTGGAAGTGCAAATTCATTCAAATGCATGATCAGCTGATATGTTTTTCAGGAAATATGGCAACATAGTTGATCTTGGATGAAAAATTTCATTGTCGGTTACAAATTGCTAGTTAGTACAAGGAAATAAGCTCATTTTTTTACCGAACCTGGAAAAAAATGGTAGTGAGCTGAATTTCACATTATATGTGGAAAATAGTGTCCTTAACAAGATATAAAAAGTTGTCATTCCTAGAGAGTGAGCTAATCCCAGGAGGGGGCTAAAATCCCGCAAAAAACAGTTTTCCAACGGTTTTTTGCTAATATCTTCGGAAAAAAGGGTTCTACATCAAAATAAGTTATATCAAAAAATGTTCCTCATTAAATTTCCTATAGAATGAGTGAGACAGTTTTCTCAAAAAGTCATTAGTAAGCCAAAAATAGGAAGGTCAAAATGAAATTATTTGTTCATCTTTATCACTTACATAGGTCACTTGATAATACATATGAACATATATGAATAAATTTTTCCAAAATCAATGTATTTTGGGCCCTTTTATGACTTTTTGCGAAAAGTCTTTCATGCACCTTATAGAAAATTTAATGGGGAATATTTTTTAATATTAACAATTTTTGTGTAGGACGCATCGTATAGAAGATACAAACAAAGAACTGATTTTCGAAAAGGAATTCTAAAAATTGGTATATTTTGACCTCCCAATTTTTGGTTCACTAATGACTTTTTGAGAAAACTGTCTCACTCATTCTATAGGAAATTTAATGGGGAACATTTTTTGATATAACTTATTTTGATGTAGAACCCTTTTTTCCGAAGATATTAGCAAAAAACAGTTAGAAAACTGTTTTTTGCGGGATTTTAGCCCCCTCCTGGGGTTAGCTCACCCGCTAGGGATGACAACTTTTTATACCTTGTTAAGGACACCATTCTGCACATATAATGTGAAATTCAGCTCACTACCATTTTTTTCCAGGCTAGGTCAAAAAATGAGCTTATTTCTCTGTACTAAGTCTCAAGTGCTATGTTGTCAGATTTAGCAGCGACAAGTAAGGTTATGAGAAGTTGGTGGCTGTATATATTTTAATGAATGATGTCGGAAAATATGCAAATTCATACGAATGCATGATCGGCTGATATGTTTTTCCGGAGATATGGCAACGTAGTTGATCTTGGATGAAAAATTTTATCGTTTGTTTACAAATTACAAGTCTCAAGTTTCGTGGTCGGCACTATAGTGATTGTCCGTTCAGATGACGTAAGCTAAATTGTGTCAGTTGCGCGAGCCAAAAGCTAAAAAAAAATTTCCCCAAATATTATTAAACCAAAATAATAAGATGATAATATTGAGAATAAGATAACGAATAGATTTCAATTTTGCGAGTCAACTGGAATTAATAGTTATCATTAAAACAAAAAAAATTACTTTCTTCCTGATAGCATATTTGGACGCGTTTGTTTTCGTAAATCAAAAAAGAATGACCGTAAACAAAATCTAGTTCGGTAAACCTAATGATATTTTGTTTCAGCTTTCAGTGATGCATTTCCCGTAATTCACTTCATGTCATTTTGAATGGACAAAATATGTATACACTGTGTCCAACTCATCTTAGTATCCCCTCAGTTTGCGGCTATATTAAAAACAATTTTTTTTTTACATTAAAGAAAATATTTGAAAAATTTAGTGAGGAATTATAGTTCAATATTTCATTATCTAATAATTTTTGCATTTAAAATGGGAAGTTTACTCTGAATTTCGAATTGAAGTACTTTCGGATTTGAAGGGTACTGAAATCAGTTGGACAGTGTAGATGCTATGCCTGTTGTTGAATCGAGGAAAAAATGCTTCTTATTAACCTTGGAAAAAATGCAGATTTTGGGTTCATTTAATTAAATAGCTGTGGTTTGCGAATCTGTGAGTCTGTAATTGATATGCGAAACAAGAGGTAGTGAAACTTGGAAATGAGCATTTAAGGTTCTGCCCGTTGGGTTCTGCCATGACCGACTCGAATAACAGGCCGAACAACACAACTTGGCAACACCGATATCAGCTGACGTATGGTAGGCCCACGTGCATCCATGATAGACTCTTCGTAATGGAAACACAATTAATACAAACATAAACATGTGTACATGGGCCCACCATCTCGTGTTTATTACGATGTTGCCAATAGTTTACTTGTTCGGCCTGTTATTCGAGTCGGTCATGATTCTGCCATTGTATGAGTCAGTGTTGCCATTTTGAAATTGAAAAAGTCACCAAAAAATTCTCCGGAAATTGGGAAATTTTCCGATAGAGAAGGTATTAGGCGCTGAAAATTAAGAAATAATGCTGCGGAAAAGTGTCGTTATTTCTTGTCCTTTATCAGCTGATCACAAATAGAAACTTGCATGTGTTTGAGAATTTTTTTCAAAACGCAGATAAACATTTCAAAATAATTTTTTTTTAACCACACGTGAAAAATGTCAAGTTCAGACCTAAAATCGAAAAAAAAAGTTATAACGATGGATGAATTTGAGTGAAAAAAAGCTGAATTCTGCGAAAAATCTGCGAACATGAGTTGCATGTACGTGACATTGAGATATTTCGATGAGAATTTCTTCGCAGAGAAACGTAGTTGCATGTTCGTGACATTGAGATATTTCGATGAGAATATTTGCGCAAAGAAACGTGAACTCAGAATACCAGAATAATCACAGCGAAAAATTCAGCTTCAGTAACGCGACATGGCTTCTTACGCCCTTACTTGATGACCTAAGTGATGATGCATTGCGGACGGTAGTTTGTAAGCGCGATTATTTGATAATGGACCTATTTTAGGGAAATGATGAGGCTTATTAATTTTTTGACTATTTTTAATGTCTTTTTTTTTTTGTTCTCCTCCTGAGTTGTATTCTTGGCTTTATACGATTGAACACTGTTTCAGAGGTATATTCTGCTCGATAACATGTATCTCTGATGTCGAGGGAATCGATTTTCAGTTATTTTTGGATCTCCTCTTTCTCCCTTCTTGTAGAAAATGGAATGGCGCAAGTTTTAGTTAAATTTTTGTTTTTGTCTTTTTAATAGATATTTTATTCGCAAAAGTCACTACATCTCCTGTGCTATTCCATGTTAATCAAAACACGGATTTGATACGTATCTCTCGATTTTGCTCAGTTTTTTATGAAGGATAGTCTTGGCCTAGAAGTTGAAAAACTGTAATCAGTTTTCATTCGAACACCTTAGGAGAGGAAGGAGAGACTTCCTTTCGATTTTTACGAATCATGATTAACTTTGAGATTCCTTTTACATAGAGATGAACAATTTCTATCGTTCAGTAGTGCATCCATAATGGACGGAAACGGGCTAATGAAAGTTCTAAGAGTTGAAACTTCAAATTTTCTCGTGAAAAGCTCACTTTTGTCAGAAAATTATATTGGGCTTCATTTTAAAAATCTGAAAAAATGTATTCGAATATTGTATTTTGAATGTACTGTTTTTTGCGCGATATTTTCAAAATAGGAGTCAGCCTTTACGAGTGATACATGGTACCTCGCGGTTTGAAAAACTTCAAAAAAATAGAAAAGGCGAGTGGTGTCTCATTTTATGGGTATTTAACCCTGGAAACGCACCGTGGGGTCCCTGGGACCCCATGTTCAATTTCACCTCTCTTGCAACTTGTGTAAGTCCCTCTTGTAACGTGCTACCTAGCGCTAAAAAATATTCAACATTAGGCAATTTTAAACCATCTATGTAAAACATGTTGCATAAGCTGTCACACTACATGCCTTTTCAAAATTTATTTATTCATGAAAAAATTATTTTTTCGAATAATTTTTTTAAAAGTAATTTGTGATATCGTCTTGTGATGACGTAGATGCTCTAATTTTTTATTGATTTGAGGAACGTAAATAAGAAATTGACCGAAGTGTGGATTTTCATTAAGGTATACCATGAATTTTTTCAATTTGTTAAGTAATAAAAAAAAATTTATAGAATAGGAGAAATTGGAGAGGAGAACAGTAACATGACAAATTTTATGTTGGTTACTTCAGAAAATAAATGTAAAGGTAGCATTATCAGTCTAATAGAATTTAAGTTGATTTTTTACCTTGGGGTCCCAGGGACCCCACAGTGCGTAATGAAGGTGTTAAAATTCCTGTGAGTTTCCAGGGTTAAAAGCGCTGAGTTCGATGAATAACTTACTTTTCAATCGCGAGCATTTTGAAGTCCGTAAGCTTTCCCCCCCCCCAACTCTTCGATTGCAAAATTTTAAGATGTCGTAAAAATACATTTTTATTTTAATGAATGAAGATAAAAGACGTTAAAATTAAATTCATCAGTTTTCGAGGGCACCCAGTGGAAGGTAGTGAGGGTAGTCGAAGCAATCCATAATTTTCTTGACGACTTATAATGCGTAATGTAAATGTGTTACATTTCGTTCTATAGGTTTTTGAGGGCTCTAAATATAATGATGAACTTATTTTTCATTTTTGGCTGTTTTCTTGCTCTTTAGTCTTCCATTCCCCTTCCCCTCCTTTCGTTAAAAAATCAAGAATTTACTTGGAATATTTTCTTACAATAATTTTCCCTTTATTTCAATATTTATTAGAATGAAATACATTTCAATTATCTTTATATATTTCTCAGTTTTCACACGGTATATTTTACGTCGATAATGATCTAATCGTCTTCCCGATTTTTTTGTTATCAGCTCCATCATAACTGGTCTATGCAATACATGTATCTCAAAAGAGTTTCTAATAAACATACATTTTTGAAGTTTTTTTCAAAAGAATTCGTTTGTCAATTTGTAATAGAGTGTAGTCAAAAAAAAAAAAAAATCGAAATGATAATTTCGTGATACTGATTCCCAACTACTTTTCTAGTCAATACTAATTGATTCATGTCTTGTGTTTGCCGAATATATGTAGTTTTTAATATTGCTTAGATCGTTCATAATTATAGAATCTCAGTTCTTCATAAGTTGACTCTTTATCATTTTTCAGCTGGATGCTAAGAAATTCAATGAATTCATTTCAGATATACTTCTTTTTTTTGAAAGCTTGGGATATATAAAAAAAAAATGATTCTACTAAGTTAGTAGCCTCTCAAGAGGGTTCTTATCATGTATCCAGTTTCACCCCCCTCCCGCCAGCATAAAACTTGTATAATTTACTAAGAAGAGAAATCATTTTTTTTTCGCCGTCGATACATTATGAGGGTAAATGGTCAAATATAACCGAGTTTCTGTTATTATTAACCTTTCGTTTGAAGTTTGAACTTGGGAGCTCGTTGCTTCCATTATGTTTGATGAATTTAATAATTGAATTTATAAAATGTTTTGTAGCTTAAACTAATAAACAAATTGTCTGCGTTGAAAGCACGTTGAGTTATTTGTCTCGTGGGTAGTTCTATCTTGAAGCAAACGATAATGTTTCTAATTTTGTTTCAAACTTTGAAAAAATTTCAGCTCGGCCTTGGCCACAGACTTATTGAAATATTGTTGAAAATTTCTCAGCACTCAATGAGTGGCAAAGGTCTGCTTCTCTTTAACTGACGAAAATAGCTATAACTCGACGCGGCTTCGGTTCACAAACGAGATTTCGCAACAGGCCGATACAGGCAGAGTTTTGGAATTATCGAATTTGGCCTATGGCGAACGGTGGGGAGGAGAAAAAACTAGGCGTTGGCAGGATGATTTCGCTGGTGTACTTGTTGCTTTGTACGCCAGCGAGGTACGCGACGGTGTTGCGTTTTGGGGGCGAAAATACTCGATGTTTTCGTATTTCGTTGTATAGAGCGTCGGTCGTCATTTCACGATAAAAGGTCCGTAGCACGCGATTCTTGCGGGTAAACGGGGGGGCTGGGACGCGCGAACGTTTTTTCTAGCAGTCGGCGTTTTTCGCACCCCTCTTTGGGTACGTCGCGCTTCGCTCGTTTCCAATTGCTTAATGTTTCGAAGAAGCGTTCGTTCTTGACACCCTCTTCCCTTTCGGGATGCGCGTTCGTTGGGTGTTTTTAATTAATTTGTCGTTCTCTTCTTGTTGCTTTCGTTGGCGCGACACATACGCGATACGCTGTTTCACCTGTTACGGGTGTGCGTGTGTATGGGTGCGAATTCACGAAAACGTTTTCGCATTCGTATGGTCGACGTTTTAAGTAACGTTGTTTTGCGTATTTATCGGATAAAGAGGACTCCCGCCAGGATACGACATCCTTTTATCATGGCAATTTAAAAGCTTATTTACTTTTTAACTCTTCCTGCCGTGTAGTTGTTTTTGCGTATTCGTCGGCGTTCTTTCTTTAATCGGCGTATTTTTTTCGAGGCTACTTGGCTTGCGCTGATATGGCATTCGGAGGGGTGTACGAAGGGTGGATTGTTGCTCTTCGCGCGGTGTATACGTGTCGGTTAATATTTATTCAAAATGCTGTGTGCTTTTTGAGTTTAGGCGCTTCGACTTTTGTATACATTGGTTTACGAGATGCGTTATGGATGGGAGTCAGTCTTTCCTTTTCGTTTGCGGCTTTTAACTCACGCCGGTGTGTTTGGAATGCAAACAATTGGGTGGATTTAGCGTTATTGAATGAGAAGTGTTCGGTGAGAGGTTTTCGGTTTTGATTTTTTATTTGTTGCGAATTTTCAGATGAAATGGAGATATTGAAAATGGTATATTTTTCCTTATTTTCGTGCTGGAATACTTTGGTTAAAGTAATCTTTGCCGTGTGTGGGGGTAGGGGCTAGATGAAAGATATAACGCTGTAGATATTAAAATTTTATCACTATTTGATCACATAATTTCTAAATTTAATAATGCTTTAAAGATTCATATTCTGTGAATTTTGATTTTTTTTCTAATAATTGATTAATGCGAAAAAATTTCTCGATTTCTTTTTTATTCATTCGCTCATCTATAAATTAGGTAATTTTTAGATTCACGTTTGCTCTTCAACTTTTTTACTTTTTGTTATTTTTTTATAACTATTTTCTCAAAAAATGTTGTTTTTTTTCATGGAATTCAATATGTATTGGAATAAAATTAATTAAAATTAAAATTTTTATAATTAAAATATTATTAATAATATAATTAAAATCATTGATTTCTAATAATTTTAATTGTTATAATGTTTGATTTAATTTCATTATTTAAATAAAGAATTTTAATTGAAGGAAAAAAAAATAAGATAATTAATAAATATATTTATATTATTATATAAAAATATGTTTAATAAAAAAAAAAATTAACATTGTTTGGTTTAAAAAAATTTAATTTGTGTTTAAATTTTTAATTTAATTAATTTTAATATATATATTTAATTGAAATTTATTTAATATAAATTAATTGGTTTTGACTAGAAAATGATCTTATTTTATTTATTTCTTTTGAAAAATTGATTTTTTTGTCCTACATAAAATATTTCATATTAGTTGCAAAAACTTAATTTACATATTTTTACTTCGTTGATTAAAAAGAAATGTGGAGTTGAGTTGATGATGAATTGACACCTGTGAATCTCAAAAGTTGTCTGAAAATAGCTTTTGTGAAAATTTATTTAAAATTGCAAAGTACTATATAATCATTTATGTATTGAGGTTTCATACACTTTCCTCCTTCTTCTACATTTCAGATATTTCAGTTATTCATCCTTCATTTTTGTTTTGAGTATTTTATTATTGGATTATTCATTTATTTATTCATTCAAGCTTCATTTTTCTCCATATTTTAATCCTATTTTTTTATCTTATGGATATAATTATATTTATGTATACATTTGTTTTTAAAATGAATATCTGTATTTATTTTTTCTTGGACGAGGAGGGGGGTATGTGTTACGCACAGAGATTATGGTTACCTATCGATAATTTACTTTTTGTGAGCTGACCGGAAATTTCCTGTAATTTACTCATGATTTAAATAATTGCTATAACATATGGAAAGGACTTGAATTTTTACAAAAAAGTAGATTTACAACAAAAAACTTATCTAAAATAAAAATTTCACGAAAAAAAATACAAAAACCTGTTTCCAAATAATCAAGTATAAAAAATTTATTTTGATGTAATTTCCTCGTAAATTACCGGTAACTTACCATATATCTTAGCGTTTGATCTTACATCCATTTCTATGTTCTGCGAATATAATAATCAGGTTTCACCGCTGAATTGTACAAATATTGCTTTTAAATAATCAATGAAAAAATTCAAAAATCAGCTGTTTTGACGTCAAAGAGGAGATTTTGCTCCACGTGCTCTTATCACTTTTCGAAGATGTGAAAAATATATGGACGTGCTTTTTTTTTTTTTTTTGTACGTACCCAAAAGAAGATTTCCTCCTTGACGTCATAACATGGTAGACTCCAGTTTGGTTTTTTTGAGAGAGCACCATTTGGTGTAACATATTATTATGCTCGGAGATCCTGGTATCCGTCTCCAGTTAGCCTACGTACCACAGCTCAGGCCAAATGAGCACGGATCGGAACTGAATTTTAACGTGTAGGCAAAATTTTTTGCCAGATGGTTTGACATTTTTGAATTTTTTAGATTACATACTTGGTAGTACATCCTCAAGTGAGATTGTAGGAGGAACGAAGAGCGATGATACTGAAAGTCATTGTTCGTAAGAAAATTCTTGGAGAGTATTATCTCAAGCGAAGGGAGAGGGGAAAAGCTGAGTGTGATGATACTGGAAGTCATTGGTGGTAAAAAAAAATTATATCGCGTTGTGATTAATATTAGATTTCTTTAAGTGGTGAAAAATTACAAATACTTCAATGAATTATTATTTTTTAAATTTATAAAATTTATTTTAATTTACATTATGCTTAGAATTTGCAATTTTATGATTTTTTTTTTTAATTTTCATGCTATACTCATTTGATTAATAATTTTTGTTTTTTAATACATAAATATTAAAATTTGGACATTTTTATCATAAATTTTTTTTCTCAATATGTTGGTATTACGATCAGTCATCAGTACCATTTTATTGTTTGTCACATTGCCATCGAAAATTTTGCTGACTTTTCGAGCTCCATTAACCATCACCGTAGTTCTGAAGCGATCGTAATAACAACGAGAGCGAAACGCGCGCTAATTCACCTGTTTTTTTTTCTTTGTGTCTCGCTTTACCTCGATAACGAATAATAAAAATCCGAAAATTAACCGGTAATGATACGACGAAGAAACGTGGGCGAATTTATTTTCCACTCTTAACCGTTCCGCGTGTACAAGTACACAAATGAACTCGCTTCCCGCGTACTTCGCGTCTCGTTAGATTAGAAAATTAAAAAATCTACGCTCGGCGGCTTCCGAAGCGAAAAAATAGAAAAAAACTATCGACATTTGCCGTCTAATTTCTACGCGATCGATTAATTATTACACGGCGCGGCGCGCAGCTTCCCATTACGAATCGGCTGGGTAATACTCGATTTGTACGTTTCGAATAGCATTAAACGTTTAAATTAGCCAAAAAGTAATTTCCTTTTGTTTTTCCTACGTATAAAAATACGAAGAGCGAGAGAGATGTGGAAACGATGGAGAAAAAAAACTGGTGCACAGTCATAGAAAAGAATAAATTATCATCGAATTAGTCACACAACAGATATCGAACTAAGTTTATTATTTTACAGTAGTTTCTCCGGTATCTCCGCTCTTCGTCTCCGGTCTACGGGTTAAACTATGTTTTTCCTGTTTTTTTATTCTCTCTTTTTCTCGACGTTGCGGTAAGCTCTCCTTTTGTTATGATTTTTCTTTAATAAACGCGTTACGTTGTTGCGCTTTTTGCTGCGTGCGGACGTGTCTTATTTTTGTTATTTTGGTAGGTTTTTTAGCTGAGTACGCGATGAAAGACGATAGCTATTATAGCCTACCTGCGTGAGAAGAGTATGGCAAATGGTCAGCGTCTCAACTTGAAATTTTCAAATTTGAAAGAATTTGCTCTAGTGTTTCCTTTGTTATTGTCGTTTTTGTTGTTGTTGTTGTTTTTTTTTTTTTTAAATAAAATATATCTCATATTTTCATTTAAAATTTAATTTTATTTTATGAATATGTTTTTGACTAGAATTTTTAAGACAAGTGTCTACTCTTAAATTTTCAAAAAAAAAAAAATGGTTATAATGAGCATGATGAAGGGACTAATATGTATTAATAATAAATTAAAAATCAATAAAATCTTACTATCACATCGAATATGTAGCTGCGCAATTAATTCTTTAGTAGGTCAGAAACGAATGAATATATTTTAGTCAGTTATATGAAACAAGTGAAGTTTTATTTTCATTTATTCTCATGAAATATGAGGTGTTGAAGCATTTATCTTATCTGCCATAACTAAAAAAATGTTGTTAATTTTTTCATAAAATTTGTGGAGTGTACTTCCTCTAACAACATACTAAAAGTACCCATTCCTCGTAGGTAGTGTTCGTATCCCTCAGCTCAGAGGGGTTGGAACCTCTCTAAAAAACGGTTTTTTCATTATATCTCCTCAGGGTTTGATTGTATGGCAAAAATGGTTCAGTACAGTTTTATTCTACGCTAAATTTTCTACAACTTTTATATGAACATTTTTTTTCTACTTCCTATAGGTAGGGAGTTGAGGATCTTTGAAATTTGATACTTAAGGGACTTCATTACGATATTAATTTAATTATACATGAGAATGAAAAATGTTTATCAACTTATGACTTCATACTAACCCAGTCATGATGTTATGGAAGTCTCAACTCCCTCGCCTCACCCTCAAATACATACCCACTTGAGTGTAAATATTTTAATCCGAGTAAATTCTGTTTAATGTACACGTAATATTATGTACGAGTATAATGCCCTCTAAATACATATAAAACTTTTATTTGTCCCAGTCTTCTACCCTTACTCTCAGATACAGTTACAACGAAGGTAAGCTGATTATATGACATGAGGTATTTGAAAAAAAAATGTGACCTTTCATTTATTAAAATAAAATATTCAAAATTACGAAAATTAAAAAAAAAAAGTTTCAAAATTTGAACCTTTTGTTCCTCGGTTTTTCTTCAGGGTGAGGGAAGGCGATTGAGAGGTCCATAAGGTCATGATTGAGTTACTACGTAGTCAGAAGTCATTTCACATGCACTCCTCATTCGCATTATTATTATTATTATTATTTTAAATAAATGAAAATAATGTTGAAACATATGTTTTACTTTATCGGAGTAATTCTTTTTAAATGAAACATTTCATTCAAAATTAATTAATTTCTTGAGAATTAATTTATTAATTTATTTTAATTAAATAAATAAATAATTAATTAATTATAGAAAACAAATTATTAATTTATTTTTATTTAAATAATGTCATATGGAATAATTGAATCAATTGTAATGAAGCTCCTAAAGTACCAAATTTTAAACACTCGTAACTCCTTATTTATGACTTATGAGTTATGGGAAAAAAAAAAGGTTCAAATGAAAGTTGTAAAAAATTTAGTGTAGAATAATCTTTTTCTCTGTGATCCAACGCTGATTAGACGTCCCCAAAAAACAATTTCTTGGGGAGTGGGGTTCACATCTCACTTCCTCCCCCCTTGAAATGGGCACCGTAGAAGTGGAGACTTTTATAATGTGAGTGAAACTGGTCTCTACACATTGGTGAAATAATTTTTGTTAGGAATTGCTTTTGTACAAATAGGACTACTGTTGAGAGCTTCGAGAAAATTACTATAGATGTCTATTCGGTAAAAAAAAAAAAAAAAATGATTTATTGGTCAAAATTCCAAAAAAAAAGTGAGTTAGAATCATCCATATTATATTATAATTATTACTTCATGCTTATGAGCTGTGAAGTGAATTTGGAGATGAGACATATTTTTGAACAGCGTTGCCAAATTGTCATCTCATTCAAGTACAGTTCGAACGTTTCTTCAAGTAGGTACCAGTAATTGGAAATTCTAAAAATACGTATATTCGATTTTTTGTCTCTAGTTTATAGTACTCATGGTAATGGTTTTCATCAACGTGAACATTTCAAAGACTCAGCTCTAGTAATGCAGCACAGCTGCTTATACTTTTTTTGTAACACGTTACCGTTGGGCTGCCGCCGACGCGAAGCCTATTCGCATGGTAAACGGTGAAAAATTACCTTCGCCGTTTTTCGCGTCGCCCAATTTCACGGGTTATTGGTGAAAAATCGAGGCGGCCGGATAAACGCGATTTTCTCGACGGTGGGAAAATAATCGGCGTTAAATTCGAGCGCCTATTAACGCGGTCAATACCGCTTCGGCGTTCATTTTTCAAAATATCGCGGGCCTAGTACTCGAACGATTTTCTTTTTCGGTCATTAACCAATTGTTTGGCGTTCAAAGTGTAACTATTAGTCATACAGGTACCGAGAGTGGAGCGGATTCGCTACAAGGAATTATATTTTCCGGAGTCTTTTCGATGTCACAGTACCGCAGTTCCGGCGACGACATGAGTCTTCGGTGGTGTCATTGTTCGTATACGCCGTCGGCGTTTCATCGGCAACGACCAGAGAAGCTAATTAAAGAATTATTATACACGCGGAACGCGACGACGATGGTTTTAAAAAAAAACCAGTTTTCGGTTGTAATTTTTCCCCGGTTTTGTACTCTTTCCTTCGAAACGTTTGTTTGTTGGTTGGCGGTATGGAGGAAATGTCGTGGTCTTTGTTCGCGATTCGCGCCATCGTTACAGATGTGTATGGCTGTGGCGTTGGCTGATGGGATAGTGATGTACGATTACGAAGATCACGAGATCGAATTTTCGTGTCATTTTTATGAGGTAACTTAAGGCCGAGATTGCCACTGGTAAATATTTTTGGAGAGCTGAACTTCTGAGGTGTCATTTTGAGACTCAGAAAACATTATTAGGGTCATAGAAATTTCCACTCTCATGGTGTATCGCGGGCCGAGGTATATAGTATTTACCTCTCATCAGTTCAAAACAGCCTTCAATATCAAAATGCTGATTACAATATTAAAAAAAAGAAGTTACGTGACCTTAAAACGTGAAAAAATTCAAATTAGGTATTTCTGAAATTTTTTGGGAGCACCTCTCTCCGAAGCTGGAACAGTCTGTCACTTCCGTCCCCTCACCTCTCGTCAGGTAAGAGTAAAGGTCTTTCCAGAGTCTAATCATAGGAAAAGATTAGGCGATCGTTCGATTACAACGGCCTCCACCCTTCCCCTTGTCTGCTTTATTTTTTCAAAATACGTAGGCTTTTTTCTTAGATAGGGTTCATTTAGTGTAGTAAAATCAATGGTAAAAACAAATTCCATTCTCATGAAAAATTCATTATGTCTAGAAAAAATTGTCCAACAAAAAATAACCATTACGAAATTGTAAGCAGGTCACTCCAAAATTATCCCCTTGTATTTTTACCAAAGCCTCTAAAACCACCTATGTCTCAGTTGAGGGATCGTACAAGCGTGAATATCCTTCTTTCTGCTCTCTTCCTTCATATTTTTACTCATTTCCCCTAAAGACCGAATAACATAAATTCAGTATCCACAATTCCCCCTCTCCTTCAAATTTAAAAAAGAAGTAAAATGTCCAGGAAATTGAAGTGGAAACCTAAGCGATTGGAAGGTTGAAAACGTCAAAGAATACGTCAAAAAAATTCCAAAAAATAAATTGGAAAAATTTTTAGAAATGGAAAAATGTGAAAAAATAAAAAAATCAAGAAAGGAAAATAAATGCTTACTAGTAGAAAAAAAAAAAATTAAAAAGTAAAAAAAAATTGAAATAAAAAAATATGCTTATAATGAAAACAGAAAAAAAGTAGGGAAAATATTCCAAGAATAAAAATATGATAGAAAATTGGAACATCGTATTCTCCATAATTATCGGTAAGAAATATGACCAACTACAAGAGCCTGGGTTCTTATTTTTTATTTTATTTTATTATTTTTTCATGGCGTATTTACCTGCTATAGGGTCATCACAACTTCTTTCAGAAGGTTTAGATTTGGTGGAACAAACCTGAGCGGTTCAGGAATACTAAGACTTCGTGGTTCAAAGGAATGATTTTTTTTCATTTCTAGTCCAATACAAGTATATTTGAAGGTATCGCGGGGGCGGGGTTCGGGGGAGGAGAGAAGGGTGCTTTCTTTTTTCGGCGATGAACGCAAATTCTCTCCCGCCTCCCCCGCCAGCCCCGACCGCGAGTTCCAAAATGTCGATTTTTTCTGATTTCTAATTCATTAAACCGAAACAAATCAGAGGGGTCAGTAATTTCTCAGCTTAAATTTTGTGTTTCAGTTGAAATCATTGTAAAAATTTTATTTTACTCACGCCTTATAAATTAATTTATAATGAATAAAATCGTTTAGAATGCAGCTTAAAAAAATTATATTCGAATTTTTTTTATCGATACGAAATAAAATCGAGTTCTTGTGGCCTTCGAATCAACTTCCAGAAAATTTCACCTTGTTGAAATAAAATCACACGTGTTGAAGGGATTTCCAGTCTGGAAATTGTTAGTTTTCTCCGATTCTCGTGAATTGAAAGTTGTTCATGTTTGGGCTTATACGTTGGTCTTTGATTAACAAAAAATAAAAAATGAAATATTAGCCTGTAAATTCTTCCAAAAATTTCGTCATTGTGAAGAACATCACAGTTTTATTTTCTCCCATTTCATCACTAATCAAAATGCTGATATTCTCTGAAACGTTTGGAAACAGGATTCTGAATTTCAATAAAATGGATAGCTAATTTTTTTTCATTTTTGATATTCAGAATTTCATCTTTAAAATCCACAAAAAATTGAAATTGTCAAAAATTTTTTTTGTTTAGTTTCATGAAAAACTAATGATTTTTGGTTCTTCATTTCCTTATATAGCCGTGTTAGAAACACCATAAAAATCTGCTGTTCGCACAGTATTTAACGATATATTAATTTTATAAAATTATTTTCCACTTCTGTAGTGAACTAGACCTTATACTTAGCAGTAGATTTTAATGGGAGCAAATTTTTGATGTAATTAAATTTGTAGTAGGTGCTTGGTTTTTCAAAAATAAAAGAAGTTATCATCGTCAAGTACGCATATAAAATTGTGAAAAAATTCTTGTTGCGGAGGGGAGGGGATGGCTCTCGAATTCATCTCGAAGAATTTTTTCCTAGAAAAATTCTTGGCTAGGTCACTACAGATATCCCATTTATATGTTTATGTAGGCCTTGAAAATTCTTCTCGATTTGGGTCCACTTGTTGTTCTAAACCACGTTAGTTTATGGAGTATTCTTCTACATCATAATCAGATAATTCAGCTTCGGTATATGTGCTCGAGAAATAAAAACAAAAAATTCAATTCTACCAACCCACATTACGCGTACGAATAAGATAAGAGGACGCTGGTAAAACGTCAGCGTGGTAAAAAAGCTTAGCTGCGAGTGTCGGCCGCGCGGAGACGACGAGTAGCGAGCTTTTGTTTATAAGGCAAACAAAGAGTTGAAAAGTTTAACTAAGTTTTCATTAGTCGACACTTGAAATTTTCGCCTTTCAGCAGCTGCTGTTCGCGTAAACGTAGAGGCGTTTAATTTTTGCAAACGATTTTTTTCTTTTCATTTATCCGTCGACGACGAGGCGTTTATTAATAGCGTCGTTTCGCGAACGTCGAACCATGTACTCGGCACTCGCCTTGGATGGTAGTCGAGTATGCAACTTAATAAACACGGCCGCTAGACGTCGAATAGCCTTTAGAGTGGTGGTGTTGATTCGGGCGCGTGGAAAAATTAAAAACAGGTAACGGCTGGATTAAGGGACGGATTTGGAACGGGCGACGAATAATGTTGATTTGCATTCGCGTCCATTGTAGTAGAAGTACGGTAGCTTTAATTAGAAGCGAACGACGGATTCGTTTTCGTATATTGTAGCGTGACTCGCGAATGAACGAGCTTACGCGAAAAAGTAATATTCGTCGATGACGTATTTGGACATCGTAAAAGGGCGCGATTTACTTTTTTAATTAAACTCGCCGAGGATATTTTCGAAATAACGAGTACTGTTCGGCCACCCGCTGAGAGATTTGGCTCGAAAATGGTGATCGTGGAATCGATATTAAGTTCGTTTTGGCACTCTCCTTTCGCTGGTTAGCGCTTTTCGTCGAATCCGAACTATCCGAAAGATTTGCGGACTTTTGGGATTCGACGTTTGGCTTCTTCGGCGAACTCCGAAGCTCGTAAATTTCGCGGTTACACGTCGCTACGGTATTGAAATAATTCGAAGCTTTGACTAATATTCCGCCACAGAGGTGATTCGGTTGGGTATACCGGATAGTTCGAATTGGCCGGGTCGATGTTCGGTGTAAGAGTAAAATGAGATGTTTCCAATTTATTCCTATAATCTCGTTTTCGCCCGTTGTTAGCGTCGAATACCGCGGCTTCGTTTTGAAACTTCCAACTGCTTTGCGGGCAGTATCTGACAGGTGAGCCTGGCAGAGTAGTTCCATGGTTGGGGTGTTGGAATTCGAAGTTCAGATTTCGATGGGGAAATTTTTCCCACGTGGAATGCTGTTTTTTTCTTTTGCAGTAGTTGAGTGGATGTTTATTAGAAAATTTATTCGCTCGAGAAGACGATTTTTGTTTCACTCTGGTGTCGAAATGCGAAAGGAGATTAAATTCTTAATAACCAGTGAATGTTATTTTGAGTAGATAGGGTTTTTTTTCTCAACAAAATTCCCATTTTTTTTTTCTAAATGAGCTCAGGTCAAGGTCAATCAGGTTTTTGATTAACAGTTGATTTACTACCTCTGGATTAGTTAATCTTTGTGCTTACATCGTTTGAAATCTTAAACTTCAGTATTCTTTATTTTACTGTGATCTATTACAGTTCAACTATCACTCTTTTCGAATTCTAGTTCATAATTTATATTAAATAATAGCTTTTCAAAAATTTGCCCAAAAAAATATTCATGGTTGGCGTATCAATGGTGCAAAATGGCCTTTCTAACACCACCTATAGTATAAGGTCCAGGCACAGGATTGCTGCAGTTCAATATTTTCACGTTCTTGGATTTTTTCCGCAATGCTTTTACGGCTGCTGGTGGTTGCTTTTGGGTTGCTCAAGTAGCTGGGACATCCAGGAAGAATACATGGTAATTGCCCCTGATTTTAAACGAGAACGTTGTAATGGAGCGGTAATTTTTTCATTTGTTTTGAGATCGGTGTACTCAGAGGTATGAACGATATCAGTCGCCAAGAAATGTTTTTCACAAACTTGAGAATTATACCAAAACTTATGTATATACATTTTTAATGCATGAATGCATTAATATATTTCGTGGTTATAGCAAGTAGCAACGTACTCTAGTATTAGACGTGGGTGTGAAGTCTTTTTCTCGTTTTAAGCAGCAATCAATTTTCGCTTGAGTTCATTATTTTCAGGAAACTTAAACACAGTTACTTTACCCTTTTCCAAACTATAAATACTTTTACAATTTGGTGCACAACATTTAAACCCCATTTGAAATATTACGATGATCCCTTACACTCAAATAATAATAATAATAATAATAATAATAATAATAATAATGTATTTCGAGATTAATGATGACAATTTTTTAAGAAACAGGTTAGATTAACGGGCCCCATATGCCGTAAGGCGAGTTGGGAGACCCGGATTATTATTAATACATATAACAAAACACTAGAAATGAACAAATACCTGACAAGCATAAGCAGAGACAACAATAAATAATGAAAATTGATAGACAAAACAGTAAATAAAACATAGAAAAATACAAAAGCAGGCAAAGGGCGGCGAAAACATAAATACATAAAACATAATACAAGGGATCCTCAAGCACCGAGGCACAGTTTTTTCAATCTTTTTTTAAAGACCCTAATATTAGCATCCTTAATAGCCGACGGAAGAGCAGAGAAGAGATCAGGACCTGCATATGAGATCTGAATTTTCGAATGGTACTTTCTGTAAAACCTAGCCTGAAGCCCATACAGCCTAACTAGGGTGCAAGCGGAGAAACGGTATAACCCACCAACATCCAATATACCCATATCCCGCATTTTATCAGCCAGTTCAAAATTATGGACAGGTGAACCAAGAATAGCGTGAACCGCGCGCCTCTGCGCAGCATTAACTGGTTCGACATGGGTAGAGGCCGCTGAGCCCCAACATATGATCCCATAACGAAGAGTAGACTCATAGAGTGCAGTATATACCCTCAATAGATGCTCACGCGGCAAGTGTTTGGCCAGATAATAGGGAAGGTAATTCAGTTTACGTAATTTAGACCTAACATACAAGGTCTGAGCGGACCAAGTCATCCTACGATCAAAAACAACACCTAAATTTTTTATCTCAGATACCTGCTGCAGAAACTCACAATTACATTCAGATTCAGATCCCCCAAGGCAAGACGTATGGAGAACAATCTTATCTCTCAGATTCGGCTCGGCCTTATACGAAAAAGCAATTACCTTAGACTTGGTAGGATTAGGAACCAAATGCTGCCCATAGTACCATCGAGCGATCTCCAACAAGTCAACATTAATTTTTTCAACTAAAAGATCAGATCCACTCGAGCTATGAACAACAGTAACATCGTCGGCAAATGCAAAAATAGAACCCCTCAACTTAAGCCCCAACAGATCATTGATATATATAATAATAATAATAATAATAATATATATATATTTTTTTATGAATAAAATATTAAATACATCAGCTCAATGTATATCAACGTAACTGACGGCATCCCTATGCCCAATCTAGCGGAGGGCAATATGAAACTTCATGTACACGTGTAGCCTGCTCTCAAAAGTAAAAGAACTGTAATAATTTGGTGTTTGTGAAGTTATTATTCTTTTAAAAGAACTACGAATTCTTTCAGCTGAAAAAAAAAAACTTGCTAATTTATCAAAATTTGGAAAATAAGCCTAAGTGATGATCTGCTGTTCACTGGAGTGGTCTAAGTTTAGTTTTTTTTTGAAAGATGTGAGGTCACAATAGTTGCTAAGTCACCTCAGTAGGTGGAAAAATATCAACCACCGATTCAGTTTTTGAGTCACCCCACCCCCCCCCCTATTCAAAATGAGTCACTGATTTTTTTTAAGGTTTAAAGTCGTATTTAGCCGCCATTTTTTTTTTTGTCAACAATTTGATTATTTTTGAAGATGAACAACAAGCGGGTAATTTATAGGTTGTCTGCTTCAGACGGGCTCAAAGTGGATGTTTACCTCACAGAACTTCCCAAAATGCAGCAATCTTACTTCAAAACGATTTCGTGTAGATGTTCTGGTTTCTAAAAAGCTCAGGCTTTTGGAACCCCTGTGGAACAAAAAAACGAGTTCTATTTCCTCTTGGATCTGAAAGAACTTGGATTTGCTCCGAACTGTACGCATGATCAATATTTTACCCATTTGTCGTTCATTTTTGTAAATAGCCAAAATTGTTATTTTTGAAGAAAAAATTTGTTTAGGCTCGTAAATTGAAAAAAATTAGTGGCCAATATTTTCTTCAGTCTTTGAACGATAAATATGTAAGTTTAGAACTTGTAAAAATATTTAGTTGCTCATTATACTATAATGTTTTAAATTGATTAAAAGTTGAAATGAAAATTAATTTTAAAAATAAGCATAAAGTTGTAAAAAAAAATAATTTATATTCTTGAAAAACGATCATTTTTTTTTTTTTTTTAAATTCAAATTCATGAAACCCTAATTTAATTTGAAGTGGGCTCTAAAAATTGAGTTGGATGCTCAAATTTTTACGACATCTTTTTGAGATCATTTAGCAACAAATGTAAAAGGTTCCTTTATTTTTTGAAAAAAAAAAAAGAAAAAAAAATGGGGCACTCCAATGTTTATATAAAAACTAAAAATTACAAAAATTGTATTAGTAATAAAACTGATAAAAAATCTTCAAATCGAGTCGCCTTAGACCCTTCAAGTTGGAGAGTAGGTTGTACTCGTACATGAACCTGGAATCTCTTTGTTTTTCTCAATGAGCTCTGTTACCACACACCAATTTTTTTTTTTTTTGTTCTGGTCGAAATAAATCGTCTTTTTCAGACTCTCTATATCAATCACTGTTAGCCACTTCCTTTCTAGCAAATGCTGACCAAGAATAAAAAAATGCACCAATATTGTTTTCATGAAAATTAAATTCATTATTACTTGTTGTGTGTATGTCATAGGAAACAGGAAAAAAAAAACCCTATCTCATCTAGGGAAGTCTTGAATTAGAGCCTCTCGCCACTTCTCACCAAAAAGGAATCGCTTTGACGTAACTGAACTTGAAAATAAAAAACATTCCTTTCCTCTCTCCCCCTCCCCGTAGTAAAGAAGGTTCGAGAATTTTCCAGCATTACAAAACAATTTTCCAATCATACAAGGAAATCTAAGATAGAATTCAAATCTGTTCAAGGGTACTGCAATCTGCTACTCAATAGGTACGTTTATATGGGGAAAATATACCCCATGTATGGAATATCGAATAGCGTACTAAACTCGCTGGCTCAGCTTATAAAGAAGGAGAAAAAAAGCCCGAAAAATCGCATCAGTGTAGCCGCCATACGGACCGTAAAATTACCCCCAAAGGGTGCGTAATACGGAGTGCGAAAAAAAGGATATACAGGCGAAGGTGTTTTCTCGTCTGAACTAACAAGGTTATCACCGATGAATGATGATACGATCTCGCCGTCATCCGTGTATCCCTTTATTTAAACCTTCGTCCTTACACTATATTTCTTCGGCACCTTTTTATTTCTCTCTTTCGTCGCCTCGACTCGAACGAATGAGGAAAAAATAACGACGTAACGTAGTAAAAGTCGAAATCCTTCGGATGGAAAGAGGGTCGATGGAAGTTGAGGGGTACGCCGTTGCTGAAATGAAAATTGATTTTATATTCAAAGGTAAAAACAATTAATGGTAATTTTAACAGTATTCGAGGCTGAACGTAAAAATGATTAATTTTGTTTTCTTTCCTTATCGTACTCCGACTTCGTTTCCTACGGCTGGTGAAAAACGGTTGTACGCTAATTAAACGGTTTTTTCTCGGGTCGAACGAAGCGAATTGGGTTATTTTTTCGTTGTAATTTTTTCACTCGGGAGTATCCGATTGCGATATTTTTTCGACGGATTGGTCGTTACTCGTTCTTCTCTTTGTTGAGGTAATTTTGCTGCAATCGAATTGAGACGTAGAGATTTCGTATTTCGTTCGAATCGAACCGGGAATATTCGCTTATTCATCGACATACTAGAGTATGAATATCGTCTATACGTTTTTTCCCCGTGACAGATTTTGAGAGGGGGATAGATGATGAAAAAATGACAATCGAATTCCCACCGAATCGAGTGGAAAAACCAAGCGAACGCGTTGAAAAAACATGGCGTATCAGCGATCAATCTGTTGGCTGGGTCAGAGAGGGAAATAGAGAAATCTCATCGTGTACCTCGCGAACGTAAAATAACAACTACCCGAAGCCCTTAAAGCGCCGTTCCACCGAATAAGGAAATATCCGAAAATCTTGGCGAGTAAACCGGCGAAATCCGAAAACAGTTAATGCTCAACAGATTGCGGTTAAAAAGAAACAAAACACGAGAAGGAAAAAAAAAAGACGGAGAAGAGACCAGAATCAGAGTGAGAGAGAGAAAAAAAAAGAAGGAAAAACAGACGAAATCAACGATGCGGAAAACGTACCAGCTAGAGGTATCCGCGTTGAGACGTGCGGGCGAACGATGCGACCTAAACAATTACTGTCAACTCATCGTTCTCGATTTCTTTTTTCTCCCGAGTCGCTATCGCCGTACGGTGGACAAATTTACTCGGCGTGTACGAAAACAAAGCGCTCTCTAGCGACACTTTTTAATTAGAAATTTTCGTCGCTTCGTAAACTCGTCCCGAAGTGTTGAGTAAAAAGCGTCGTCGACTGAATTAAGCCTCGTTTCTCGTAAGGACGTACGGGCTGGTGGAAAAAAAAAGTGGAGTCGTAATCGGGCGAAAAAAATGCTGAGGGGACGAGAGTCGGATAAAATCTAGTTAGAAAGCAGTACCTTTACAGTTTGTCATCAACACGCTCGCACTTGGGCGTAATTAGTGTCTACAGCGCGACAGGGTGTACTGTATTTTGCCACAAATGAACTGCCTTAATTAGCGACGAACGGAGGCGCAAAGAAAGTCGCAATCAGAAAAAGAACCCGACGAAAAAATTCTTCGGAGTGGGCCACATTGGTAACAAGCTCGTTGAGGGTCGTTTATGATAGAACAGGGTGAATGTCGTTTGACCACGTAATGTTTACTTGAATTTTTGAGTATGTGAACGCCAGCTGGACTGGCTTAATGTTTAGGTAGCTCGGAGTCGATGAATTCTTAATTTTGTTTTTGCTACAGAGTTCGTTTTCATCGTTTCTGTCGCTCTGCCTTTTTACCTGTTTTTTGAAAAGTTCACCATGGATACCCAAGTATGCTGGCGAATTGACGTAAGAGCAGCTCTGAACACGGGATTGGATGTAGGGGGGATAGATGCTTCAGACAATATTTTTAAAGCTTGACAAAATTATTAATTTCAGTTTGAAAAATAAACTCCTCATAGTACAGAAAAAAAACTTTATTCCACTCACGTACGTAATCCAATAATTATTCGAACACTTTCACAGCATAACATAGGGTCTTATTGGCGACTTATTTAAGAGGGAATAACGACCTTTTATTAGGGAATAATGAGAGTATTACGAGTAACAACAATGTGTACAGTCCATGAGAAGATGTTTATTGATCTACTGGGTCTGTTCGTGTATTCTTTCGTATTTTTAAATTTATCCAGTCTTTTTAAGGAGTTTTATCATGACTGTGTGATGAGTTGAATAAAATAGTATACTATTTTACGCTGTGTCCATTGTCCACTTCATCATAATGGGTTTAAAAGGATTCAAAAAAGTTTTTGGAAGTTTGAAAAACTTCGATCATCAATTATTTAATATATTGTGATTTTTAAAAATATTCATGGTTTTTTAAATTTGAAAAATTGTTATGTTTTTTGATTCATTGTAATTTTTTAAGTGTTCAGATGTTTCAAAAATTTTTTGAAATCAAATTTCTCCCTCAATAATTTTTCCATGTCAAGGATGATTCTACAGCCCTTGGGTACTCGTTTTTCTTGGTACTTGAGGAAACATTGATTTTGTGATCATCACCAATATCACCATGGTGCCAATGAATTTAAGTTATAATTTTTTTTTAGTTTGGGGTTTACAGTTTCAAGATTGATGTTTTTTGATTTTCATTGTCCTTTAATCTTTGATTATTAATAATAAACTTTTTCACTTGAAATTTCCATATTATCTTATGTACTTGAGTTCAGCTGTTGAAAGGATAGAATACGGATGTAAAATGAAATCACGTATTTTTATTCAAGATTGTAACTTGAAAATTCCTAATTTTTGAAGTATTAATAATGTATGTAATATGGTACTATAGTGCCTTAGTGGTATGTGGTAACGTGAAAAACAAAAATAAATCTGCCATAATTTCTTGGAATAATTTCGGCACAGATTGCGCGTAATTTGAATAATAAACTGACGAGAAAACTATACATTTTTTGCTTGGAATGGTTGAAAATTATTAGTATAGTAAAGGCTGCTTTGAAATGTAGCGTATAAAAATGTAGCATAATTTTTTTCTGGATTTATGGCATAATCTAGCATACTTTTTACCTCCATCTAGCATAATGAAAATTTCAGAAATGACAACACTGACTACCAGCATTATTACAATTGAGAATTTATCAAAACATGAATCATGAAAATACAGAGTTTTTAATTTGCTTACTGCCACGCAGGCTTATAAAACTTGATGTAGAAAAATTATGGAAATGTTAAAAAATCCTTATCAAACAGTACCTTCAGTTAAGCCATTCATTATCATAGTTCTGGTGATCCTCAGCAAAATTGACGTTCATCATCAGATAGCAAAAACACCTTTTTAAAGAATTTTGAGTATGGAAATTTCTCGAGTTCCCCATCCTCGTCAAATTAATGTAGAAAGATAAAATTGGGTGCCAAAAGTAACTACTTGAATTTGAGTCAAAATCGACGAAATCAATACCAATAAAATTGTACCTAAAACTACCAAAAAAAAAAAAAGTTTTATCTATTTATTATTATTATTATAACGTCATAAGTTTAAAAAACTGTTATATTTGTATTAACGACACAAAGAATATTATTAAAATGATAAAATTAATAAAAAAAATAATTGCGTAATTAGTATTTGTCGAATTCGAAATCAATATTAATAGAATGTTCTTCAACTTCCTCTATGTAACCTACATTGATTTTATCTTTATCAGTGGCGTAGCCAGGATTTTGTTAGGGGGGGAGGGCGGAGGGCAAGAACTCCTGAATAAGAAATAGGTGTTTTTTGTTGAATTTTCTGTGGCCTGACGTGCCTTACCGGGTGGTAGGGGGGAGTTTTGAAGCATAGCAAGTATTTTTTCATGACGTATTTTATAGTGTAGGTAATAACTGAGGTAGCGGATGTGTAATAAAAATATTGGTAACACAAATATTTACGTATATTTTGGTATCGAAGGTAATCATAAAAGTTTGAACTTAATAATACATAATGGATAGGTAACGAATGAAAAAAAAAACGACATAATAAGTATTACACGCTCTAATCACTCAACTCCATTCTTCGAGGTTTCGTTGTAGCGAATCTATGGATAATGGCATTTATATTTACTTCATTATCCTTGTGAATATTTAGTAATGTCAGTCTACTTAAACGATTAAAAGGTCATGGAGGGCAGTCGCCCCAGTTGCCCCTCGTAATGATTCATACAACTGTTCATAGAGGTGAAGAATTATTTGCCCATTGACTAACTCAAATGGGTCATTTTTTTGCCATCGAAATATATTTCATTCCTTCACGTACGTAAGGGTTGCGGAATTCTGTGAATAATCTCTGATATAAAAATAGTTGACAATGCTGGATTTTTTATTTTATTTTTTTTTAAATTTGTAATCATAATTGTACTTAAATAATACGAAATTTTCACTTTTTAAATAGCAAAACTATTTTATTTTCAGCTATGAAATCTTTTGCCCAACGTTATATAGAATACCAAGTTATTGCACTCTCATAAGAGAAATATAAGTAGTTCAAAAATGATCGCCAGGTGCGTGACAATCGAGAACACATATCTTTGATTGGTTCAGCCATATCACTCGGAAAATTTAAAATAACCAATCAGAGTTGAGATTAGATCACAGAGCTCTATAGTGAGCAATTGGACCTACTCTGGGTTTTTTCTTTGATTTCGCGAGTTCAATAGCAAGGTATTCTGTAGAAGCATAGTTTTGCCATCGGTATCTTTATTATATATTGACGCAATATTAAATGTGTTTTGATTGAATTATAATTTATTTGCCTCATTTTGTAAGGTCTCAGAGTATTTCTTGCAGTTTTCATTATAAATCTGAATTTAGGAGGTATAAAAATTTTTTTTCTTTTTTTTTTTTTTTTCTTGATAAGGGAATGCATTCCATAGCATTCCAAATAAGAATGTCCACTTTTTACATATTTCTTACAAAATTTTAAAATGGTTTTTATTTAGATTCTGGTTACTATGAGGTAGTTATTCGTTCACTACTTACCCATTGAAAAAAAAAGTGTGAGAGTCTGATAATCCTCGATCCTGCCTGTTCGAATGCTTCAATTGGCGAACCATTTCGAAAGCTTAATTATCACGCTAGCGAAGTCTTTATTTTAATCGTTTTTTGTTACTTCACATTACGACTGTAATGCTTGTACGTTTCCACGAGCAGCACCACCATTAGTTCCCCTTCGAGCATCCATACGTACACGTAACCGCACTCTACTCTGTAACGTTACGACTCCGGCGGCGTGCTCGCTTTGACATCGTCATCTCGCTTCGTGTACAAATAACCCGTCGTCTAGTTGGTATAAATTTTAAAAGACGATAGCTCGGGCGGTGGTAGCTGCGTACAAAAGTAAAACACGCCAAAGTAAATTTAAAACGTTAATTAATTTATCTGGCGTTTCGCGAATATTTCGTGGCGCGTGAAGCACATGGAAAGCGAAGAGCGATGAAGCTGGTAGAAGGGAGGAAAAAAGCGCAACGCGATGTCGGTAGTTTACTCATTCAAAAGTAAATTTTCGCTTTCGAACGCTTAAAAAAGTTTCGCAAGTGAACAAACTTTAACGTGTTATTGCGATTCTTCACACATACGAAGTTTTCACGAAATGGCGTGATTCGAAGCGAGTCGTGCGGCGGTATGGGAAGGGCGACGGTTATTTTCGAGGTATTATAAAACGTCTCAATTATTTGTTCGCAGGGATTTTTTTATTGCATTCGAAAGTTTGTAACGAATGTTTGAGGAAATTGTAATTTATTTTTATTAGCGCTCCGAGTTTACCGGTGGAGGGGGCTGGACGATGAAACGAGCCTGATGCGCGATGTAAGAGTGGTAAAAATAGGGTAGATGAATTTTTAAAGCAGATTTTATTCGCCATTAATTTCGCGTTTTATGTGGGTTTTTTCGCTTTCGTGTTGGCCCCAGTTTGATGAAAATTAAGTCGAACATTTATATCTATTTTCGACGTTAGATTCGAGGTAGGCTCGGGGTGACGAGCAATTTACTTTGATTTGTAAGGTGGAAATATAGTTTGAACGATATTAGAATCTGCGCCTGAGGTGACTTCGAAATTTAGGTAGATTCGTTAGCACTGAACGCGATACATCGAGTTTTCCTCGTCTTTCAACTAGGTTGTTTTGCTTCCTTAATTGAGCTACTATTGTCCTTTTTTTTTTGTAGCTCATTCGTTGAAATGCTTTATTCTGTGATTAGTTAGTTATTTTCAAATTATAGTGTAATGATACATTTATTTTTTTTGCATGAGACTTAATAAGACTTCAGTTCATTGATCGAATACAAATAACAAGTTGAATCACTTCATGCCATTATTAGCTGTCGAAACAATTTAAAAATTTCTGTCCGTAAAAAAAAAGTAAAAAAGCTTCAAATTTTAGAAGGTCAACTTTTGACTGAGTTTTATGGAAAATGGATACAACCAAAATTTTAGAGAATAAAATTTTCTACAATTTTGTTCCTATAAACTTTATCTTTACGAACGTTCATTTCCAAGTTAATTGCAAAAAACTAAAAAAATGTGAAGTTCGAAGACTCAACTTTGAATGAAGAGATCGACCTCAAGAACAATAGGGCTTTTAAGTTCCACTTATTGAATAAAAGATATACGCGAAAATGTATTAAATGGTATTGTGTACCATTGATGAACAATTAGCCTAAGGAATGTAGGAGAGTCTTCGGACATGAGAATTTTATTGTTTACTCATAGAAAAAAGTTTGGATAATTTATGACTTTTTTCTTTCTATTGAAATCTACGAAATAAGTTTTAATCTTTTTCAAATAATTATCATTAGTTTCTTGATCTATCTTCCGTCAGTTTTTATTCGAGTTAGTCGGAGAACATAAATTAAACAAAAAAACAAACAAACAAATTATAGTGAACGCATGAGTGGATTTTACTTGAGAGTAAAGTCCACTAAAAATGATGGCTCGATGTAACATTTAAAGGAGCTCAATTTCCTCCATGCCTCCCTTCATTTCCTTATGAATGAGAGATATTCTATTTTGTACATATTCGAAGCAATAAAGAAATCTTCCATAGTGTTTATCGTGAATTTCAGCAACAGAGAGGAAAATGTGCGGAGCATTCTCCTTCCATCTTGCTATTAAAATCTCAGCTCATAAAATAAATTTGAGGAAAATAAAGAGTAGTTCAAAATGCCAAAAAATTAAATACCCAGTAAAAATTGAAAAAATTCCTGAAAATTCAGCTTAAGAGTGGAACTAGTGCAGGCTTATATTTACATGAGAAAGACCCTCGCTCCTCAAAAAAGACTTGCAGTGTTCTCAGTTTGCTCGAAATGGGTCTTAAGACAATAAAAAGAAAGAGAAAAAAAAAGTAGATCCAATATCAATGCATCTGTGATGCCTTATTTTAGTATTTTTAATTATAATAGCGCTATCAGCGCTTGGAAAAAGTAAATTAGAATTTTTTTAAAAAACGATTTCAGCTTACTTGATAAACAGTGCTTGAAAAACAAACACAAGATGAGGTAGAAAAATTTCAATTTCCTACTAAAAAAGTAATCAAAAAATTTTTGGAAGAAAATAGTATACTTCACAACTAAGGAGGTAAAAGTGATTCTTGACGAATGTGAGGTTTGTCACCTTCGCTTTGCTCGGGTGATAAGTCACACGAGTCTAGAATTACTTTTTCTCCCGAGTAGTGAATGAAATTTTTCCTAAACGCGGAAGAAAAGCGTTCGTTTGAGATCCGAGCGATTAGTGAGCGGGAGGTAAAGTAGCGCTTTCCTCCCGCAAGTTTGAAAAACATTGTTTTCGATATATGTTTGAGTATTTTTTGTCATTTTTTATAAAAATATCTAGCATATTGAGGTATCAAATCTCCCTCCACTTTTGGTAATTTTAATGCGTAGATAAAAACTTACATTTGAAAAGTAATTAGATTGGTATCCTAAGCGACTCATTTAAATTTTCATCAATTTGTATAACATCAAATTTTCAATGATTTTTGAAAAATATCTCGGAGGGAATTTTTTGGTCGCTGAGAAATTTTAAGACCTCTCGTGGATTTTTGAATTTGAGTTCATACTGTCGGTAGTCCTCAATTTCCGAACCAAACTGACATTATTATAATACCTCAGTTAAGCTCAAAGTTAACACCAACTTATAGAACAATGGTTGACGCGTTGTTACGCACCAACCAACTTGCCGATAGCGAAGAATCGCACCGGTGTGACGCGACAGCTCGCACCCCAAGAAGAACTGATAGCGAAGAATCGCACCAGCTTAGTCCTGAGTGACGCGAAATGCTCGCCCCACTTCAAAAAGAACAAATATAATTATTGTATGAATTATATTCTTCAAACGTACAGTCAAAACTAAATTAATTCTATTAATTATTTTACTCCTATATGTATTTATTTGCGCGACACGATCATATGCGAGTAGTGAACTATGCCAACGAAATCGGGCTAAAAATTACAGATTGCAAGCCCAAAAGTAGGAGACAAGGTAGGTTAAAGTAGTAACATTTTGAGGCGCTTGGGGCGCTAGTTCCGACAATACCAAAGAATTAATTTTCTTGTAGATTGGGTGGAGGGTGTGTTGGGGTAATCTCAAAGTATGAGAAAATTTTAAACATTTTTTCGTGATTTTTTTTCTTTGGCCATCTCTCAACTTCACTCACCTCATTGTTGTCATTTTTAGAAAAAAAATTGTTCTCGATGCGTTCTAATCTTTAATAATATGTCGTCTCGTTTATTTCATCATTTTCCTCCTTAAATCGTTCATGCGGTGGCTGCATGTGTAAGCAGTTTGGGATGTCTTGCTTGTTTTTCTTTCATGAGTTAGTTACACCGTTGCCGCAGCGATATTTAATGATTAATTTGTAATTTAGATTTATAGATTAATAGTTCACCTCACATGCTCAACATTTGTTAGGAACTCAAGTCTCGAATTATTTGCTGGTCGTTTAAATATTTGTCATTTTTTAATTTCGTCCTATAATGTTTCCTAGTTTGAAGGAAATCGTAAAACTAAAACTGTACTAGATGGATTTATTAGAAAATGAATTTAATATATTAGATTTTCCTTCGAAAGAAACCTTTTTTATTAATTTGAAATCTCGTTTTATCATCTTTCGATACAGTTGAGAAAATTAATAATGGTAATTGGTAACTTTCGTAGCGCAATGTCGATTGTTATTCGATTACCCCTGTGAAGATGAAACACGAATGTTACGAACGTAATAAAGGCGATACGTGTTCTTAATTTAAACATTCGAACGAAATTTGATCTACAATTTGTTTTCGCTCCCTTTTAAATTCATAATATTGTGTAATTCGTTGAAATAAAAGCAAAAGGTAAGACATGAAAGATCGTTGAAACGAATATAACTACATAAAAAAATTTCAATCTTCTCGACTTATACGAGAAATTGAATACCGCGTGAGATACTCGGGCGATTGTCTATACATAACGAATACGTTGTGTACACAGAGAAGGACATTTATCTAGATTTATTCGTACAAGTTGTTGGATACTGGTAACGGTTTATCTTCGTTCATGAATTAATAAGAGATTACTTTAGCATGGAAGTTTACTTTTCGCGTTGGTTTTCTTCGGTACTTAGTTGGAGAGTACCGGTGTAGAGCGCACGTGTGTTTTACTCGACTATACTAGTACACGGTTTTATTTAAACAATAACCCAGGCGCCACCCGCCGAATGCTAATTTTGCGTATTTCATTACGACGAGTAAATGGTGGGCGCCTTGTGATCGGAAATAATTTTCCATCGGGATTGGCGAGCGTGTAAATGTAATTTAGGGTGTACGAATATTTTATATAATATTTCGATGCGACGAGAATTCGTCCGAATTCATCGGCGACCGGTGACGTCGTCCCAATTGACGTGTAGGTACTTAATTAAACTGCAGCGTTGGGATTGTACGATGGACGTATTTCCATACGGTGGCGTGGACGTTATGAAAATGCATATTGGGTGAAATGGATTTTATTACTCGGTCACCGGTATGTACGTTGTATAGTGCCCATAGGTGTGGTGGTAGGTGGAAAATTTTTGGCGATTGGCTTTTTCGACGATATGTATCTTCATTTAATATAGTAAATTTGTAATTCGCGTATTAGTACGAGAAATTATGGTCGTAGTGTAATTAACGTATCTTTCGTTAGCGATGTGTACCGACGAAGGGTTATTTACCATCGTATCGAGATCCGATAAGTGAGTTTCGTTCGGAAAAGGCGAGTACGTGTCGAAAAATCCTATATTAAAAAATACGATATCGCCGGTCTCCTTATAACGCGATTACAGCGGACGCGTGTTTGTTTTGCGGACGAAAAAACGTGTCCGAAAAAATAGTACCTACGCGTATCGTTAAGGTGGTCGTGAAAAAAGGAAACATTTTTTACAACCCCTCGACGCGCCATCGGCGTGCCGGTTTTTTTTTCGACGGGCTAAATCAATTTTCGTTAGGTTTTCGTATATGCCCTTTAGAGGATTGTCTTGTTCGGTATTTTTTCGCATTTGTTTTGCGGCCGCTTACAAGATGCATCAGTCTCGCATTTAAATCCCCGGTCGTTGCGGTTCGCGCACGTAGTCCGAATTCTAAGGTCTCGCGAGACCGACCAACTGATTTATAATAAATACCGCGACGCGAGAAGACCGCTAACGCGTGATAAAAGCCGGTGTCTTCGGTAATTTGGATTTCGAGGCGGTTTCACATTGTTGCGGAGTTAGTGTCGGTTGTTTGGAGTCGACAGAAGGAATTTATAGTCGTTTTTTAGAGGACTAGTTCTTCATCTTGGGAGCTGTGGAGAAATTCTATGCGGTGGAAATGGGCTAAAATTTTATGAATCTACAGTACAGGAACAATGATCTAGTTTTGCGTATTAGTTGCATTGTAGCCCCTCCAATATTGAAGATAGGCAAATATATTTCATGAATTTATAAGAGTAACCAATGAATGGAAAATGTATGGATGCTCGATCATAACAATGTATTTCAATTCAATTCAAAATTCTTCGATGCTGGGTGAGTTTCGTCCCTTAAAATTTCGGTTTTTTTTCTCTTTGTTTGATGATATATTTTTAGATATAATTGAACCTTTCGAAAATGAATTATGAAGATTGATCCATTGATAGTGGCTATGCAACTGTCTGAAAGTTTTTCCATAAGAGTTTTATTATTAAAATTATTCTTCTGCAATTGAATTAAAATCCTGTATTAAAAAATACGATATCGCCGTTCTCCTTGTAGCGCGATTACAGCTGATGAAAAAACGTGTTCGAAGAAATAGTTGATGAGTTTTATATGGAAATAATGAGATGATGTATAGACTGTCATTGAAAGTAGAGTTTTTCCTTGCTGGAGTTTTTTATATTTCCTCATTTTTTCACTTTTTGAATTTTTAAAAAATTTTTTTGTAGTTTTGAATATTATTTCATTGAACGTTTCTTGATTTTCAAACAATTTTTCATTTTTAAAGTTTTTCAGTTTTTTGGTTTTTGAACAGTTTTTCATTTTTAGCTATTTATTTGTTTCAACACATTTTAGCTTCATGGAGTTTTGGAGTTTTTTTTTTTTTTTTTTTTTTTTTTTTGGAAAAATTTATGAAATTTGGATTTTTTAAAACTTTTCTTCATTTTTTACCTTGGGTACTTTTTATCATTATTATTATTTTTATTTTTTTTGAGCATATATTCATTTTGCACTACTCATTCTTGAATTTTTTTGAGTGGTGGGGGATGGGGGCGTACATTTATCGTTTTTTCTTCTTTTCTTAAATTTTCATTGTGAAATAGCTTTTCCTGAACATTGCTTGCATTCTCGATATTCTTTTATTTTCAAAAATTTTTCATTTTTTGAACTTTCTGATTCACATTATCGTATTTTTCCATTTTTTCATATTTCTTCATTTTTTATTGTTTTTCATTTTATTATTTGAATTTTTCGTTGAAGTGTAGAGTTAGTAAAGTGGATGGATCTTCAGAAACGAACAGCTTTTAGAGTCTATTAAACATGATATAACGTGTCACGTAATTTCAAGTTTTACCCTGTGAAAAGATAAATTCTATGAATGAGTAAGTCAGCAGCGCTTAAGAGGTAACAAAATTTTTCGGTAGAAAAAACGTGACCCGAGTGACACGAAGTTATTGTACCAATGACTGTTCGAAACTTATATCAAACGTGAGTAGTTCGTGAACGATTCATTATTGTAGCTCCGATACTTTGTTGAAACGCGTTGAACCTTGGTCAATTCATTTTAGAAATGTTTTTATGCATTCAAAACTCATTTTGAACACTAGTCGTTCATGAACGATTCATACGCCAAATGTTTATATTCATTTGAAAATCATTTGAAACGCAATTAGTTCGCGAACGATTTATTTCAGAAATCAGAAATGTTTGTGCGCATTCGAACTCATTTGGAACTCAAATCGTTCGTGAACGATTCATTTGAAAAATGTTGATATTGGTTTAAAATCTCATACCATATACTTGTCGTTCGTAATTCATATGCCAAATGTGGATATTCGTTTGAGACCCATGTTGAACGCGAGTCGTTCGAGAACGATACAATTTCTGAAATGTTTGTATGCATTCAAAACCCTTTCTGAACACTATTCGTTTGTGAACGATTTATTTGAATAATGTTGATATTTTCTAGAAATTTATGTCAAGTATGAATCGTTCACGAATGATTCATTTCAAAAACAGTCATGAAACTTATAATAGCTAGGTTCAGTTGAACATTTCAATTTTTAAATAGTTGAAAAGTGAGGTAGGTCACTTCACTCAATTTGAACGCATTCGATTATTACTACACTTATTTATTATTTTTTGCATTGTTTTTGCATAATCCGAAATTTATCCGTTTATTAAAAAATAATTGGTTCAACAATAAGTATTATGAATACTTTAATTCCGGTATCAAGATACTTTTGTATCTCCTAGATTTTTTTTTTTATTATTTATTCAACTTCAGCAATAAATGTATGAAAAAAGCCAAAATGATTAAATTAAATAGAAATAAATCTATATGTAGTATTTTCCCCTCCATAATTCTTGAGGGGCAAAAATTTCACACAAATATTTCTGTAGTAAGGTTGATTTTGAGAACACCAGATGATGAATTTTTGGAATATTCGTGAAATTTATGGTTGTGAAAAATGTTCTCCAACTTTCATATCTATTTAATGGCCTCGTTAGTATTGGAGATGAAAATTCCCAGTTGTTTCTGTTTTGTTTAAAACATGGTATTTTCATTCTATGCAGGTGCTTTGCTTTCTTCCCACGAGGAAGGACATTACCCTTTCGTGAATTCTTCCATAAACGTGTTGGAAATGACTAAAAGTGTTTATGGACTCGGAGATGATAATTTATATTATACCGATATATTTGTTTATTGCCACAAAATGGTAGATGTTGAATGCAGATACCTACACCAGACGATTGCATATGTATTATGGGAAATATAAAAACGTCGAAAATGGTATTTTTTTTTTGGCGCTTCAACGTGCTCGTGGACGCTGGTTTTTATTTTAGAACGCCCCCGGTTGATGTTACTAATCGGTATTCATGCGATTTCTAAACGATAAGTATTTCAACGGTGTCCCGTCATATTTCATCTCTTTAACATAATGGGGGCGTCCGTATACGTTGGGCTGTTTAGCTCGCCGCGCTCTCGTACCCGTTATGCAACCCATTCGACTTCCGTTACGCGGTGGTTCTATATCTGTCACGGCGTTTCCGTAATAGTTTGACTTACTGCTGATGATGGTTTGACGAAATACGCGATCGAAGGGGAACGCAGAGAAGGAGGAAGTATTATGTAGCGTAAATTATTTATTGCTATTATAGAGACGTCTACGAGAACGATGATGAGAAAATGAAGCGGCGCGAGAAGTTATTACGGTTTTGTGGAAATTCGGATTTTTTTCGCGCGCACGTAATCGCTCAGATAATGTAGGTAACGATTGCCCCGTGTTTGTGAAATTTCATCGGGTATTTCGCATAATCATCGGATTCTTCGCAGTGTACTGTACGAGTCTACGACGAATTTTTATTCTGATTAAAACGCAGTCGGTTAATTGAAACCTATGACGATATAGTCTTCGTGTCGAAAGTATTAAAACAGCTTAAAAGAAACTTAAAGAGGCCTCGACGACGGCGATATACTAGGTTGAACCCTTCGTTTCAAGTTGAGTAACTTATACACGTAGTAGGAGGAATTGCAACCGCACCGCGTTGCCGACTAAAAGCGCAATAAGTTTTCGATAATCTCTCATGGGAAATGGTATAAGATTGTTTGTTTTGTTCGGCTAATTTGTGGGGTACTTGGGGTATGTGTATTTAAAGGGTTACGCTCCTGCACGTGCTTTGCTGAAGAATTTCTTTGTACTAAGTGTCGATTTGTTTGGTTGTTTTTTTGTAGCGCGGCTCTGAAGAACTTCTAACTCACGGTACAGGCGCTGCAGTCAGTAACGGAAATGCTATCAATACTCATCCAGGACTCGTCGATAACAATAATGACGCCAAGAAGGTAGGTTATTAAAAAAATATTTTTTATATAAATTATAATTTTTTTTTTTTTGTAATTTTAATCGATGATAAATGGCTCGTCAAATTAAAAAACGACTTCAAGCGGTTTTTTAATATCGACTAATCAGCCGAATGATTTATGTTTTAAAAACGAGAAAGAGAATAGCCCTGGCTCTGTTTTTTCAACTATCGTTTATAATTACTGGAAAAACCGCCGCGCCGCTTCCGTCGGCCGCCGCATCGGTGTCGAAAATTAATTCGTTGATACTTCGTCGCCATCGTTAATTAAGAACGATTTGTTTAATTAATGACCGATGCACCGTCGCGTTGTTGGCTTTTGTGTGCGAGGTTTTATTACGAGTTGAATATACTCTTGTAGGGCACGATGGTGTTCGTTAACGTCTGGTTTGGCTGGGCGAATTCACAGGGCGATGGTTACAGGTGATTTTAGTCCGGATTGTGTTCGATCGCGTGGACCGAGGTGTGGGTTTGATGTAAAGGCGAGGCTATTTTTATGTAGAGAATATTAGATTTTTTTGGAATGGAATTTTAAATTTAACTGAAAATTACGAAAATTTTAGGAGGAATTTTGTTCGTTATTAGTTACTCGAACTTGTGATAAAAAAAGATAAAATTAAAATGTCCATTCTAAAAGAAAAAGTAAAAGGATGGAGGGACTTTGACTATGAATTTAAAAGGAAAAAATGGGAAGGGGCAGGCCACATTTCAAGAATTTCGGACAATCAATGGGGTTATAAAATTCTGAACTGGTCCCCGGGAGGAAAAAGGAAGCCGGGTAAACAGAGAGCGAGGTGGGAAGATGATTTGACTAACTTTACAGGAACGAAACATTTCAATAGGGTAGTGCAGGACCGGACCGAATGGGGTCGGTTAAAAAAGTGCTTTGCACGTGGATTGGGCCTGACCGACCTTATGAATAAAATAGATATTATAGATTTATAGAAATATTGTAAATGTTGGTCAATAAAGGAAAGATTAAGATTAAGATTAGTTACTCGAACTTGTGATGGTAAAATTCGAAACTTTAGATCGAAAAGTTCAAAATTACTGGAAATCTACTTTTATTCGATTTGTTGACTTTAGCTGAGTTTTCAATAAAAACGATAGCTATTTCACCCTACCTGATTGGAGAAGATGGTCGGAGGGAGGAGGGTCCTCAAATCTTTGCGTTTTAGACCATTTGTAATTATCTATAAGATGTCTAACTCTTTGGTATAATTTTTTTTAACGTCAACGCGTAGCCCCGGCTCGTATTCACGAAACTCACTCAAAACTTGGTGAAAGACTCTTTTTGAAAATGCGAAAAAATGAGTTTTTTGTTTTTTCGATACATCTCAAAATCGTGAATCACTCAAATTTTGAGGGAGGCTGAGAAAAGGCAAACTGGTCAAAATTTCCTTTTTTGATTTCATATTAAAGTATTATTCACGGATCCCTACATGTACAAATTTCAGCTTCTTAATTGCATATGGAGGGTAGTTTGAGCAAAAAAAAAACTTTTTTTGAGGAAATTTCGAGTCGTGAAATTTTTTGAATCTTCCATGTCTCCTCACTAAATCAATGTAGAAAGGTCAAACTTTATATGTGGAATTGGTTAGTGGCGAGAATATGACCTCTTGAATTTGGGCCAAAATGGATGCATAATGGCGGATTATCAAAATTTGAGTGGAGCTTGAGGAGCCTCATTGTTGCGAATATATAATTAATATGAACTCATATATGATTTTTACTGGTAGGAAGTATAACATATTCCCTAGTTCATCTCCATACATGATGCTGGAGTGGAAAAGGAGGGAGTTATCGATCTTGAAATGTGGTGGGGGTACAAGAAAGGTCGAAAATTTTTAATTGTTGCATCATATGATAAAATGAACCCAATTTACGAATCTGTTCTTATTTTAGCCTCCCAAGTGAAGTTGGAGGGGAGTTTGAGCAAAAATCTGTTGTTGTAGGGGCTACAGAAAATTTCATAAATCTTTCATTTCTTCTCATGAAATCGAGATGATCAAAATATGACATCTTAGGGTCATAATAAATCCAAAATTGTAAATTGTCGAAATTTTTGGAGGACCACAAAAAGAAGCTAAGATTGAACTCCACGTGATATTCGTGTTTACTGTTTATCCCTTTCCAAAAATAGAATTTATATTATTTTGATCTCAATTATTTTTTAATTTTTCAATGCATTATATTCTGGTGGGTACTGAGTGCTTTTTTTGACTCGCATTTTATAGAATTTCGAAAAAGCATCATTTTAACTCGTTCATCTAAATTTGTTTCAGCGATGGCGTTTTCAAAATAATTAATGAAAGCGTGTGGGTGCCACTTATTTGAGTTATCGTAGGTTATGCCGCTGTTGTTAAATAGATTTCCTGTCACAAAATGTAGATGTATTTATTCTCACCTATTACCGAAACGAATTAACTTTTAATTTGATGAAAGTTTATAAATAAATCGATAAATCACTTTTAGTATCCATGTTTTATTATTAATTGCAAAACTCACCCAAAATCTGGTCTGAAATTTCACTAGAATTAGGACCTTGGACCATGAAGTTACGTCTGAAATTTAACTGTGGGCTCTGGCTTTTTATTACCAAGTCAATCTGAAAGCCGGACTCCGACTACATCTTGTCTCTGGACTGTGTATGAAAACTTGAATCTTACTCTAGTCTTGGACTCCAGAGCAATTCTCTAAACCGGACGTCAATCGCAATTTCACTTCGGAGTAACTTGTACAATTTAACCACGGAATCTGTGTAATTTATTCCGTGGTCATTTTTTGACTCCAGAGGTGAAATCAAATTCTCATAATTTTAGAAATAAAAATCAACAAGAAGGGAACATGAACGAAAAGTATTGGAAATTCGAAAATAAAAATGCCTTTGTTTTGATTTTAACAAGTAAAAATCGAGGAATTCATATTGTCTAAATGATGAAATCAGTTAGGGTTATTTTGATACCTCCTTTCGAGTCAACTCCTGATCCTTGATACTACATATTATAGTTTTTTTGTCTGGATATGCTCTTGAGAGATTTTCATCACGTCTGGTCAACTGAGCATTTTTTCATGCTATATATCAAAGTATGGAGGAATATCTGATTTTTCCGTTCATTATTTTATTTCTTCTATCTACCCCATCTGTAGTGCGGACGTTTCATGAAACGATTTGAAATGAGAGACTTTCTGCAAAATGTCATTGAAAACTATTGAAGTTTTGGGTAAATTATGGTCTCTCACACCAGCCAAATATGAATACAAAGAAGAACATACTCAATTTTTACAACTCCCAAAATGAAATCAGGGGTTTGAAAATTAAAAAAAAAAAAAAAATGAATTTCCTGGCCAATGAAATTTATTTCATCTTCCAAGGTCATCTTTTTTCGATTTTGTAGGAAGCTTTTTGAGTTGAAAATCAAGCATATTTTGCCTCTCAAGTCTGGAAAAGCCTAAATTAAGTCCATACTGTGCACACCACCGGTAGATTACCGATTTTTCTTTAATTTTTGAAGATGACCAAAATTGCTACTTTTTAAGAAAAAAATTGAAATCATTTTAGACCTTTTGAATTAAAAAAAAAAAAAATCGTCAAATTTTTTTTTCAATTTTTGGACAAGAAAGTATGATTGGAAGATAAAAAACTTCAATTATGTTTATGTAAAAACCTTTTTTTTTTTTTGTCAAAAATATTTTAATTGATTTTTTTTTGTTTTTCATTTTAACAATTTTTTTTTGAATTTAGAATTTTTTATTATTATTTATTCCTCGTATTTTCATATTAAAAATGAAGAACTGAATAAAATTCATTTCATTTATTATTGTTCCATTTATCTTTATTCAATTCTCATTAATGTATATGAAATGAAATTTCACACTTTCAAATTTTCTACAACTTGACTTCATTTTGGGAAGTCTAAAAATTGTGTTGAGGAACTGAAATATTTGAAATATTTATGACGTCATTTACCGACTGTTGTGAGCACTCTTCCTTCACTTATTGAATAAGACTGGAGTATCTCGGCCCCTTCAGTTAGTAAGGTAGGCAAACTACAAGTATCTTCGTCACATGAATACCTCTACATGCTAAATGAAAGAGTTCATATTGTGATGTAACACCTTGCATACACTCGAAGAAGAAATATTAGAAATTTTCTGCCAATTTATTCTATTTCAGTAATTCCAAGAATTACAGTTTTCAATGCTTTAAATCTTTGTTATTTTCTAAATCGTTTGAAATGATTAGCCTCGCAATTCGTGCGCCTTACTGTTGAGATTTACATGAATGAAATGAATGATAGCCATAAGAGATTGCTCCCTACCTTCCCCCCCCCCCAATAGAAAACTGATATTTTTGATTCTCAAAATATCCTTTCGCATGAATAATTTTTCAATTAGTCAAATCCAAAATCTCGAAGGGGAGAGGCGTTTGCCGAATAAAGTCAGGAAAGAAATTTGAATATGAACTACGTTAACTTCTCCCGCCCTCTCTTATTGATAATATGTATCTATTATTGCGTCCTAATGTTGTTAACCACATTTTGGGAAAGCCTTTTCGTACTTTTTTGTATGATGCGTCTAGAATTGAATGTTAAATGGCCACTATCAAAAGTGGGTTTGCAGTCCATGATCGATTTTGTTGTCTGTGATACGAGTATGGATTTAAATAGAATGCTGAATTGTTTGTTAAATGCCAACTTTATTTAGAAAAAAGAGCATGTGTCCAATGACCAACATGTACCGAAGTATTGTGAGAAACGTAAGACTCTATAAATAAAATTAATTAATTTCTTACCGTGCAAATATGACGGATGTTCTTGAAAATTCGTTAAAATACGAAGGTTTGCGATGACGTCAGCTAATTAACTAATTGAACTGCGACCAAAGACTCGAAGTTGATATCATATTCTACGCTCTTATACCTGATATCCATTGACGTGGAGGGACTGGGGGGAAATATCCACCTGGTCATACGTGCACATTGGACACGAATTAAACCGCACAAAAGCGTCTCTAGATGCACGTGTCAATTGGGTAACCCATAGCTATACGGGTAGTGTAGCAAAACACAAAGGAAATTTTTCGCCATTCGGTCGCATCGAACGGAAGCCGGCGACTGGGTGGAAGCTACGAAATGCAAATAAAGGGCGAGCTCGGATTTGTCGTAGCGTTAAAGCGGTAATAAGCGAGCCACAAGGTTACATAACCGAGGTATCTAATTTGAGAGCTCGTTTCGCCGATAGCCGCGAAATTCGGACGCACGGAGGTGGCGATCGGCGGTGTATGGCTTTTGTCGGACGACGTAATTTGTATAGCGGAGCGGGAAACGGCACGTTCGGGTCCGAGGTCGCGGGTAACGGTTGAATAAAAATTTCGGCCGCGAAACGTGCGCGAAATATGGAATCCGCGGTGATGGGTTTTTAAGCGCGCGTACAGGCGAGTTGTAATTTATGGTCGGCGCGGCGACGAGAGTTTATTAAAACGAACAAACGACCAGGCTGCGGTGGATGCTTTTATCGGCCTGTACGATGATTGACATCGGTAGTCATTAAATAATGATATTGTTTATGGACGTAGGTGTGGAAAAAGCGCGGACGAATCGCCTGTTATTGTAGCTTTTGTAGGTGGCTATTGTTTCAAAAGCCCATCGACGCGTGTAATGGCATCGGCCGGTGGGTGAATTTTACACGTAACACGCGTCAAAAACGGTAACCAGTGGAAATTGAAAATTCACCGCCGAAATGTGCCATTCGGTTCGCCTCGAGTGGCTTGGGAATAGGAGAGCACGTGGTAATGGTCGCGCTTTCGGTCCGATCAACGACCGCCAGCTTTGGCGTGGTAGCTCGAGGTGGCCACCGATATCGAGACAAATTTATCGACGAATGGAGAAAAATACGCGCGTACTCGTGCACGCGGAGTATTTTTACGCGAGCAGAAATTATGCGTCCCATAAAACACATTTTAAAGCTCGTTTCGACGATAAATTATTGCTTTTTCCGCTACCTATTATCCCCTATTATGCGAAATTTATGTTTCGGACCCGAATACCGCGGCGTGTAGTATTCGATTTAAAACGAGCAGTCGAAACGATTTGATAGAGTTTTCAAACAATTGGGGAAACGTATATAACCCGTGTACGAGTACGACGTCGGAACGGCGCGCCGATGCGATGCTTCGCCCGAGCCATACATTAGCTTTAATTAGGTATATTTTATAAGCAGCCGAATAGGTTTCGGTATTTGGCGGGCGCGGTTCGATTCTTATTGGCGCGGGCCGAGGGTGGAAGGTGGCGCCCTTGCGTGGCGTCGATTCATCTTATAAATTAGATTTAACGAACTTTTAACCTAACCCTTTGGCCTCCGTAATTGCTAACCAATTTAAAGAACCATAGTGAGGTTAGCAGGTGTACGCGTGCTCCATACGGTTGCGCGTCTGTCGAATAATCCTCGTTAACAGTGGTCCTAAAATTTTCGTATACTTGAGGTCGTACTGGGTATCGGCACTATCGGGTAGTTCATTATTATTCACTTTTTTGTTCTCGTGGTTACAGGCTAAACTGGATAAATCGGCTGGCAGGCCTTCGAAAGTCATTCATCTGCGCAACATACCCAGCGAGGTTAGCGAGGCTGAAATTATTCATTTGGGAATACCGTTCGGCCGGGTGACCAATGTTTTGGTGTTGAAAGGGAAGAATCAGGTAAGCCGAAGACATATTTGTGTGTTTATTTTGACGCGGTATTTTCCTGTCTCTGTGTGGCGTGGAGAATTACGAATAATATTTCCGAAATAAACAATGTAATAGTAGTAGTGTTGATAAACATTTATTTGAGTGTCCGTCTTCACAGCGTAATGAGCCAGTTACCAGTGGGACACTAGAAGAAGCATAAATTCTTGTAAATAAGTTTGTATTTATGATACAATACCATTTTAGAATTAAAATTGAACTTGACCCTATTCACCTAGCTGACGAGACCCTGAATGGACCACTCTCCGATTTGAACAATAATTTTTCAATCCCACTACTCAACCTCATGCACAACGCATCCTATGATCTAAGATATGAATTCCTTGACCACAGTCATTTTTGCAATTTTGAAAAAAAATATATGCATATATTATTTGATTTTTTTCATCAATTGGGAATATGGTGAATCAACTTTTTTTTTTTTCGAAAAATACTTCCAAAGCACCACGAAGTAGACTTCAAACATTTTAGTTCTCCAAGTCAATATTTACTATCTCCAAATTTAGGTCATTTGAAAAAATATATATAATTATGATATAATTTGATTTTTTTCAACAGTTGAGAATGTGAGAATATGATGAATCGGTTTTAATTTTTTTTTTTTTTTTTTGACTAATGATGAATAGATGAAAAATATTTTCAAAGCACTCCCAAGTAGACTCTGAAAATTATTAACTAAATTTTTTTTTTGCAAAAAATTGTATTTTGTCTCTTCGGTATCAAAAAAAAAAATTTCATTTTTTTTTACGTGCCGTGTACAGCAGCTATAGCTAGAGGCACACTTGTCGTGGTTATATCAATTTTATTACCCCAGAAAAATTTCAAGAATTTGATATAGTTATTTATTCTGTTAAAGTTGTTGGGAAAGTATAATTTTTAAATTATTGAATTGAAGATATTTATGCTGCGCAAGATTTGGTAATTAGGGCGTTTTCAATTTTTATTGGCTTCAAGTGTAGTTTTAAATTTTGTTATTCACATCAGATTTTATTAATCTTTGCGTTATTCTGTAACAAATTTAGCAAAGTGTTCCCTTTTTAATGCATATAACGTACATGCTCCGTTCACTTAAAGCTAGAGTTGATATACAGTGGTTCCCAAAAAATACAAAATGTCCAAATTTTTAAATTCGAAGCTTCTCTCCTCCCCCCCCCCGCTTGCATCATTAAAATACTTAGGGGCTTGTTATGGATGCATAATTTTATGCTTTGTTTGGTAGCGTAGTTTATAATATTTTGCTTTGAAGAAAGGAAATACGTTTTGGATATGGGCCCTTATATGCTCATAAATGCGCCATTAATGGTCCAAAAAATTGGAAATTTTTTACTACCTAGTTTTTGTTTTCAGTTTTGCAATGGCTATCTGGATTCAAGGACTAGAATTTTTTTTTGATGAAGTTCAGATTGTTCAAAATATTGCTCCTTACCTTCTCCCCAGTAACGACACTTCGAACTATTGTACCATGAAACCTTGGTTTTCTATTATCTCTCTATCACATCTAATAGAAAACTTTTTATAACCTATAATTTGTTGTCGAGTCGTGTAATTTCATTAATTATTGATATGTGTAGTATTGGCTAATTTCAGCCCTATCCTATGCAGGATATAACTCATTGTTGAATTTCATTCTACCAGGTATAAAACATCCACCCTGTATGAGAGATAAGAATGATTTCTATAGTGGATGAGTCATTATGACTACCGCGTATCGCCTTTGGTAATTTAAGATGCTCATTCATTCCTAATATGCTCTTGGTACAGTTCACGTATCTACCCATTTTGTCCTCTAGTTAGTTTTGATTTGAGTATTTCGGTGAATTTATTCACTCATGTCTAGTAATCACTTCTTACGGATTTAAAAATTATCACAAATTATGTTTTTCTTCTTAAAATTGACATAAACTGAGCATTTCATTCAGTTGAAATCGTGTATTAGGACTTTTGAAAGATAAAATTCATAATAAGTATCTTTACAGTTTGATGGAACATGAATCAAACTATGCATTCTAACAATGCATGATGGATTTAATAAGTAAATTCCAAAAAAAAAGTCTCGTGAAATCAAAAAAGCTAGCATTTGAATTTTTTTTCAATTTTGAAATCCTAGAATGAAAAAAATAAATTCTCAGTATTTGTATTTTTTGGAATTGAAAAAAATTATGAATTTCGACCTAGTTTGCTAAGATTATTTAACTGTACTATTCCATCGGTTTTGTGATTTTTTTACCCATCTATCGGGCTGTAATAACGGATCGTGTTTTGTTCCGTTCCCGTTACGTTACGTTCCAACTTTGGACGTTCTGTTACGTTACGTTACATTCCGTTCTATTCCGTTCCGTTCTTTACCTATTTTTCGCTTAAGATTCAGCACAAATTATGATTATTATTATTATCTTACATTAAAAAAAGAATTAAATAAATAATCATTTTTATTGTAATTAATAATAATAAATTATAAATTAAAATTTTTAATTATATAAAATTATAAAAAATAAAATTATTAAAATTAAAATTTATATTTCATTATAAAATTAAAGCATAACCTACAAAAGAAATTATTATAAAAATTAATAATATAAAAAATCCTGAAATTCATAGTGATTTAATAAAATATGATCTATAAGTCAAATTTCGTTTAATATGAAAAATAATTAAAATGAAAAGTAAAAAATTTCATTTCCTCAAGATAGAAGTGAACTTGAGTGCATATTTAAATGTATTACAATTATAAGTCCCCTATTTTTCGAGCTTGAAGTTGGCACAGAAAGTAGTATAACTACCATACTACATCAACTTCAAACTTGAAAATATGGTATAAATACATAAATTTGGGACATTTTGACCACACCATGTTGTAGAGGAAAGTTTTTAGAACAATAAAGAAATGATTTTTTACTAGTAAGGGCCCTTTCTCCAGCAGCTATCACAGGTATTACTAAAGATAGCACAGAGAGAGAAAAAACCTTAAAAAAAGAAACTGAACTTGGTGAACTTCGTTCGCTGAAAAAATTGAACTTCAGCTCTTGGCACATCTCTGAAAAAGTCAAACAAAAACAAGTATTCAAAATAAAATCAAAAACCACTGAACTCATTGATAATCGTAGATAATTTAAAATGAATCTTAAATTGCTTAACAGCTTCTCGACGGAGCATAAGAGAGAATTTTTCGTATTCTTTTCCAGCTTTTTCTTGATATAGTCTTTGAGAGAAGTAGTGAAACTTGAAATAATATTTTCTATTTCTAGGTTCTTTTCTTCGTCGGTTGGGTATTCATTTGAATTCATCTCGACATGCGATTCCTACTGAGCCATAAAATCTATTTCATCCGTATCATCTTCTAAATCAGAATTATTATTTTGATGATTCGTTTCATTAACATCACTTTGACTTAGATTTGTGTTTTTAAGTTTCCACTGAATACTTGTGAAATTGAAAACATTGGGGATACGTAGCAATATTAGACATATATATTTCTTTAATACTGTTCGAAGAAAAGTATTCAATTACCAAAGGTTTTTGTCAATACACTAGTCAGATGAGTAATGACCTTATCATTATGATCTTTCGTCAAACATTTGCATTAAAATTTAAAAACTGTTTGAACCTGCAAAATTTGAAAAAATTGTGAATAAAATTTTTTTCCAGCTTTGAATGGCAGAGTATAATTTCATCAGGCATAAAATTATTTAATGGCCTTAAATTTTATTTTTTTGAAAATTTCGTAATTTTAAAATCTTAGACTTCATTTTGAAGAGCTTAAAAATTGAGTCGGCGAGCTGAAATTTTCCAATGTCCTTTTGAGGTCATTTAGTAATTATTATGACCAACCCCTTCACTTCTTAAAAAAAAATCGAAATTCGGCTCACCCTATGTAGTCTCCCATTCAAAATTGCGGCTAGACAAAAATACTACGTGATGTATTTTCTACCGCGAATTTTAGAGTGTACGAATATAAAATTGCCATAAAATGAAATAATATTATTCATACTTCAACGTAGCCCCTTCAATATTGAAAGTAGGCAAAAACCGCATTTACAAATCTCCACCTCGATTCATTTACTTTTTTGAGCGAAAAAGATAATCTCCCTCTTTCATCGTTCGAATTTCGGGCGTTAATACCGAAAACACGTTGCAAAGCGTAATTCGCGTTTTAAATACGATTTTCACGTGGTCGGAGAATTACTCGCGGGCGCGCGTTTCTAAAAAATTAATCCGCGAAAAAAATAATTCGAGCGTGTTTGCGAGACCGCGCTAATTTTAAAACAACATCTCGAGCTTCTTTTTAATTCCCAATATATCGTAAGCGTTTACTTTTCGACGTCTCGTAATAATTTACCATCTCGATTTGGGGGTGGGGGGAAGTTGGTTGGGAGTAAAAAACGATAAATGTAGCCGACAAAGGTAACAGGAATCGAGGTTACAGCGAATAAGAGAGCGAGTAGAAAGCAAAACACGAAAGCAAACGGATAAAAAAACGGAATAAGTGAAATTGAAACGATATAAAAAAGCGAAAATATCGAACAGCTAGAAGCTATAAAAGCAACAACCCCTAAGAGCCGTACTGTAAACGCCTTGTGTACTAAAGTAAAACGGCATCTGAAATACGCGCGAAGGAGAGAGGCGGGAGAAAAACCTCTCGATGCTGACGAGAAATATATACGTATAAAAAATGAAAAAGATGATAGCACTAACATCGCTTTACACAGCAACAGTTGGATTTCCGCGTAAATTTCCCATTAACCATAAACCGGGCTTCAATTCAATCTGTAACCGAATTCGTCGCCGGCAAATGGAAAAACAAACTGTTTAAAAATCTAATAAAACGCATTCGACGTGGCGAGGCGAGACGCCTTCTCGTGCATCGACGTAATTGAAAATCTATAAAAGTGAATTTTATCGTCGACCAAACTTGACAAATTTCCGATTAAGTTACAAAGTTTACTTACGGAAAACGCCGCGTAGCGTACCGGAAACGTATACACGTCGTTGCTAACGACCATAATGGCGATGTAATCGAAACGTTTAAGTCGTTTGGAATTCGATTTTGATTAATTGCGCGCTCCATTTCGAATTCGAATTGGTATTTTATGGGAGTTTTTTTGTACGTCGACGATGTCGAATGGACGCGCGAGTTATATTCACGAATTTCTTTTATCGACGAAGGCGAAGAATTGAGTTTTTTTTTTTTTAAATCGTCATCGTAGACTCGTATTTTTAAACGTACCTCTTGCAGGGACTCGAATTCGCCGAACAGATGTATTGAAATACGAGATTTACTCGCCTCAAATGAAATGCATTTTTTACGCGCGGCTTTTATTCACGCGTATTCGAAGCCGGAGGAAAAATACAACGAGATTTGGAGCAACTCGCTCAGAAGGATTTAACTCGCTACCCGCAGTCTCGGGGGAGAAGTTGAAGCTGGTTTTGGCTTAGGAGGGGAAATGTAATTTCAAACCGTAATCAGCGCGCCAAGAAAATATTAAATTTACGGTTCGAAAATTCATAAAAGAATAAAATGTTATGTGAGATGTTGCGCTGTTTCGGAATAGGTATTTGCAGCGTCGAAACAGAATTAATTTCGCGGCGACGTTACGTTTTGCGAAGATTTAATGCATAAATTTTTCATCCTCTGGTGTCACCGAGCGAGACGGTGCTGTGGGAAAGGTTAATGATCGGTTCAGTCGAGGTTCGTATGAACGAGCCTGAGTAACTTTGGTATATGGATTCGGCGGTGTGGAGCGGTGGCAAATTATTAATTTAATTCTTTTTCTTCAGACGTGACATGGCTTTTTTTGGTGAGTTTTTAACGAAAAGCTTAGCTGTTGCGTATTATGGTGTATATGGTTTGGGAAAGATGGTCGACGAGAATAAGAGATATCATATGGTTTCATCTCAGAGCATTTGTTCGTGATTGACCACTATCCATTACAGTTTGTGTGTAGAATTATAGACATGTGGTTATCCATCGTGGAATACTTATATTGTTGATGCGCATTAAGGTGGAGTGGAAAAAAACGTAAGCAGCCATGCCGCATTACTGGAACTGAGTTTTTAACTGGGGCATGTTCAGGTTTGCATATAACGTTGCTAATCCCTTCATGTATACCGATTACGACCCCACCCGATACCGAAGTCTGAAAATCCCTGAGATGAACTGGAGAATAGATTACACTTCCTATCACTAAAAATCATATGAGTTCATAGTAATTACATTTTTACTAATTTGAGGCTCCTCAAGCACTACTCAAATTTTGATAATTCGCCATTTTGGATCCATTTTGACTCAAATTCAAGAGGGCATATTCTAGTCATCAACTGATCTTACACACAAAGTTTCACCTTTCTAGGTCCATTTTGTGAGGAGATATAGAAGATTCGAGAAATTTCATGACTCGAAATTTCTTCTAAAACCGTTTGTTCCTTCAACTCCCCTCCAAATGTACTTATGAGGCTAAAATTTGAATGTGTTCGTGTCCAAGACTTGCTCTTTCGTATGAGATGAAAAACGAAAACTTTAAGCAATTCGCCCTTTCTCCAGCCCTCCTCAAAATTTGGGTGATCCGCCATTTTGAATTTTTTTGAATTAACAAAAAAATAGTTTTATTGCATTTGTAAGAAGAGTCTTTCACCAAGTTTTGAGTGAATTTCATGAATACCTGCCGGCGCCACGTGTGGGGGAAAATATACATACCAAAAAATTGGACATTTGCCAGATAATTACAAATTGTCTGAAACACAAACATTTGAAGACCTCACCCTTCCCAAATCAGGTAGGCAATGCCGGATTTAGAAATTTTGAGCTCCATGCATTTTACTATGTCATTCCCCTCTCCACCTCTTGTATAGATGTAAGTATTCGGGTATTAACCCCCTCCCCCACCAGTAAAAGTAGCACGTGGTCATTACTGCCACGAAAATATAAATAGAATTTATTTGTAAATTTTTGTTATTTTAGAATATTGACTCACGTGAAGTGTAGCCTACTTGAAATTAAAAAAAAAAAAAAAACTATTCGTCTCTAGAAAACATTACCTACGTTAATAAAATCAGGTTTCAACCCTGAAAAAAATTCGCTGTCAACTCCAGGAAAATCTTGCTCTCCAACTTCATAAAAATCCGCAATTTATAGTTATATTATAAAAATTGATAAAATCAATTTTTTTCAATGCATTTAAAACGTATTTTACGTTTTTGAATTTTGCGTCCCTGAAATTCTGCGCTCCACGCACGTGCATGTGATTAAATATGTTGAAAATTCAGCTAAAAACATATCTTGGTTTTTGACCAAATTCGGTGAGGTGGTTTACTTGGAGTGAGAGACCTCTCAAAATTTTTTTGAGCCCTCTAGGTGAAAAGGAGGAGAACAAGAGGTCCTCAAAGTGCTCATAGTTTTGAAAAAAATTCTGTTTTTTGTGTTTTTTAGCTAGTCAGAATGGCTTAAGAAAAATTTTTTAGCATTTGAAAAATGCAATTTGAAATTCTGCATCTTACTCAGACTGCTATAAAGGGGTCGGAAAGTTGCAGATTGCAAGTCATAGCTCAGGGTAGTACCTAAAAAGGGTACCAGTGTCGCTAGTGTCGACTTATATGGAGGCCACAATCGAAACTGATCTAAAAGCAGGTTCTGATTTCTATCGGTACTTTTCTGAATAAATTTCAAATAAATGAGGAATTGGTAATTTGTGTTCTTTTTAATGATTATGCAACTTTAAAACGAAGAATAAATTAAAATTATAAAACCACTATCTCTCCCTGGAAAATATCTGAACAACTAAATCGTCGATCTTCAATCCTACTTACTAGATTGCGAACTGGCCACACGTTGCTTACTCACCAGCATCTTTTTCTTAAACAAGCTGCCCCTTTGTGTAACCCATGCAACGTTCCATTATGCGTACCTCACATTCTCACCGAAAATATGTGAAAATTCCCTTTTCTGCCTCTTATTCCCTATCTTTGTTGTCGTACTAGATCACCAAAATCAGACTTAGGTATGTCAAATTTCCAACGCAAGTTTTTTTTTTTTTGTAAGTGCTTATTGTAAACTTGATTTCGATTTCGCATGTTGAGAAGCGATTTTGTAACCCATAGCATCTTTTAGGGAGAAAAAATTCATGAGATTTCTTCCATCATCCATATTTCTTCTCCAACCACATCTAGAAAGCTTCAACTTTGTATATAAGCCCTATTATTTTGAAACCGTAATATGAACTCTTAAATTTGAGAAATAGTCGATTCAAAATTACCATAAATCAAAGTTTGAGAAACGCCCAATGTCTCAAATTTGATAATTTCATAAGCGAATGATCATCGAGACCAGTAGCTATGCTACGTATTTACCCATTTCACTTTCTTAAAGGTACTAAGAATAGCATTATTTGCAAATCTGAACTTCTGCAAATTAAAAATTGATCAAATAATGCAGAATAGTGTTTTATTGTTTATTTTTAGAAAGGATCACTGTTATCTGTTGACGAATATAAAGCCCTCATCTTTCTGAATCTTATTCTTCATTCTTTTTTCTATTATTTTCGAAGTTCTTGCGTTAATAGAAAACTTTTAATTTAGAAATGTAGTAATGGAAAATTCCGAATAAGACATTTCGAACCTCATTACGATTGCCTTTTTAAATCCATATCTCGGCTTAGTTCCTAAAAGGCAAACGAGTAATTTGGTCGGGAATACGCGAATCTTTTGTCTCTTTGAGATGTAATTCGTCCGTAGCTGGTTCTTCATAATTATAAAGATGCGGTCGTAGTGGACTTCTCGAGGTTAACTTTCAAATAGACTTGCGAGTGAAGTTGGCCACCATGTTGGTATAGAATAAGTTTTCGATTCGAAAAGTTGTTATTTTTCGGGTAAAAAGTTTTCGTTTCATCGACACGCTATCACGATTTCGTTTAATCGTTTAATTTTTACGGAACGTTGGCGTGGGCTTCGTCGAAGCCGCTGTTGTCGTATTAAAAGCTGGATATAGCGAAAACGTGCGAAAACGAGAACCGACGTGTGAGGCAATTTATAAAAATTTATTCCGCCGAATATCCGTTCGTGAGTGGAACAGGCGTATAAATGATGTAAGAAGGGCACACAGGGGTATAACGATGGAGAGAAAATTTCCAAAATTTTTAGTACCCGCGCCGGAAGAAGCAGTAGCGGAAATTTCGGTTGTCGTAATTTTTAACAACCTGAGTACCGCCGTCGAAGGCGTATGTCATTGTAATAACACCGAAGTGGCGAGGACTCGGAGAAACGGTGGTGTAGCGTTGTTACCATCGGCACCGTTATAAAAGCTCGGTAAACCCTTCGGTAATAAAAAATCTTTCAAACGCTTCATAAAATAAACAAAAACGTTACCTCAAAATTGGTTAAACATTTTCGACGAGCGCAGTATAACGAAGGAGTCTGGAAAGTGACTGAGGTGGCGGCGGAGGAAATCTAAAATGGATAGTATACATTCCAATAACTCGCAGTTAAAAGAATTTCATTTTTATATATTTTTCATCTTTTTCGCGTTCTCTCTTTCGCGCATAGAACGCCGGGTATTCTTTATTCGGGCGCGTATACGATCCCCGGACGCGTTTCCTATTCGCTATTCGGTATCAAATTTTCGATGCTCTTTCTCTTTCTGGCATTCGCCGTTTGCCGTCAGAGGGAATATTATATGTGCAGCTCGAAATGCCATTTTTGTACCTATAACAGTTAAGGCGGCTTTTATGACGGTAGTTAGTTTCGTGTTCGAGCCTGAGTTTTTTTTTTTTTTTTGGGACAAGTTCGTCCGAATGGTCGAAGGGAATTTTTTTCGATATTGATTTTAATTTAGTGGGGTTTTTCCACTCGGAATTGTACTGTTGCTAATGTAGGTACTAGATAGGAGTATCGATGACTTTACATTGGAATGAATATGAGCTGGAAGTAGGTGGTTGAATGAATACTCGCTCCCTTTTTTTGGAATGCATGGTATTCAAATGTTTCCCACATGAAATACTTTTGAAGGGGAACTTGAGAAATCAGTGAGAATGGAAGCACAAAGAAATGTACTGAAAAAAAATCTTATCGGCAGATATTTTATTGTTATAAAGAATGATAAATTATCACGAAAAATTTTCCATCTGAACACTCGAGAATAACTTTCAAAGAAAAAATTTCTCGAATGGTTACCTCACCATGTTTAAAGATTTAAAAAACATTCCTTTTCGTCAAAAGAATTGAAATCGTAAGAAGATATCTCGACTGGATTCCAAGAGGGTTAATTTTTAAATAACGATATTGTTGCCGCTTGGAAATGGAATTGAATGCCCTGATTTTTTTTTCATCTTATTCAAATCTAACTAAAAAATTTTCGGAATGTTGAAACGTTGAAAAATTTATTTTATGTTCTTGGTTAGCTGAAAAAATGTGAAATTAAATTCATATTGCTTTTTCCATTGTTAAGCAAAATTTTTCTAGCGGTTATTTGTGAAATTGTAGAAATGTGCATTGGGAGTTTTTTCCTCATCAGTCAATGTTTGGCTAGGGAACAGTAAAATATTGTAGAGCAAATATACATGTTACATTGCAACATTTGTGGGAGGCTTACGTTCTCTTATTTACTAATATCACTATATATTGTAGTGTAGCACCCAATTTTGTGTATCCTGGCACATCACTCGATCTTTCATGTCCTAGAGCTGAACTCAACTTTGTATGCAATGGTGCTGCACTCGCTTTTGCATGTTCTAACACATCGCATATAGTCTATACAACACTCAATTGTATATACTCTGATTCTGCACTAGCACCTGATTTTTTGTGCCCTAGCACATCAGCCGATTTTATGTGTTCTGGCACGTCGTCCGATTTTGTATACCTTAGCGTAGCACCTTATTTGGTATGTTCTAGCATAACACTGATTTACATATTTTCGTCTAGCCTGACCACATGATTTTGTATGCTCTTGTGCAGCACATGTTTTTTATATGTTGGCATGTAGCTGGATTTCTTATATTCTGACACAGCACTCGGTCCTATATGTTCTGCCACTGCACTAGCTCCTGATTTTCTATACACTGACACATCGTCCGATTTTGTATGCCTTGGCAAAACACCTGATCTTATATGTTTTCGCAAAGCCCAACTGGTACACCACCTGCTTTTGTATGTCTTGGCACATAACTCGATTTTATATGTTCTGACACAGCACTCAACCTTGAATGTTCTGTCACAGCGCTAGCACATCATTTGATATGCCTTGGCACTCTGCGCTATTGTGTATTCATTACGTCATCCGATCTTATATGTTCTGACTAAGGAAGACTATATTGTAATTTGTTGTGCCCTGGCACTGCACCTGCTTTTGTGTATCCCAGCACATCACTTCATTCATGTACTCTGTCACTGCATCTGATCTTATATGTTCTAACGCAACACTAGCACTACATTCTATATGTTTTAGCATGCCACCCAATCTTTTATGTTTTGGCAAAGCGCGATCAGTTCCTGCTTTTGTATATCTTAGCATATCATTAGATTATATGTACTCTGGCACATGGTTTTGAGTGCCCTGGCACTGTACACCATTTTGCGTGTTCTAGCACCCAACCTAATGCTTCATGTTCTGGTAGACTGTGATCATATAAATTCCTATGTCCTGCCACATCACCTAATTTTTTGTATCTGGCACATCATCCGATTTTGTATGCCTTGGCACAGCACTTGATTTTGTACACAACACCTGATCTTATGTGTTCTCCCAAAGCCCCACCGCATAATTTTGTATGGCTCGGTGCAACACCTGCTTTCGTATATCTTAGCACATAATTCGATTTTAAATATTCTGGCACATCACTGGATCTTAGATGTTGTAGAACAGCCCTAGCACATGGTTTTATATGCCCTGGCACAGCGCGCGATTTCGTATGTTCTAGCACAGCACTGAATCGTTAATGTTTTGGTAGATCACGATCATAAGAACTTGTATGTCCTGCCACACGCCTAATTTCGTGTATCTGGCACATCATCCGATTTTGCATGCCTTGGCACAGCACTTGATTTTGTACACAACACCTGATCTTATGTGTTCTCCCAAAGCCCCACCGCATAATTTTGTATGGCTCGGTGCAACACCTGCTTTCGTATATCTTGGCACATAATTCGATTTTAAATATTCTGGCACATCACTGGATCTTAGATGTTGTAAAACAGCCCTAGCACATGGTTTTATATGCCATGACACATCGCGCGATTTTGTATGTTCTAGCACAGCATCCAATCGTTAATGTTCTGGTAGATCACGATCATAAGAATTTGTATGCCCTGCCACATCATCTAATTTTTTGTGCCCTGGCACAGCACCTGTTTAAGTGTATTATGGGATCGTGGCATGTCATTTGATTTCATATACTCTAGCACAGCACCCAATCTTGTATGTTCTGACAGAGCATGATCGTATAAATTTGTATGCCCTGCCACATCACTCAGTTTTATGTACCCTGGTACAGCACCCAATCTCATATATCCTGGCAGAGTACTAGCACCTGACCTTATATGCCCTGACACAGCACACCACTTTGCATATTCCAGCATATCATGTGACTTTATGATTATGTCCTAGCATATCATTTGATTTTATCTACTCTGTCACAGCACCCGATCTTCATGTCCGAGCACTCTCATCTGATTTGTTAAAACATGTGTTGAAACATATAAAATTGAGTGATGTGACAGGACTTCCAGTTTATATTATCTGCAACGCTAGATTTGAACATTGTCTTCATAAATGATGTTTTTCGTTCATTGATAATTGTCTGAATTCCGGCGTTCTTATTATATGTAGTAGGAAAATTGTGTCATTTTCTTAGTCTGATCTGGAAATAACATGTGTTGGGTACCGAAGAGTAATGTATCATGAAAAAGCATTATGCCTCCTTTCCAAGTTGTCATATGTAAAACTTTTACTTGAAGAAAAAAAAATGAAAAATTTAATTATTTCTCATTTATGTGCGTCGTAGATTCTGTTAATTAGTTTGTTATTTATGTATTATTTATTTCCTTATGCGTGATTTGTTTCTTCTTCTCTCCCCCTCCCCTTAGTTTAATTTCGTTGTTCGTTGTATCGAACAAATCTATATTTTGAATAGTTTTGAGAAATTCTTTGAAAATAATTAAATTTAATATTACATTTTCATTTTTTTATAATTATTGTTCGACTAAAATTGATTATGTTTATCAAATAAATTATTTTTCAATTTCTTTTATTTATTGGGACTTGAGATCCTTTTTTTCACGTTGAAAAATTATTCTAGTAGAAATATTCTCGTTGACGATAAGAAGATGATCTCGTTAATTAATAGAGAATTATGCCATTCACGGATGCTCGTGCCATCATCTGTATTTCATAATGTTTGTATGTACTATAAAATGGCGCTTTTTTGCGTAAAGCTCGGGATTCGCGGTGGCGTCACACCTCATCGCCTTCACTCTACGACAAAAATCTACATCGCGTGAAAAATCACCGACACCTCGGTAATAATGGGAGTTTTCAATTTTTATGATTATTTCGCCGAAATGTGAAAAAAAAAGAGAAAAATAGAAGGGAAAGCTACGTAAAAAGCGTTTCTTTATTACTCGACAAATGAAAAAAAATTTCACGACCGAACGAAAGCGTCGATTTTTTATTCGTATGCAATAACATAACATGGCCATCAATCATACCACATTACCTATGACTTTTTCCTTATTTACGACAAACTTATATACGCATCGAAACCTACCTCCATGGTAGTGTATAAAGGGATAGCTTTTTAAAACAATTTTTCTCTCGTCCTTAACGTCGAACCTCATTTAAATCGATAAACTCGTGAAAAAAAAACAGACACGCAGAAGGACAGTGCCATCGAAACGCCTACCTGTGTGTAGAATGTGGTCAGCACGCGCGAATTAATAACGGGGTTCCTAATGGACTCGTCAACCGGTAATGGCTGAATTTTCGCCTTAAAAGGGAATCGTCGATATCGAAAAAGAATGATAAAAGGCGAAGGGGGAGAAAAAACGGCGACAGAAAAAACAGCGGATTAACATTGTTGGAATATTTTCTCTACTGTTTAGTCCTTATTATGTTACCGGTTAAACTGAAAATAACTTTGTCGAAGGCATAAGTAGAAGAGGGGAAATCGCGTCGTTGGAAACCGAAACTGCGGTAAAGCTTGTCTGTAACGACGAGAACAGGAGAACGAGCGAGAGAGAGAAGCTGGAAAGGAGAAAAAATTTTCGTTCCGATTAAAGTGTAAAAAATATTTGACGATGAAAATAAGGAAAATAAATAATACGAAGGAAACGGACCGCGGGGAGAGATTAGAGGGAAGAAAAAACGGGTTTTAATAACGGAAACTCCATCAATTTTCTTTCCGCCATATTTTTCACCTTTCATTTCGTAAAATAAATATTATTCGCAGCGCCGTTGGGCCTTGTCGGGCTCGGCGTGGTCAGGCGATGGCGAATTTTTCTCATATTGTCTGACCCGCTCGATGACATTTACCGCGAACCGAAGTACACGCGGTCCAGACGACAGGCGAAATAAGAAAAATGCGATTCCGGCCACTTCTTTTACCTGCGAAATAAGATGTTATTATAGAAGGTCTGGTTATTTTTTTTTTGCGCCTGTGTACCCGCTTTGTGCGGCTCGGGTACGAAAAGACTAGATTGATATTAAACTTTAAGGTAACGCCGTAAATCATATTTTCGTCGGAGCCGAAGAAAATTGCGTTTTCGACACTCGTTGATGCTGATCGAATTCCATTCTGCCCTTATCGTCGATGTAGAGCTCATCGTCCAGGCCATAGATATAGATAATGAACTGGATCAGCAGCTCGTCGAACAAAAAACACAGCAAAATACTGATATCACCCTTCACGAGGGAACCTTCCATTCCGTGAATGATCGATTTGAGCCGGACACATCGCTTAGAGATTGTCAGTTGCCAAGATTAGTGAGGAGGGGAGGTAGGTTCAAAATTATGAAAACTCGGTAAATCATGAAAATCGTAAAATTCATGGAAAATCAGGTAGGCTGTAATAGCCTTCATGTCCTTCAGAAATTCGGCTAAAAAAAATATGTAAATGTTTGCCAAGTAAATAAAAATAAAATTTTTTCAATAAAAACAAAAATATTACAAGGGAAAGAAATTTCGAAAACGATACCTCAAAGAAGGTTTCAAAGGGCATAGGAAGATAAGGATGATGAATCTGGCCCGAAACCCAACTTCGATGAAATTTGAGTGGTAGATAGGTGCCTTTCAGAAACTTCCATGGCCAAAGTTTCAGACCCCTCGCCACCCTCGTTTTTGAGAAATTATTTTTTAATTGAAAAACAAATTCGAATTTTTCTTTCTCGCAATAGTTGACTGATTTTATTGTAAATTTAGTATATTGTACTGTTCCAAAGGGGGTCTCTTGGAAAAAATCAGCAACCCCCCAGCATGATTTTATCTCCACCAAAGACCATTTTTTAACATTATTTAATTTTTTTAACCACGATAACGCTTTGGCATAATTATGAAATCAATATTTTTAGATGCCCCCTTGACTCCCAAACCACGTGAAATTTTTTCAGATTTTTCACTCGAGTACGCCATGTTGAAAAATGGCTAAAATTGATTATAGTTTTAAGGAAATATAACTAAATTGGTCCTTTATCTGGATGATATTTCATTCATCTAACCCATTTTCGAAAAATTTTGTGTATTTTTATAGGAGAGATAGGGGAGGGACTGGAAAAAAAGTATTATAATATCGACTGATATTAACTTCGGCAGCTGAGATTCCATGGACCCTTTATTTGGACGATATTTCATTCATCCAAATCATTTTTGGAATTTACGCACTGTTTTACCATTTTTCCTGAAAATGATACCCCTTCTCCCCCACCCCAATCAAAATATATGTGCGAGATGTGAATCTCAAAATTCTTCGAAGATAGGTTTTGTGAGTGAAATATCGTGCAAATAATGAGTCTAGGAAGTCTAACTAACAATGTTGTTATCTGCTGTAATTGTAGTAGTGTAAAAAATCCCCCCCCCCCCATCAAATACATGTGCGTTGCACGAATTCGAAAATCTTTCAAAAATGGGTTAGATGAGTAAAATATCTTCGAAATAAAGGGCGAGATAATTTTAGCTACTAAAATTCATATCCACCGCAATTTGGTATTTTTGGAAAATTGTCTCTCCCGATAGTCATTCTCATCGTCTCTTTTGTTCGTAACGTGTATTCTTGTTGTTTTCTTTCATTTTGTGGTACATTTCATTTTTTTCACGATCATATACAGTTTTCAACATTTTAAACCCCCACCCTCTCCACCTGCCAATTGTCGAAATCGATGATTCCCGTATTGTAGGTTTCTCTTACTAGCTTAATGCACTTCGTTCATCGGATAAAATTTCACCTCTGAGCCCAACGTACATTTCAAGTAGAAGAATGATGCAGATTATTATATAATATATCTGTGGTACAAGCTGCGAGTAATAGATAACGAAACGGATTTGCTAGGCGACAAATTATGCGAGACTACATGATCGGTGCGTTTCGCAAATGCGAAAGCTCACGAAGTGTCTCGCTGTATGGTGGAAAGTTGCGAAAAAGAAGGAGAACTTTAATAAAACCTTATTGCATTTGTTTATACACGCTGGCAATGGCAACGCGACCATTGGTAAAACGCCGGACCGATGTGGACACAAGGGATATCGGAACGTGGACAATCTGCTATATACGGACGAACTCATCCGTCAATCCTTACGTCATCTGCGACCTCCGCCCAATCCACCGGTCGTCTTTTAATTCCCCTTATTCTTTGCGACCCGCTTATCGTTCAAATTAAAACGTCAAATTCGCGACGCCCTTAGTTCGGACGTTTGTCTTCTTTTGTTTGTTTTACTCCGGGGAGGTTAATTCGCGCCCTGTTCGCACGTTCGAGCCGTCACACGCGTCGAAAATAATTTCTGGCCGCTGTCGTTATCCGGGTGACTAATGGTCGAAAGTGAATTGCGACGAAAAAATATTCGAGTGCCGGAAGAATTCGCGTTTTATGCCACATTCGAAGAAGGTCCCGAAAATTTCGTATACAAAACGAGTAAACGAGTGAGAGGGGGAAGGTAGAAATACGTTTTTTTTTTCTCTCGTCTACGTATATATCGTCGTCGTCGTCGCTAATGGAAAATACATATCGGATATTACAAACGTAGTTTATTATGGAAAGAAAGCGAAGGGTAAAAAACGAATATGGATTACAGAAAGAGCGAATGGTATAGAAAAAAGTGGCTTTTTCGCCTCTTTTAGTCGTTCACGATGACGCTGCTTTTGACAGATAATCTTTCAGCATCAAAGAAAAAAAAGTATTTTTTGCAGCGTGTACGGTGCGTCCGCGTCGACGATACGTGGCGCAGTCGAAGATGGCATACCTATCCATCGTTTGATATTTTAAGCCCGTTCTAGGTTACGCCGAGTATAGCTGGAGGCGGTAAATCAGAAGAAAATGCGCTTTTCTTGTATGCAAAGATGAATACTTTTTACATTATATGAATTATTTTTGACGGTACGGAGTCTCACCTTCGATCTGTGATCTTTTGTTGACGAGTCGTACTATCTATACGTTTTTAATAGCGAAGGCTTGGTAGCAATGGATTGTGATCATTGCCAGAATGAGTTTGAATCGGTGAAAATATTAATTCTGTTGGTTGCTGAGATTTTTTTTTGGATGCAAATTGAGAATGTGTACTTAATATCTAAAAATTTTAATTGTGCTTCTGAGCTATTTCCTGGATGTTCATTATTCTCTTTGTAAGATGAAAAAAGCGATATCCGAGCAATTGAAAAATGTACCTAGCACGAATATTAATACGTGTCCGAAAAGAAGGAAATGGTTTCGAATGAAAAAATTGCATTAGAAGAAACATCTTTAAAATGAAAAGATCATTCAAAAATATTAACTAAACCCAAAAATTATTATCCCAAGTAATGATTCATAATGAGAAAACCGACTGTGTTCAGCCAATGAGATTTTTATTTTATGAATTTTATTTCGTTTTTTGATCACAGGCATATTTTATCTTTCTGTTCGTACTCTCTTTGTCTACAGAACCATCCCTTTTGTATTCATTTTCTTGATGATGTAGAATTTTTATTTTATTCTTGTGCTTATTTTTAATTATTTTATTCATTTATTCCTTATTCATTATTTTTATCTTGTATTTAGTTTTGGTTTTCTCTTTCTTCTGCTAATTGTAATCTCCTCCCTTTTCTTATTATTTGCTCAACGGAGGGCGCTGGTGGAGGTGATTAAAAAGCTGTTTACTGTATTCTATTAGCATACAAAAAAAAAAAAAAAAAAAAAAAAAAAAAATGAAAAAAGACGTAAACATGTAAAAATATTTCAAATATGAAAGCAACATAAAAGTGAAGGAAATATGTATTTCATTAAAAAAACATGTATATTTTTTCCGATGAAGACTCCAAAAAAGAAAAAAAAAAGCTTATAAACTTATAATGAGAATTCTCCATGAAAATTAAAGTAATATATTTGAAATAGTGAAAAAAAATATCGGAAGTTGAAAAAAGACTTCAAAAACGAGAGATGTCTTAAAATGAAAATAGTATGTAAAAATTGAGAAGTGTGTGAAGTATTAAAGGAGGCCCAAAAATGAGATGAATATCGTAAAAATTGAAAAAAAAAAATTCCAGAAAATCAAAAATAATGAATGCTCAAAATTGAAAAAAAAATGTGAAAATTGAAGAGCATGTCTATTTACCCAAAATGAAAGAGTCTCAGAAAAAAGATACTATCTCAAAAATTACAAAGAGACACGAAAAAGAAATTAATTCCTCGTAAAGGCCCAAAAATGAATAGATAGCTGAAACTGAAGAAACTATAGGAGAATTCAAAAATATGCATCAAAAAATCCAAGCGTTACAAAAATTAAAAAAATATCTCAAAAATTGGAAAAAATGCTCGTATAAAAAAATTACACAAAAATTGAAAGAAATATCACATGAATAAAATGAAAAAATTTAATAATTGAAATATTTTTAACAGTTGAAAAATTTGTCCCAAAAATTGAAAAAAAATCTCCGGAACTCCCACCCCTCCCCCCTCTACTCAAAATATATTTATGAACCTATAATTTGAATGTGTCGGTAGTTTGAGCTGATTTTCGAATATGAAACCATAATTGACAATTTTCGACTTTTTGTTTACCCCACCATATTTGAAGAAAATGACCCCTTTCTTACCTTTAACGTGATGTATGAAGGTACATTTGAGATAGTGTATGCATCTTGTCTTTAATAATAATCATTGTTATAAATCATTACGAAAAAAAATTCATCCTCTTAAATTATGTATATCCTGAAGTACATTCATAAATCTTGTGTATTAAAAAAAAATATATGGCCTTTACTAAATTCCTCTCTCCTCGCTCCCTCTCCCCTGCCGCCCCCCCCCCCTTTTATCTGAATCTAGACTTGCGAAAGGAATGTTCGGAAAATAATTTTCAAAACTTCTCCTATCGATATATCTTGGTTACGAACCTTACCTTGTCATGTCTCGATGCATACGATACATGGCCTTCCAGTGATCTCCAGATGAAAATTTCAATTGTATTTCAAAAAAAAAAAATTGAAAATTGCCATTTTTTTCAGTAATTAGACTGACTAAGAAGTGTCATCTTTCTTGTTCTCTTAACGGTGACAGTTTCTTCATCAATTATACCTATTTACATTTTGAGATGAACAGCGTACTGAATGCTTGGTAGATAGCCAGAGGGAACTTGGGTTAACCATTACCATGGTCGTTGTAAAATCACATTTATGTATCTTCGCCCCTTCATATTTACGTTATGCAGTGCTGTACCCATGGATGCTATATAAGTAGTCGCACCAATGGTTATGAAGGATATCGCGTCCACATAAAATACCCTGCATGAAAAAACCGATTAATCGAGATAGGACGATATTTTGTCTATTTCGTCGAAATCGTATGAAATCAAGAGGCAAACAAAAGAAAAACATTGGACGAAAAGCTCGCTCGAATAGAAACCGCGTGGTTTCATCTTATACGGGTTTTTCGGTGAAGTATCGATTGATAATCGACGCGTCGCACAAAGCCAATGGATTTAGTTGCATTGTACGTCGGTATTGTGGAAGAAAGGCGGGTAACGCGTAGTATTTTTATCGTATACGGAATAGGCGAAACGAGGGATTTGGCTCGCGAAAGGCCCGAAGGTTTTATTCCAATTATACTAGGCATCAATTGAACGAGTCAGACCGGCGTGGTTCTTTGACTCGGGTATATCAAAGCATAAAATAACGCGGTTTTCCGAACCGTTTACTTCGTGTACGTTGGCGAAATATGTACAAAAAGGCGGAATGATAGCGCGGTCAGAGCTTTATTCGGTATATAAATCACGGACGAGGCGGCGGCGCTTCTGTGCGAGCTTCCACCTGTATGCGCGTGTACGCGGTAGTCGTATAATTTTATAATAAGTAGGGAAAAGATGGGAAAAGTACGCGGCGACTGGCAAAAAAACAACGCGTAGAATCCCGTCTGGCGTAAAGTTTATTATTGCGGGCGAAACGATTGTGTGGAAGCAGTGGTGGGTAAAATTAGCCCGTCGAGGTGGTATTGGGTATCATTGCGAACGAATAGCGCGAGATGGAAGAAAAGGGTTGGGAAATTAATAAAACGGCAATTTATCCGGTTGAACAAAGTTTTCGCATTAAATTGTACGTTAGCGAAGGAAAAATCGCGTGCTATTAGGTACTTACGAAACGGACAGTACGAATTGCTGCGCAGGCTGTAGGACGAGGAAGGGTGCCATTTATCTGTTGCTTTCGGGGGCGAGCAACAATTTTCACCATATCCTAAACTATTAGCGTGTTCCGACGTTTACCATCGCCTTCTGTGAAGGGTTTTGTTTTATTTTTCGAGGCTGTTGTTTTTTTGAGGGGGGGCTATATATTTTATCATTGTCGTCGAGGCGGTTTCGCGTATCCAGCCGGCGGCGTGTTTTTTGAAGAATGGCGTTTATTTTTAATTTCGTTCGCGTGTCGAAGTAGGCTCGACGACGCAATATAATTAATTTGAGATAGAGAGAATTTTCTTTGAAAAGAAGTATTTACGTTTCGTCGAGTGTGAAAATCATTCGAAGCGTGTAAAAAATAGTACGCGTTACGATACCGTGTAAGTTGGCTGAAATAGCGATGAAATGGCCGTGCAAAGCTCTCTTTTGAGATATCTAACGTCGTTGTGAAACCTCGTCTTTTTTCTCTTTTTCTCTTTTTTTTTTGTGTGTGTAAAGTTGTCGCAATTTAACGCAATACCGAACGTGAAATGGAATCGAATTTTGTACTCTTTGATCGTTGAGATTTCACCGAAATTTAATCATTTATCGCGATAAAATATGAACCGGACCCTTGGTACTTTGTGCATGTGAACGTACGCTAACTGTGTGTTGTTTTTTTTTTTTCGTTCGTTTTTACCATACGAGTTTTTACCCTTTTGTGCCTACAGTTGCTGTTTGTTTATGCGACAAAACATCGTAGTTGGGTTGTACCGTACATTGTTCGGAAAATACATACATATGTGTCATGGATGCTGGCTATGTCTTGATATAAGATCGTGTATATAAAAGAAAGCTGAAGGCTTGTGCAGACTTGCATTTAACATTGTTAACATCTTTACACTTGAATCTAGTACCAAGTTTGGAAACCCCTGCTCAACCCATCCATAAACATTTGAAAATTTGAATTCAAGATATGTCGTATTTCTCGCCCATAGATATTATATGAGTTTATAGTGTTTAAATGTGGTCTGTTGTTTTACCCTAAACATTTGAAATTACGTATATTGAGCTCTGAACAGACGTTACATGCATATTTTAATTTTTCAAGTGCATTTGATAAGATGTTAAAAGTGATACATGAAATTTCCTGTATCTATTTCCTTTACAAATGCCATCACTCTAACGCCCTTCCAAATCAATTTGAGAAGCTTAAATTTGGATATATCGGCAATCTGAGCTTATTTTTGAACATGAAAGCGTAATAGGCGAGTTTCGACTTTTCGTTTACTACACCACATTTTGAGAACGTTACCCCTTTTCTCTGGTTGTTGATAAATGTATTTTCTGCACAGTATGATGGTAGGTGATTCTTTTATCACGGTATATAATTTCTTCGAGTATGAGTTAACAAGATTAATTGTTGACATTTTTAATATGTATACACTTTTTTTAGCTGATTTTTCTAACTTACCAACAATAGCTATTCCAGCCTACCTGATTTGGGAAGGAAATTTGAGTGTATCTGGAGAAGGGGCAGATAGCTTAAATTTTTCGGTTTTGATCTTACATGAAAGAGTGAGTCACGGAAACCAACATGTGCAAATTGTAGCTCCCCAAGTGCATTTGGAGGGGAGTTGGAGCAAAACGGTTTTTTGAGGAGGTTTTGAGTCATGTCATTTCTCGAATCATTCATATCTCCTCACCTAATCGACCTAGAAAAGTCAAATTTTGTATGTTATGTTAGTTGGTGAGCAGAATATGATCTCTTGAATTTGGGTCAAAATGGATACAAAATGAAGGATTATGAAAATTTGAGTGGAGCTTGAAGAGCCTTAAATTAGTGAAAATGTAATTGATGATAACTCATACGATTATTGGGGATAAAAAGTATACTATATCCCAATATCACCTTCACAGATGATATTAAAGGGGCGAAGGAGGGGTATGAAAGGGTAAGCAATATTATTTATAGACCTGAGCAAGCCCCAGTTAGAAACTCATCTCTATTAATGTGGCATGGCTGCTTACGTTTTTAATTTTTTTGAGAATCGAGAAAGCTGCGCGAAATATAAATTTTTGGTTTAAATGACAAAATGCGCAGGAAATATATGGAGTTATATAAGCCACGAGGGTAATTGGGGATGGGATTTAAGATTTGGTCAAGTTAAATCCTTCCAAGCCTGTCTCATATCTCCACCTATGCCAGTAATCATATGAACCCATGTACATGAAATTCTAGCGATTTAAATTTTTTCAATACTTACTCAGAATTTGATGATTTGTCATCTTGGGTCCGTTGTGACCCAAATTTGAAGTTTATAATCCAAGTGACAACTAACTGTATGTGTAAATTTTGACGCTTCGAGATGCTATTAAAGAGGAAATATGGAAGATTCGAGAAATTTCATAAATCAAAACTTCTTCAAGTTTTACATTTGACTCACTTACAAATTTACTTGAAAAACTAAAATTTAGGTAATTTGTTAAAATTGAAAATTTTCAAACTTCATTGGTACTCCAGCTTTTTTTAAATTTTGAGTGGAACGTCATTTTGGGTCAAATTAATGACCAAATTATGCGCACTTTTTGTTCAAGCTCCTTTAGCTATGAAATGGAATATATATATATGTAGGAAGACCAATTTTTACGTTGTGAGACCCGATAGTACAAAATACAAAGATTTATGTGCTGCCGAACTAAGCAAGATTTAGTATATGGTGCTATCTTCTTTAGATGTTTATTGGGTCTTGGATAGGTAGTAACGAATCTGAGGTGGATTTTGAGTTACTTCTTTTTATCTGTTTTGTATCTGAAGTTAGGGTTTTTTTACCCCTCAAGGAGTTCACAAATAGTTGTATTCGAATACTCCCTAAAAAACTTACGTATACGCTTGCAGCTCTTAAATAAAGAGTTGATTTCGGATCGTTTTTTATTAATCTTGGGTCTTGGAATAATAGTAACAGCTACATATATATATATATATATATATAGTGATCTATGGTCAAAGTGGCATCACTTTGCACATTCCTCAGAAGTGCATCTAATGTCACGTTAACGACACCACAGTGGCGAACGGAATGTATAATTTCATAGGTTTTCTTGGAAACAAATTTTTAAAATGATGCCACTTTACCTGTTAACTTAAAAAAAATGAGGCTACTACGACCGTAGACCGAAAAAAATTTTTTTGTATGAAAAATAGAATATTAGTGGTAAAGTGGCATCACCCAAATAACCACACCAGTGACGTCATGACACATAGCTGAATCGATGAGCAATGTGATGGTAAAGTGGCATCAAAAAAAAGATGCCACTTTGTAAAAAAGATGCCACTTTACCTGTAGACGACGAAAAATGATGCCACTTTATCCATAGATAAATATATATATATGTATATATATATTTCTGTTACTAACCTTGTCAGACCCAGGATACCGAAAGTACGTTCTGAGACCCGATTTCGCTAGATATGTATTTCTGAACGTTTGGAGAGGCATTTAAATACAACTTTTTAGAAGTCCCACTAGAAATCCACAGAAGAACATTGAATTGAGCCACACTACAGATATGCAGTAGTAATGTGGGACCCGATTTAAATTTATCTCTGTCTTTCTGAGATCCAAAAAAACAGCATCATATGTTAGGTCTATGATAGTGTAGGATTAACTGAATCTGTGTAAGAAGTGGCACCCTAGATTTGGAATTTAGAACTTTTTGAGACCTTGATATATTTCCCATAAATTTGAGAGTCTCCTAAACTGACCTTACATCCATAATTCATTTTTCTAGGTTTATTCGATCAGACTTTGTAGACAATGCATAAAATTGCCTGTCTCTATTTCATCTGTTTAAAAAACTAAAATTTGAATTAATTTGAGCTTACTCTTGAATATGAAACTATTATATGTACAAATCCTAACGATCCTAGACCCAATATGTAGTGTTATCATTCCGAGATCCGTTTCAGGTCTTATGCTGTTAGTGACAAATCTGGAATAGGTCTCGCATTACTGCGTTATCTCTTGTGTATAATTCAGTTTAGAGTATTCCCTATAGCACTCTGAGAAATGTCAAAAAGTTATAGTTCTACCCGTACTGGAGGTGGAATTTAAGTTGTCTATCTAGTATTTGGAGTCTCGGATTTAGAGTACCATGAATATGTATGGATATGCCTATATTTATTATGTTCTGAAGATCCTCCTGTTTGGATTTCTCCTTCATACTTTGTATTTGAAAACTCGACTGAAAAAATCGCTCATTCGTTTCGCCAATGAAACTATAACTTTATTTCGCCGTTCAAAGGACCCTTTCGCTTTCGATGAAGCAGCAGCACTGCACGGTTCCGCGGAACCCACGTAGATGAGAATAAGACGAGTTATTTATTAACGCGGTTTATGTCACAACAGGCGACGAATAAGGTCGTGGCGTAAGGGATAAGATTACGCGTTAGCGAAGAAGACGTGTGTGAGATGGTAGCGACGGTGATGTGAAAATAATTTTAAATTCGACGTCGCGGCGACGACCGACGTGCGCCACTTTGTTTCTTTAAAGTCTTAAGTAAAATTTAATCCTGTGACTTGGAAATTAACTTCTAATAACTGGGGTGTGTACGTCGCCTAAATTAAAGTTTATTCAGTTAAGTTACTTTTGTTTTATCTTACTTTTAATAGCGGATAGGTTTTGGCGCAGGGTGAAATTAAATTTTAAGGCTAATCCGATAAATAAAAGTTAACTATACCATCTTGTTAACGTAATTTTGATTAGACAGCGGAATCGATAAAATGTAAATTACCCGAAACCGTGTATAGTGGCGTAGTTAAAACTTGGAAACGATTCGATTTAGCGGGCCCAAGTTTGAACCGTTAAAAGTTGTAAGTTTTCTTGCTTATTTTCGCGCCGTGTAGAGATGCGTCTTTGTATCAGTGATGCTTAACGTGTTATACGAAGGTTTTTCCTCTCCGTTCGTTCGCTGTCGGGTGTTTTTGTTGTTGGAACTGACGTCGAACGAAGGCCGGATGGGAGTTTTTCCCAACGTTACGTGTCAAATAACCCTTCTTTTTCAATAATTGATAAGCGAATATCGATTCGGAATAATTAAAGCGTAAGGGGTAGGTGCTAGGTGGATGAAATGCGACTGTTTTAATGACGTAGCTTTCGAACGATTGGTAACTGGGGAAATAAACGGGTGATGAGGAGTGAAGATAGAAAGTATGATTGAACAATTATCCCTAAATTTCTAATGAGTGGTGAAAGATAACATCATGTTGGAAGTTGGCATTTACTTGATTTCACCTTTCAGTGTGCATGCTATTTCGTAAGCGAATATTTAGCTAATTAATGAGTTGAAAATTTATAACATTGCTCGTAATAAAATTCTGTTGTATCGTTTATAAAAAATTAATCTTTCGTTTAAATGATGCTTCTATTTACTATTGAATGAATATCACCCCTTGTTTGTCTCTAAGCACGTTTGATAAATGTATCGCACAATGTACTGATATTAAATAATAGTAATTTTTACTATGATAACTTTATCGACATCATTCATTAAAATGAGCAGTCCAGTAGAGGCTACAATATTATGTACGAAGATAAGCTTATTAATGCCTACAGCTTAACTAAAGTAGGCAACTTCTTCAACGCTAAATTTATGCTTCTATGTTAGTATGATTTACACCTGTAATGTTTGTATTATCAGTGACGTGTTGAAATTGCGCTATTCTGGGCTGAGATGTAGTAGTTCACCTTTGATTTGTTTTTGATCGTAATTTCAAGTTCAGCAGTAAATATTGTCGAATTTTCTCACGTATTATTTCGAATGGATGGGTGGATATAGACTTCTAGGTTGGTCCCAACCGAAAGGAAGGCTTTTTCTACCACCAGATCCAGGCTCTTTCCAAGGATCAGAAAGACTTTACGGGAAAAAGAAAATATGAATGACTTGTAGGCTTGTAGTCATTACTTGTATAATTAAAAAAAATGTTATTTTTCATTTTTAATAACTTCTCAGGGGCCCGCATTTTTTTTGCGCAAATTTACTCTATGTATGTTGGTAAACTATTTATCTTCATCCACGTCTGGTGAGTTAAAGTGGGGTATTTTGGTCTCTGAAATCACATGAGTTCATAAGTACTCTTGAAGCTTCAAGAATTACATTTTAGCTTACCCTTAATTTTGGGTCTGTTTCGATTTAAACGTTTGGTGTCATATTGTAATCTCGAACGGTATTCAACAATTTTAGGCCATGGAATAGAAATTACGATGAAAAGAAAAAAGGAATTCATATTGAAAAGAATATTTTGAAATTAAATTTATTATTTTGAATTAAATTATTTTTTTTAATAAGAGGAAAAATTAAAATAATGAAAAATAAAGAAAATAATATTATTAATAAATCAGAAAATTTTATTTGGAATTGAACGAAAAATAGAATAAAAAAATAAAAAATATCATTCAGCTTCCGTGCATGAGAAATTTTAGCTTCATTGGTATATTTCGTGTAGAGAAATGGATAAATCAGAAAATGTCAAGACCTAGTTTTTCTTTCAGAAATGGTTTTTGACTTCACCTCCACTTAAAATTCAGACATTTTTTGTATTCATGTTTTAACAGGGTATCTACCAGATCGCTAAAGTCGCGAAAAAGTCGATATTTTTCCAAAAATCGCCAAGAAGTCGATAAAAATCTTACCAACTTTTATTTTCGATTTTTTTTTTGTATTGTTGGAGTAGTTTCTACTGAATGTTTATTTCATTGAAATGAATGAAATTTTCAATTTTTTCTCATATTTCTTCGGAGTTTTTATACATTTTTTTTCATATGGGAACTATTAAAAATTGGCCATTTCAAAACTTCTTAAAAAAAAAAAAAAATGAAAACGTGTGGACGTCGTTGGAAAATTCTGATTTTTGCAAAAGGGTGGGGGTACTGAAAAAAAGGTCGCGAAAAGTCGCTATTTTTGAATATCAAATTTTGGTAAACACCCTGTTTAATCTTATAACTTAATGAAGCCATATTCAAAAATTTTGCGAAACGTAATTAATTTTTTCGAGTCAATTTCGTGGTTTGAATTTGTGACGTTTTTAGTATAAGTTAATCACTTGTTTTTTTTTAATTAATTACGGACGTCAAAAGTGAGTTGTATTCTTCAGTGATTTTTAAATTCTACTACAGTGCGTGGTCTTGAACTTCCCCCCTCCCCCTTCCTCCAAACTGTTCCAAAATTATCTTAGAGGTTGAATTTATAATATATGATACTTTTTGGCCTCGGTAATCATACGAATCGGTGTTCATCAAATTTAAGTTATCTGGGGCACGTCGAGCTATTCTCAGATTTTGTGGCATACGCTATTTTGAATGAGCTGATTGAAAAGGCACTCAACGTGTCAGGGTAGAGGAGAGCAACGGACAGATTTTCCTGGACCTAGAAATCTTGATTATAAATCGAAAAAAGTTCGCTACTCTGAATTGAAATTTTCATCATAGAATTTTTTCGAAATTTTCATTGAACTTGAGAAGAAATTGAAAAGAAGTGTCAAAAATTATTTTTACCTTGAAATTCATTTCGACTCTCTCCGGTTCTGTACATGATGCAAAAGTGTATAGAGGTATAGCTCAATATTTAATTAATTTTATTTTAGTTCAATTCATTCTATTTGATTTTGCTCTTAATCTCAACTACATATTTGGCTTCGGGGTATTTTATTCGATAGAATGATATTATTCTCACCATCGTTATTTATAAATATAACATCATAATTGACACTATTTTCGTTCATATTTTTCAATACTAAAAATAAATGAAAAAATCCAAATTTGAAAAAAAAAATCCTTTAAAAAATTTTTTCAACGCAAATACTTCTATTTATGGGAAAAAATCAAAAATGAGCAATTGCCAGAAAATCACGATTTTTCTCTCTTGATTTTCACTCCGAATTCTCTTGCCATTTGTGCTCCGAAAATGATCATTTCATAAGAAGTAATGGTATTCAGAGAGCCCAAAAATGATTGGTTACGTGATGCAGCTTAGGCTGTCAGCGACCTTTCATATGCCTAACATTATGAGGGAATAAATGGTTCCAAAGCTTTGGAAAACCCTGCATCAATCCGCGCTCGGTTACGTACAAAAGGCGGAAAATATTTCTCATATCTTCACGCACGTTGTGATCCCTTCACGCCGCGTCGTTGCGTCGTTAGAACGTATATATACGATTCGAGCGTATAAATTAAGCGTGCTAGATACGCTTAAGTTTATTAAGTTTGGAAAGTTAAGGTATGCGTATGTGTACACAGCGAGTAGGGAAGGACGGTATGGTAACGAGCGAAGGGGGGCTCGCAGTGGCGGAATTCCACGCCAGTGTAAACAATCATCGCTGCGGCTTATAAACCGAAAAGGGGAAGCCGCGAGTCGATAGCGGCGAAAAATCTTTTATTATTTTAACTCGTCGACGAGAGAGTAGTGCTCGCGAAAAGGTGAAGTACACGCGAGGAGTTATTGACACGTAATTTTTTTTCTCTCCATCGCCGGCGTAAGGCACGGTTACGTGGGTCGATGGTTATCTGTAAAATAGATAATCCGTTTCGGAATTCGTTACGGTGATTTTGTAAATGTTTAGCGTGTAATTTACTCGTTTACCTTTCGGCTGCGTATGGTGGGGAATGTGGAGAATGTTGATGGTACTCTGCGAATGAAATGTTTCGTGTGATGGGAAATGGTATTCGAATGGTTGTGCAAGTGAGCCGATGCGAATCCGATGTTAGGGGTCGAACGACATGATAACGAGATGTATTTGCGAACGATTATAAAATGGTGGAATTGGCAGGAATTATGAGTCTTTTCTACGCAATTCGATGGTAACTACGCTTCGTACGTGTGATTCCAGCGTGCGATTGTATGCTCGTCGAATTTAATAAAAATTTCCATCGCGAAAGGACAGCTAACTGAGATCGATGTGGAATTCGATACCGAAGTCTATATGGTAGTTTATAAATGGAAATTAGATGGAGTAATAACGACGCCCATTGCATAGAGGTGTTTTGTGGGTACTTACTGAGCGATGAAATTTTTCGTTGCGATGGAAAACTGCTAACGCGACTGATTAACTTTTATATTCATCGGAAGGCCACTCGGAAACGTCAAATTATGTACTCGAAACGGCTCCGCTATTTTTCCCATCGTCCACTTCGCAGTTCATCGTAGCGTACAGAAAGAAGGATTTAAAGGACCTGTTGTGTGCTCTCAACCGACGATGGAATTGTAAACGAGAAAAAAAATCCCTGCGCGGTGGTGGCACTAGCACGCGAGCTGTTGTACCCGATAGCTCGTTTATATTCAGCGCGTGCCCGTTCGAAATGAAGATATTAATAGTTAATTAACGACAGTACGGAATTAGCCGGCGAATGCGATCGTGTTTTTCGTGAGTGAGAGATCGGGGGGAAATTGGTGAGTGGTTTGTAGTGTTAAAGTTTCAACATATCTTCGGTCGAATTTTCTTTTTTCGTATCGAACAGCATACTAGCAATGTGGTTACTGGCATGGAAAACCCGGAAATAGCACGATTTCTGCTCGTGGTAACACGGGAGCACGAAAATAGCACGGATTTTATCGATTTCTGTGTAATAGCTCGGATTTAAAAAAAAAAATTTCTTTTGAATTTTCAATATTTTGATTGAAAAACAAAGAAAAAAAAAGACTAATTTCATTACCTGATGAAAATTTGTCTGCATGTTTTGAACTTGTAAAAATTAATACAACCCTGTGATTCAGATTAAGATGAGGTTTACATAATATGCTGAGAGAGTGCGCTCAGTACCCACTGTCCTGTACTTCAAGAAATAACGAGTACACAAAGGGCGGGGGGGGGTCTTTTTAATCTCAAATTTGAAGCCCAGAAAATGGCACGGAAACCCCCGGAAATAGCACGGAATTTGTTTTTCCAAATCCAGTAGCCACCCTGACTAGAAGTATTCATTACTGTGGTTCAAAAATATAAGTTGGAAATTTTTATTGCTTTTTCTCATAATCAAGTGATTCCAAAGCATTGCAGAATTGTTGACGAAAACAGTTCCTCATTATGGATGTTTTTTTCGTGAATATGCGAAGACTAGTTTCACTTGCAACATACAAAAAGTCTTCATTCCCAGTCAGCATAGCCCGCAAAGAGTTTGGATTCCTTAAAAAACAGTTTTTCCTCTGTATCTCCTGGAGGCTCGATTGTAGGGCAAAAATAGCTCAGTGCAGTTTTGTTCTACACTAAATTTCCTACAACTTTCGTGGACAAGTTTTTTTTCTAGGATCCATAGGTGGGGAGTTAGGGGTGTTCCAAATTTCGTACATCAAGGGCTCCACTACAATCGATTTCAGTTGTGTTATGTGGCACATATATGCGAATGAAAAATGCGTATAAGATGGTTTGTGATTGCATACCAATCCAGTCGTGACCTTATAGAGGTCTCAACCCCCTCCCTCACTTCCTAATGCATACTTACCTATATATGGATAATTTCATGTAAGTTCCAACCATCTCTTCCCGCTCATATATACAGTTTTTCGGAGGTATGAAAAAAAAAAACGTAAGCAGCCATGCCGCATTACTGGAGCTGAGTTTTTAACTGGGGCTTGTCTTGATTTAGTAATAACCTTGCTTAACCGTTCATCACTACAGGCCACACCCAATACCAAGTCTGAAAACCCCTACCCTATTCTTTCCAAAAACACTTAAGAAATTCAATTTGGCACAAATGTAGTAATTCTTGCCATGAAATAATCATGCGAACACATATTTCTCAAATTATAACTATTTGAGGGTCCTCAAATTATCTTCAAATTTTGTAAATCCGCCATTTTGGATCCATTTTGACTCAAATTTAAGTGGTTATGTTCTGGTCACAAACTAATCCTACACACAAAGTTTGACCATTCTAGGCCGATTTCGTGATGAGATATGGAAGATTCATGAAATTTCCTGCAGCAATTTCCCCTCCAAAAGCCGTTTTTTGCTCTAACTCCCCTCCAAAATCACTGAGGAAGCTAAAATCAAAGTACGTTTGTCACTTGGACTCATTTTATCATATGACACAGCATTAAAAACTCAGCTAAAAACGAATTGTCATAAAAGAGGAGACGAAGAGAGTTCTGTTTCAATTATGTTAGTTGTTAAATTTTATTATGTGTCATGTCTTTAGTCATTGAATCTTTTTTTTTTTTTTGTAATATTTACGTGAAATTTCATTTTCTTCCTTATTACCGCAAAAGTGGTAACTAGTACTTACAAATCAACAATATTGTAGCAAGCGCGCAAATCCAGAATTGTTCTTGAAAAAACTGCGATAAGTGACTATTAAGACATTGAGTTTGAGATTATGTAAATAATACTATAATCATACATATAGTACCAGCATTGTTTTATAAGTGAAATTTCATTATACTCTAATGGTAAATTATTCCAAATTGAAGTTGTTATCACCTAAATGAAGGAGAACATGAGAATCTTTCTCAACCATTACCCTCTCCGTTATATCAAAGCTGGAATAATTTATGGTATGTTGAAATAGTTGGAACCTACCAAGTTCTTCTCGAGTTATTCTGCTGGAAGAATGATGGCTGAGTACATCTACGAGAGAATTTTTTACCTGAGTTTATAATAAAAAGGATAGCTATTACAGCCTACCTGATATGGAAAGGGGTCGCGGAGGGTGAGGTCTTCGAATGTTAGTGTTTCAGACCACTTTGTAATCATCTGGCAAAATCCAACTTTTCGATATAATACATGTATTTTTTTCCGACGCTTAGCACACGTAGGTATTTATGAATTTCGCTCAAAATTTGGTGAGAGATTTTTCTTGAAAATACGAAAAAACGGCTTTTTGGTGTTTTCGATAAAATTAAAAATGGCGGATTACTCAGATTTTGAGGGTATGTGGAGAAGGGGCAGATTGCTTAAATTTTTCGGTTTTGATCTCACGTGAAAGAGTGAGTCACATACACCAACATATCCAAATTTCAGCCCCCCAAGTGCATTCGGAGGAAAGTTAAAGCAAAAAAGAGCTTTTTGAAGAAGTACCGAGTCATAAAATTTTTTGAATTTTCCATTTCTCCTCACCAAATCAATATGGAAAGGTCAAACTTTGTGTGGAGGGTTAATTGATGACCAGAATATGAGCTCTTGAATTTGGGTCAAATGGGTTCAAAATGGCGAATCGTAAAAATTTGAGAATAATTAGAGGGGCTCATGTATCTACAATTTGAAAGATATCTGCTCATATGATTATAGCTTGTGCAAGAACTACATTTGTTCTAAATTCAACTTTTTTAGTGTTTTTAGAAGAGATGAAGTAGGGGTTTCCATACTTGATTTCAAGTGTGGCCTGTAGTTATGGGGTTAACAACTTATTTGCAAACCTTAAAATGCCCTAATTAAAAACTCAGCTCCAGTAATGTGACATGGCTGCGTACGTTTTTTTTATAAATTCCAGCCGCTCCCCAATAACGTAACAATAAATTTTTTGCCATGGGAAAATTAGTATCGTTTTGCCTTTATTCTGCGAGCCTTACCCCCCCCCCCCATCTTGTATGAATGATGAGATATTGAAGTGCATTTGAATGCGTTTCTATTACATAAACTAGCAATGAAAAAAAAAAAAGGAGAAGGAAATGATGTAGAGGGGAGAAAAGTATGATAAGAAATCATCAGTATTGAAAGAATTTATACGAAAACTTTCGGACAGTTCGACAGCCTCTCCGAATAAACTGATTTTTATGATTTTTTGGGGTATGGAGTGATATGTATATTTCAGGGAATAGGAATGCTATAGCAATGATGTAATTTTTATCAACACGTATGTGAAAATTTGTAAAAATTATCGTAGGGATAGATGGACGGGAAGGTTGAAAATATTAAGCGGAGTTCAGAATGAGAAAATTGTAAAATATTGCGATCATTTTCACATTTCCATGTGCTAATGCAGATTCAAAGTGTGGTGAAGTCCCCTTTTCGAAAATGCCAGCAGCTCATTTCAGTCATCCTTATTAAGAAAAAAAAATATATATACCTATATATGATGACTTTCATTTTGATACTGAAATATTTTCATGCTAAAGCCCATTTGAAAAATAAATGAATAAAAAACAATTTAGTAGGCTTGAGCCTTCACGAAGGGGTTAGCTCAAGGGACATCCACGAGAACAAATCTTACAGGTTCAAAATAAAATAAAGGTTATGTCGAACTTCACTCTTAGATTGCCTGAACTATTACACGACTCTCGCTTATTTTCGGTGTTCGCTAGTCGTTAGATGGTTGTAACTCGGATGTAAGGATTACCATTTGAGCGCGTTTTTGGCGTTGTTTACGCGATGTTGAGCCGGCGCGAACGTATGTGAAGTACACCTGTGTGTAGAAAAGGGGGCATTTTAGGCGGACGGTAAGAGCGAAAGATTAATGAATCCGGTGAGTGTAACTTAGTTGATACTAATTGGGTCGGATTTCGGAGGGAAGGCGAAGGCGACGGGAGGCATTGGTAGGGAAAAATGTTGTTCGCCCGCTGCGATAATGCGAACAGCGTACGAGTGTATGTGAAATGAGACAGTTGCAAAACAAAGTAACACAAAGAAAAGATTTCGTTACGCCGTGAAAAAGGGTTTTGTTTGCGTGAAGAAAACGAAGGCGGTCGGGGGTGTTGAATTTCGTTGTATGAAAAGCTCTCGACGGTGAATGGAGAGAAAAAGGCGTTAAGTGAAAAACCTTTCGCCCCGTATGGCGTTCGCTCGATTGACTGCGGATTTTTTTTCATTAGTTATTTGATTCGCGCGTATCTGTAGGTAACGACGATGTAAATACTATATACGAGCGTGTGGCCGCAGGGGGCGGATTTTTTCCACGTTAATGGTGGCCGTTACGTAACCGGAATTGATACCGGTAACGACGAACGGCGACAATTACAATACGCCAGACCTGTCGTAATGGCCCATAAGGGCGCAATGTTTTCCAGGCTCGTTTATCGCCCAGTTTTTCTTCCCGCGAGCTTCTCTTGCGGCTTTAAATTAAACAAGTTCTCCGAGAGTCGAGAGCCGATGTATTTTATTACGTAATTAAAGTGTACTTTATCTTGGACCTTGTCCGGTGAAGCGCGATCGTAAATTATTCGTGTCTTGGTTGGCGAAATATTCGTTGGTGAATGTGGTCGCGTGATGGGGTGTTGAGTCTACTAGAATTTAAAGGTGTTCGAAAGGGTACTTTTGCAGGAGTTCTTATTTATTTTAATGTTTCTTTAAGGTTGTTTTGTTGGAATGAAAGAGTTTATGGAGGATTCGTATTTTCATATCTATTAGCGGTACGTATTTGTACCAATAAATCGAATAAGGCTTCATTTTTTAGATAATTGAGAATTTCCATTTTTGTATCGGAACTAAGCAACATAACAGTACTCTTTTTTGATATTTTATATACAGTGATTGAATATTGCAGTAGTCCTACACCAATGTGCATGACTTTATTGGCCATATATTTCTCGACATACTTGAACGCATAAATATTTGTGCATTGAAAAAAATTATTATTTTTTTTAAATGAAATTTTTTCATAAATGCTATAGTAACGTATATCTTTTTTAACTGCATCATTTTTTTTGTTAATTTTATTTACTTTACTCTTAATACGTTCTATTAACATGTCATGTATTGCGTCTAGGTTAGAAGCACGGAAAAAAGAATTTAATTTAATTTTGTAATTTATTATTATTTTTTTTTTTAATACTTGAAATATTCATTAACAATTTATTGAATGGTATGTTTCAACATTAGAAAAAAATTAATATCATTTTCTCAATTTGGATCAAATTTTAACTCCTTTGTCAATTTTGTAACAGTAAGAAATTTTCCTTTGAAACAAAATAATTTCAATTAAATTTTATGATAATTCTCTCGATTAATTGTTTTTTTTTCTAATGTTTTTCCAAAAATTTTATAAAATATTTGAAAATATTTTTTCATAATTCTTTTAAAAAAAAAAAGTTTGTTTTTTCAATTATTTGGATAAAATTTATTTTAAATCTCTTATTGGGGAAAAGGTCCAAAAGTTAGATAATGTGTGTGAAGTTTAATGAGAAAGGTAAACGCGTAAGTATCAACTTATTCATGTAAATGAGGGTCTATGGTTGGTGAAAAATCACTTTTGAGTGGTGAGAATTCAAATTTAAGGATGCTAAGATCATTTGAACATGATGTTCAACAAAAAAATGTTATCAGGGATGTCATATTAGTTGGAACATTTTTGATTGAATAATAGCAAAGTGTGATTTATAAATAATCATCAAACTAATTGATAGAGAATTCAAGTTCATTTGTGTATTATAACAAAATCATGTAGATCAATATAATTGATTAGTCGTACCAGCTATATTTATCGGGTGAATAAATTTCTAAATATTGTTTGATATCTTTTATGGAAACAGCCAACGCAACAGGGCCATCTTTCGGTTTTTCAAAAGCAGATTTCCTTGCAATGTCGCTTCTCTTCTGGTGGTGGTGGCATATGTTCTAATTCTGCTGGAGTATCTACCATTAAACCAACCAACATACCAGTACCACCTATTGGTTTTTCATATACAGCGACTGAATGTTCAAACACTCCTATACCGATGTAGAGCTCTTTATTGCTTTGATATTTAACGGTGCACTTGATCGCATTAATATATAAGGAATGTCCAATTTCCAACGGTTCTTTTTTGAATTCTTGCAATAGGTCGTCGCATGGAAACAGAGGACTGTTTCCAGAGGTAAGTAATGTGCAGTAAGCTTTTAAACATTCGGCATCACAAGCGTTTTCATTAGTTAAGTCGTACCTATGGAATAAATCACATGTAATAAGGTTACTTGGAGTTCAGCATTGTGTCATCTTATTAGCGTAATGATTCTTAATTAGGTACTCACCCTGAGGAGAAGTTGTAAATCCCTTTATTCATAGATGCAATGTCCTTTAACGTCCAAGCATAAATATTCGAAATTGTGATCAACGATGAGAACAGGTAGAACGATATTTTGAAATGCATTCTGGTATTGTGAAATAACGTACGAGATCTTTTCGTATAACTACACAATAACGCAGTACACATTCCATAGAAATTATGGTTTGATTTTTTCAATTTTATATTATTTCGATATGAAGGTTACGGTGCTGTGTAAATCTGAATAGGTAATAACTTACCTCTTTGCGATTGGCTTGTCAGTTGATTCAATAATATTAGGTGATTCATTAACGTTTCATTAGAAAATTTGTTTACGGATCTGGTGATCAGTTGCTGTAGTTAAATTACATGTAAGTTGAATGGTAAATTTGTAGAGATGGTTGAATATCATATTTTACTAACATATTTGTTTGAAGATCTGGTGATCAGTTGCTCTGGTTAGGTTACATGAAAGTTGAATGGTAAATTTGTAGAAATGGTTAAATGTCATATTTCACTAACATATTTGTTTGTCGATCTGATGATAAGTTGCTCTGGCTAGGTAATGAAAGTTTAATAATGAATTTGTCGAGGTAAACATGCGACATTGAAGTTGCTGAACGTGAATTTTGTGTAACGTGAAAACGCATTCGACGTGTTAAAAAAGTGACGATAGATTAGCGACGAGAACCTGCTAAGCAATGATTGCACTCTGGCATGCCTACATGTTATTGAAGTTGGTTTGGGAGAGTTTCAAAGCTGATGTGTTGTAAAATTTTTCCAGATGAAATAACTATAATGTCCGCAAAGTACAAAATGCTATTAAGTGATTTATTCGTTAGGTACGAAAATTTTCACAAAAATTAACTTAACTTAACAAAAAATTTGTTTTGAGTAATTTTTGAGAATATAAAATTACACAAATGCGGGAAGAAATTAGGAATTTTTGATATACAGGGGAAAGCAAAGCAAAAATAAAGACACATAAATGATAAAGATGGAGGAACCTGAACAGGGGTGAACGATCTCCGAAAATCTGCCTTTTTCCAAAAAGGCTGTTTTTATTTTCCGCTGAAACTTCTCAATCTTCCTCAAATTATTTTTTTTTTTTCAATAAAATTTTTGTATAGATATTATTATGCCTTTTTTAATCTATCATTTCTTGCTCATTTTATTTTGTAATTTCATACTTTTTTTTTTATCTTGGAAACATTTATTCATAATTTATTAAATTTTATTTTTCAACATTGAGAAGAAATTAATATCATTTTCTCGAAATGGTACTGCGTAAAACTGACGATAATAACTCATTTCTTGGCGAAGTTTTATTCTATATGACTATCCAGTTGTTTCAGTAATGTTTTGGTGATTCATTGCTGTATAATATACATATTTTTGTTCGGATATGGTGATTAGTTACTCTAACCAGGTTATATGTAGGTTAGTTGAATGGTAAATTTGTCGAGATGGTTAAATGTCAAATTTTATCAACATAGTTATTTATCGATCTGGTGATCAGTTGCTCTGGCTGGGTTATATGAATATATAAACTATGGCCACTTACCACTTATTAGGATGAAATAGTTGAATATTCGCGTGTTGCTAGATTAAAATTCATTTATGCTGCTGCAATGATATCTCTTATCTTTCATATGATTTATTAACACTTTACTTCCATTTTTGCTTCAGGCTTTTTTGGAGATGGCCGACGAATCAGCAGCCGCATCGATGGTTAATTACTTCACCACTTGTACGGCTCAGCTTAGAGGTAGAGCCGTCTATGTACAGTTTTCTAATCATAAGGAATTAAAAACGGACCAAACTCACAGTAATTCGGTAAGTAGATGCCCATCACTTTCCTAATAGCCATTTTTTGTTTCAAGATATTCTCACATCCAATTCTAATCGACGATAAGCAGTAGAAAAAATTTAATGCATTATGTTGGAATGATTTTGTGTAGCATTAGTTTTTCCTCTCGAGTATTATAGCAAAGTAAAATGCCCAAAATTCTCTACTGTATAAATAGTTATTTGGTGAGAGAATCTGCATGGAATTCGCCCTAACTAATTTTTTCGTTATTTTTTGTTTATTCACCTAGAAATAAAGAGTTTAATTTTTTGTCTCAATGAACGAGTGAATCACGGACACAAACATATCCGAACTTTAGTCTCCTTAGCGTATTCGAAGCAGGATTTAGGGTAAAAAACTGTTTTCGAAGGAGTTTTGAGTCATAAAATTTCTTTAATCATCCATGTTTCCTCGTCAAATCGGTCTAGAAAGGTCAACCTGCGTATGTGTAGTTAGCTAAAGACTAGAATATGACTCCTTAAATCCAAAATAGGGGATGACCAAAATTTGAAGAAAGCTTGAGAGGGCCTTAGATGGCTCTGAACCTCAGAGTTGATAAATGTGGATTCATATGTCTGCTTAGTTTTTTTAGCTGAGTTTTTAATAAAAACGATAGCTATTACAGCCTACTTGATTTGGAAAGGGAAGGTCGGGGGAGGGGGAGGTCTTCAAATCTTTGCGTTTCAGACCATTTGTAATCATCTGGCAAATGTCCAACTTTTTGGTATATTTTTTTTTTCTCCCACGCGTAGCGTTGGCGAGTATTCATAAAATTCGCTCAAAATTTGGTGAGGAACTCTTCTTGAAAATGCGCAGAAGTATTTTTTTTTGTTTTTTCGAAAACTTTCAAAATGGCGGATCACTCAAATTTTGAGGGGGGCTGGAGAAGAGGCAAATAGCTCAAATTTTTCGTTTTTGATCTCATATGAAAGAGTGAGTCACGGACACCAACATATTTAAATTTCAGCTTCCTAAGTGCATTTTGAGGCGAGTTAGCAAAAACCTGTTTTTGAGAAATTGCGTTTTTTGTGTCACTCACTTGCGCAGGCGGGTGTGGATAAAATTCGCTCAAAATTCGGTGAGGAACTCTTCTTGCAAATACGCAAAAATAGTTTTTTTGTTTTTTCGATAAATTTCAAAATGGCGGATCACTCAAATTTTGAGGGGGCTGGAGAAGGGCAAATAGCTCAAATTTTTCGTTTTTGATTTCATATGAAAGAGTGAGTCACGGATACTAACATATCCAAATTTCAGCTTCTAAGTGCATATTGAGAGGAGTTAGATCAAAAAACGGCTTTTTGAGGAAGTTTTGAGTCATGAAATTTCTTGAATCTTCCATATCTCCCCACCAAATCAAGTTAAAGAGGTCAAATTTTGTGTGTGAGGTTAGTTGGTGACCACAATATGACCTCTTGAATTTGGATCAAAATGGATTCAAAATGGCGGATTATCAAAATTTTGAGTAGAGCTTGAGGAGCCTCAAGTTGGTAAAAATGTAATTAATATGAATTCATATGGTTATTGGGGATAAGTTGTATACTATATCCCGAATTCACTTCCATACATGATGTTGGAGGGGGAAGGCGGGGTTATCAACCTAAAATAGTGGTGGGGGTACAGGAGGGGTCGAAAATTTTTTATTGCTGTGTCATATGATAAAATGAGCCCAAGTGACAAACGTATTTTGATTTTAGCTTCCTCAGTGATTTTGGAGGGGAGTTAGAGCAAAAAACGGCTTTTGGAGGGGAAATTGCTGCAGGAAATTTCATGAATCTTCCATATCTCATCACCAAATCGGCCTAGAATGGTCAGACTTTGTGTGTAGGATTAGTTTGTGACCAGAATATGACCTCTTGAATTTGGATCAAAATGGATCCAAAATGGCGGATTATCAAGATTTGAAGATAATTCGAGGACCCTCAAATAGTTATAATTTGAGAAATATGTGTTCACATGATTATTTCATGGCAAGAAATACTACATTTGTGCCAAATTCAACTTCTTAAGTGTTTTTGGAAAGAATAGGGTAGGGGTTTTCAGACTTTGTATTGGTTGCGGCCTGTAGTCATGAACGGTTAAGCAAGGTTATTAGTAAATCAAAACAAGCTCCAGTTAAAAACTCAGCTCCAGTAATGCGGCATGGCTGCTTACGTTTTTTTTTTTTTTTTTAATTTTGTAATCTCGATGGAAAATAGCTAAAATTGAAAACGATAAAACTGAAAAGTCTGTTTTGCCTATTATTCAACTTTTTTACCTCTTGTCAGCCCCAAGTCAGACGGTTGATAACCCTACCCAAAAGAAAACAGATCCAAAATCCTAAAGTCTAAGCCAAAACCTTTGATTCTAAACTCAGAACTGAATGCAAAATCCATCTGGTTTTGCAGCTATATTTTTTATATTTTTTAAAACACCTTTAGTAAATTATGAAAAAAGAAAAAATACTCTTATATTTTTTTTTATTATATTGACTAGACCATAAGAATATGAAAAAATTTTTCCCATGTAACACGTAGCTTTGAAGAATTGCGCTTATCAATATTATGTTCTCAACAGACCATAAAATAGAGTTATCAGTTCATTATAACTACAAACTGAGAGAAACTGCTTTATTGTCAGTGTTGCAATTTGATTTTGTAGCATGTTGCCAATATAGTAACTTCATACCAATTTTTTGTAAAGACTTGAATAAACAGTCTATCCTAGTTTTGAGGTATTTAGTAGGTTACTGGCAAGATGGATTAGCTTTTAGCATTATGCTCACGTCGAATTCTCTTTACTGTCCCCCAACTTTTGGCTCGAAACTTCAAATATAAATGCACGTATTTTGAAAACGCAGTAGAACCTCTCAAAGTCTCAGTGCCTTCACTAAAAGGGATATGCAAACAACCGTACACTTATGTTACATAGGTTGCCCTACTTATGATATGAAGGAAGTAACGTTTAGCTGAAACACACGATATTTTTAATTTTAATTACCTCGTTAGTGGAACACCAGAGGTGCCTGGTGAAAACACGTGTAGGCGTCGACGACGTCGAAACAACGTTAACGTAATCCGTTGAATCTTGGAATAACTTCGGCGGCTGTATCTTTTATCGAGGATTACGCGATTACGAACGACAACAGAGCGGAGAGGAGCGTCAGGCGATGAATTTGGCGCGTTACTTCGATACGTGGAAATGTATAGAAGTTGGAATGAGGCACGAGGGTGACACTGCCTGAGGATATCTAGTCTAGCGAAAGGGTTAGGTTACCACGGACTCCCTTTCCTATATCTCTCTAGCCGTGCAATCTGCGAGGTATGAACTAGTGGTGAAAATCGATTCGACGTAGGATCCGGCGAGTGGATAAAATAATTCGGTTTTTTAACATAACGCAGCGGACATGAAAGCTAACGAATGCCGGCCCTTTTCGGCCGTACTTACGTATATGAATAAATAAACATCGGTCGGAACTCAGATGCCTCGTTCGCCTGTGGCTGTGGGCCATTGACCAGGCCAAGTTTACCTCTTACTTGGGGCAAATCTTTTAAACCCTTTCGACCTGCTAGGATTAAGCGGATGCGAAGGAGTTGTACGCTAATTTAAAACACGCCGGCGTCGGCGACCAGGAAAAAGAGGTTTATTAAAAAGCGGCGCTCGCGATGATTTGCTTTTTGTTATTAAGCGGACTCGGTTGACGTCATTTGAAATACAAGCGGGAAAAAAAGCGACTAAGAGTGCGCGACTTTTCGGCATTACGTCGGTGGCGTATAATTTAAATATTATTTAAGCGAGTTGCAGTTTCGGATATTTGAAAATTGTTTTCTATTTCCTCGGGCCATCGAAGCGGTTTTCTCGTTTTGAGGGAAATTTTCAATTTTCTTTTGTTCGCCCCGTAAAAACTTTTCGCCGCAGAAAATTGGTATCATTTTTAGCCGGCGCGTGTATAGTGTAGGTAAAGTGGTATTGTGTTCGCCTGTACGGCGTGCGCGCCAAACGCGAGGGTTATTGCATTCGCGCCGAGCCGAAAAGAAAGCTGCGGGTGGGAAAAAGAAACCTTCTTTGCGTATACGAGAAAGAAAAAAAAAGGTGGAATTCGGTTAAAGTAGATTGAATTTTAAATTTTTATTAAAGAAAAAAAAAATAAGAATGATAAAAGGGTGAACAGGTGAGGAGCGGGAGCGAGGTGAAGTATTATAGTCATTCGTGGGGAAAATTTTCTCACTGAAAAATCAGTTTGCTTTTTAAAGAAATTGATAACTTTATTCGAGCGTCGCGTCGTCGACGACCGAAGTACGTGAGCGTCGTTACGAGTTTCGAAACCACGTATGAAAATAATTTCGGTAATAGGGAAAACGCGTTGTTGAGGCGAGAAAAAACCTCGATGGTGCGAGGCGTTACGACGTTTTGAATAATTAATACGAGACGGTGATTACACGAAGGTGGGTTCGTTTCCTGGTGTATTGACGAATTACCTTGTTTTTCGTATTTTCGCGTTAAATGAGCTCCCAGAGTAGGTATGGAATTGGTTGTTTTTCGTTGGATCGAAATGTAATGCGGAATACTTGTGGATGTAGTTATTTGGTTTTGTTAGCTGAGTTCTTGACAAAGAATATGGAGCGTAGGAAGGGAGGTGAAACTTCATCTCTTTATTCTTCTGACCATTCGTGATTTTATATTTTAATTTTATTTACTATAGAAAAGAAACAGACCTTTTCGGTCCGGCCAACGTGTAAGGTTACCGACCGTTGACAGTAAATAAATTATGTGCAAATTAAACCTGCTTACTTAACCTATTCTGTCGCCATGTAAGGGAACGTACCACATGCCATAAGTCTATTAAAAGCTGAGTATTTGTTTAAGAACCATTGGTGGTAAAATACTTATTTGTTTTAGTTCTTTTTTATTTCAAAGAATTACCTGATATTTTTATGGTATTATATTCTTATGTAAAAAATACATTTTCTGAAAAAATTTCGTGATTGACTGTAATGTAGTTTTTGAGAAATTGCGATTTGAAAATTTCAAAGCTGCATTACTTCGTAAGTAATTATTGGAAAAAATTATTGTTTGTGCCTTTCATTGGTAAAAAGCCAGAGCAAAAATGTCAACTTTTCATCTCATTATTACAAGATGAGAAAAAAAATGAAACTGAAAAACACGTTTTTGCCTACATCTTGGGAAATAGGTGGAGTGTGGCTCTTTTCTCGATGGGGTCTACATTTTGACCTTGGAATCGTTCGAAAAGCTTTCGGGGGCATTTTCGATCTTCTTATTCCATGTACCACGCCCTTTGATAAATATCAACTTATAGTATGGCTACTGTGTTGATGAAGTGACCTCGGTAATGAGTGTGAAGGGATTCATAGTGGACTGAAATCACCAACATATAAAAATTTTAGTTCTGGGTAGAATTGGAGAAGAGTAAAATTTTGAATCATGAAATTTCTCGAATCGTTCTTATCAGACATACTCATGCATATCTCTTCATGAATTGTGTCTAGAAAGTTCAAATTTTTATTTGAAATCAGTTTAGCGCTCCCGTATGACACGAGTTTATTTTTGAATGGACCCAAGGTGGTGTATGAACCAAGATTTGAGCAATATTTAAGGGCACTCAAATAGTTCAAATTCGATGGTATAGCTACAAGCCTGTGTATACTTTTGACTGCGTTTTTGGTGAAAAACTGAGCTATTACAGCTCACCTGATTGGGGAAGGATGGGTGAAAGAAGGATACTTCAAATGTTAACGTTTGAAACCATGCGCTTTTTATTGAGTAAAATTATTCTTGTTTGATATTAGAACTTGAAGTATCAGAGTTAGAGCATGCCCATAATAACACAATTTCTGGGTTGAGTGCTCAGAAGTATAAGCAGGTTTTTTTCTTGATAACTTAGAAACCAAACATGAAAATTGGTTATTCTGTTTTTTTCTTTTTCTTTTTTTCTTTTTGCTTCGAAGTCAAGTTGGAATAATGTTTTTTTTTTTTTTTTATACGTGCCGTGTACAGCCACTGAAGCTAGAGGCACGAGTTTAGAGAGTTAGACCTGTTTGGAGAGGCCAGTTGAGATTAGAAAGCTGAGAAGTGATCGAATGGTGGATTCTGAGTCTCCGAGGAGATCAGAGAGGGATTCGGGTAAAAGGAGCTGTCGTCTATGGGAGCTGTATTTGGGCACTCGACGAGAATATGTTTTACTGTCAGCTGAATGGAGCACACAGGACAAAGGGGTGGGGCAGTTTGAGAAAGAAGATGAGAATGGGTCAGGGCACAATGACCTATGGGAAGTCTGCAAAGAGAGACCTCTTCTCTCCTATTGTTTCTAAGTGAGGTTTTATGCTAGGGCTCAGTGTTATCTTTGATACCTCGAAGTTTATTTGTGGATGGAGTGTGTTGCCATATTAAGGTGAAAACAAAAAGATAAAAGAACACTAAAAAGAACGCAAGATAAACTGTAACGAACATTTACTACTTACTATAAGAGTTATTTAACAATTGTTCGGCGTTGGTGAACGCACCAGAATTTATTGGTGCGTTGCATGTTCCCACTCTGTTGACGTAAACAAAACACGTGAGTGGGGGTTAGTGCCTTTTACACGAGGTTACTTGTACTCGTTTCAATATGGGTAATTACCGAGTAATTTACCCAGGTGCCTTTTACACGAGGGTTTTTTGCACAGAAATTTTCGGACATTTACATACACCCATTTTGCAGCTATGACATCGATTTAATGAGTATAAACTCGTGTAATTGTTGAGGGCGAAAAGTACAACAAAGGCCAGATCCAGCTTTTCGAGTGGTTTTGAAGATGATAAGTAGGAATCCTAACCAGAGTATTAATTGTGTATGTGGAGAGGATTACCAGCATTATGTGCAGATCTTCTTATGTCGTCGTTCAAAACTCAGCTACAATGATACGGCATGACTGCTTACTGTTTTTTTGCGAAATAATTTTCGTAATTTTGTCTACGTTTTCGGACACGTGCAGGAGGAAAAAAAAATTGAAAGAAATAACGAAGGTGGTCCGTGTTGTTTTTCCATGCCTACTCGATTTAACGAACCGATACGACTGGCTTGTTTTTTCGATCGAGCTACGAAGTTCGCAAAAGGCACCTTAATTATTCGTAACGTCGAAAACGTAGTCCGAGAGGGCTGAGGAATCAAGCGTATATCTCGAGACACCCTTTAACCCCGTATCGACTCCCTAGATTATTCTTTGTTGTCGACGACGTTGACGACGAAGAACAGGGAGGTGGAAAAAAAAGATATTAGTCTTCGTCTTCTCGGAGTGGAGACGCGGTGCGGGAAGAGCCCAAGATAAATAATGTACGTTGGCGTAGTTAACTTTTAACTAATTTATGTACTTTCGCCTTCCTCGTTTTCTAATTAGGTTAAAACTTAAATGACGTTTGTTGCTTTCATTATAAATTTACCTTGACATTGTTATCGACGTCGTGGAGAAGTAATTTGGCGACGAAAACGCGTGCGCGAGTATGTGTAGTGAAAGGGTCGCTGCTGCGGGGAGATTATATTCACGCGCGTCTTCGAAGGAGCCTTGGCGCGATTCGTCGTTGTTAATTTATTAAACATAAACACTTACAAGTTTAATTTCGGTATTAGTATCTCGAACTGTGTATACACGCTCGTCGTATTCGCCGCGTTAAGGTGTCCCGAGGGGAATACCTCAAAGCTCTCGCGATTACCGGCGACGTTGAAACGCGAAAGCTAATTAAGTACGTTTAATTTTTGATGTTTTTCGATACTAACGGAATTTCGGCGAGAGCGAAGAAACAAATTTACGGCGAATGGGTGGAAATACGCGTTTCGAGGGCTTAGCCGTACAGGTAATTTCGACTCGGGCGTTTTAACGGCCAGGATGGGTTTGTGGGGGTGGTGTTAACGAGTGTGTTTACATTGTCTCGTGTGAGATGGTGGTTGTATGCTGTAATTCGGTGGGGTTTGTTTTTACGTGTTGATGAAGTAATTGTAGTGCAGGAGTTGTGAATATCTTGTGTTTTATTGCGACTATGGGTGCAAATATTTTGATGGGAAATTAATTTTATTTTATGGGTATTTTTTCTCTCGAGAAATTCAATTTCACTAAAAGTATTTACGAGCTCCTTGCCGATTAAATTCCCTGTGAATTTTGATGAAGCAATATTTACTGATATCTCCTCATGAAATTGAAATAGAATGTTTAAATATGGTCAGTAAAATTACCCTCGAGCTTGGATTGTCATGGATCCAAAATGGCGCATGCCTCAACATTATGTGGATGTTAAAGGAGCCTAAATAGGGCAAGTGTGGTGTGTATGGAATCATATAATTACTGACACTTGAAACTATAGCAGTCCCAAATCCAACACTTTCCCTCCTCTGGTGGTTCTAGAAGATGTAATGTAGAGGAATTTCAATCCTCTAGATGTGGTGAGAGGGAATGAAGAATCAACACTTTTTTTATTGAAATGAAAATACCAGCATCGAAACTACAGCCAGCTCTGGGCCTCTGTCTAAAGGTACTTGGGAAGTTCAATTTTCATGTATAGGGTCAGTCTGAAAATGCAATATGATTCTTCAAGTTTGGGTCTAAATGAATCCAAAATTGTGGATGGCAAAAATTTTAGAGAAGTTTCAGGTTTTCTGAATTGCTGATATTTCGTGTCTATGGATTTATATAATTTTACCGAACGAGAACTATAACCCCTCTCAGTTTCAATTTTCCATATCGATGCTTTTCTTCAAAAACCACCTAAGTCCGACTTAGGCAAAATTCACTTTTAAGTGGTTTCTTATGTAAAAAAAATCGAGGAATTCGATTTTGAAAACCTCGTAAGTCCAAATCATCAACTAGCGCTTCTATCCGTAAAAAAAGGAACCTCGTAAGTCTGTCACCCAAAATAAAATACTCGTTCCTAAAAAATTTATATATTTGGACTTACGTGGTTTTTGAAGAAAAGCATCGATATGCATGGCATGGTGCCTGTTGTTGTGGTGCCGTGTTAACATGACTTTTTGCCAGACTGAATCTTCGCAAATTGGAAACTGAACTTTAGTAATACAACATGTCTGCTTTTGTTTTTATTTATTTTTTTTTTTAATGTATGTTTTTATTTGTTCAAAAATGGGGGAAAAAATTCAAAATATATTCAAATTTTTTCCCAAACCAAAATAGCTGATTTTAGGAATTTTTTTTTTTTGTTCTCTGAAATGAGATTTTTTATGTATCTACATAATTACATTTATTTTTTTCATTTTCAAATTTTGACAACCCTTATTTGGTAACATTGGTCGAAAATAGAATTTATTTTTGGTTCATGATTGATTTTAGGATTTTTTTTTTTTTTTTTTTTTTTTTTCTTGAAATGAGATTTTTTCATGTACATAATACGTATATTTTTAATTTTTTTTTTTAATTTTCAAATTTTGACAACTCTTATTTGGTAACATTGGTAACACTGACATGCAGTTTCGAATTTCACGATATTTTGAAGAATAAGATTATGCAACATAGCGGTTTTAGGGGGGTGTTTGAGTGTCTAACACCCCCGCCCCCTCCCAGCTACTTTTTTTCTTTTTTTTTTAGGTGTTTAAATCAACTTTTTGGTAATTTAAACAATTTACTATCTTTTCCACTTGACTTTATGGAACTGAAACCCTCAAGCAGCAACCTTAAAACTGGCACTGTTATGCAGTGAAATCATAAAAATAATTTTCAAGTTTTTTGAAAAAAATGTCGTTTACTTACAACATAATCATGAAAGAAAAGAAGAAATTTTTTTTTTTTTAATAAAATTGTTTCATTTTATTATGTCAAATCAAAGTTAACCGAATAATAAGGAGTGAAAAAATTTTAAATGTTGGATTAAAAAACGCATTTAAATATTTTCATTTGTTTTAAAATTATTTTTTCATTTTTTTTTATTGCTAACATAGAGTTCCCTTGTTTTCATATTTGGCAAGTCCTTCTCTTAGATATTTTTATTTTTGAACCTATTTTTTTATTTATGTATTTGAACAAGTTTTGTTATTTTGTAAAAGCTTTCATTATAGATTTTTTTGATTTTCGTACTTGATAAAAAAGATGACCTCTTGCATTTTTTTTTTTTTTTTTTTCAAAATGAAAATCTACCATATCTGAGTTTTTTTAAAAAGACCTGGCTCGCCCCTTTCAACAAAACCTATAGTATATCCGAATTTTACATTTATATGGTCTTGATGTGCTGAAAGTGAGAGTAAATTAATTAGGTTACGTGCAAGTCAATCTACACACATTAAAAACTTAACTTCACTAATAAAGCATACCAACTGATGCTTACCTTTTTTTTTAGTTCCAAAATGAAAAAAAAAAAAAAACAATAACCATGAAGTTATTGTTAGCTAGAAGCTTATTTGTTCTTGGTTGGCGCTTCCACCACTGCTTGCAATTGGTGGATTCTCTGAAGTTCTCAAATGATTAGGAAATAAGCATAATTTTTTTAATATAAAATTTTTCACACTAGGGAAAGTTGTATTTTTTTAGAAATATTTTGCTGTAGAAATTCTCTCTCTCTCTCTCAGTATTTCTCTGTCACTCTCCATCTCTTCTCTTTTCAATTTTTTCTTTTCCTATTTCACTCTTTCATTTTTTTTTTTGTCTTTCTCTATTGCTATTACACTTCCTTTCTCTCTCTCTCTCTCTTTTTCTTTTTTTTCTTTGTTCCTTTCTACCTGCTCCATTTGTTTTTTTTTTACATTTTTTTCTCAGTTTTACACCCTATCCTTGATGTTGATGCTCTAGCCAGGAGGGGTTTTTTGATAATTTTATTCATTAATTTGATGGCCGAGATTTTTTTTTAATCATATTTCTTTTCGTTTTTAGTATTCTAGAAGCTCTTTGTTTTGTCAAAGCTCATATTTAAACATCGTAAGTAAAGGAAAGAATTACACGGTTATTTAATACTTGTAATTTTGTTTTTCCCTCTACTCTCCGCTTAAGCGTAGAATCTGGCTGCAAATCAGTTTCCATCCATTTTGAATTCTCGCTGTTGAGAAATTTACAGATGACTGAAAACGCGTATCGTTTCGGTGATGAATGAAAACTGAAAATTGGACGAAAGCGAGAAAAAGTTGAGCACGGCGATGCGGCGTGACGTGCTGGGCGTATAGCCGATGAAATGAATTCGCGTTCGAGAAGGGTTGTATTTATCGTGTGCTACATTGGCGAGCTTATTAATGAAGGGAATTCGTTGAAAAGGACGAAATATCGGCCATAAATCTGAAACGTTCAAGTTGCTTCGTTAAAAGAGAAGAATAAGCGTCGAGAGTCAAATGAGCATGAAACAAGATAAAACAAATTGGTGTAACGCACCCTTTTTACATCTTTCGAATTAAGGATACACGCGGCGCGGTAGACGGGTGGAAGGGGCGCGTACCGGTAGTATCGTGCTCTTGTTATGCCTCTAAACATCCGAATGGAAAGAGATGCGTACGTGTCGTTGGGTTTTTCTTGTATTTTTATTTTTTCGTGCAGCTATGTGAACGGAGGGAGAAAAATTAGATTTTCGTCTTTTTCACGCTATTACTACAATTATTTGCCGGTTTGCGAAACGACAAAGCGAGGTGTGTTCGGTGGCTGAAAAACAAAGACGTATAAAACTTTTTGACGAGCGTATTTACGAGCGAAAAATTATAACGTTGCTATAAATAATAATATTTTTCATCACCCGAGGAAATCTCTTCGGATACGTAGACACTCGAGATGTGGAAATTTATGGACGAAGGGAGTGAGGTTTTTGGGCGGGCGAAATGGTATTCGCACTTAGCGGGACAATTTTACGCGCTATTATTTATTTATTTTTTAAACGCTTTCGTTCCCGCTGCGTTGCCAGTGTACGCGGGTTATAAAACGCGAGCTTATTCGACGTCGTCGTCGTTTCACGTTTTGCGAGTTTTACGATAACAGGTTGCCCAGAAGATGAAACTCGTCGATAATATATTTTCCAAATGGTACACCTCCGGAAGTAGCTTAATCTATCTTATTTCCGTTGAAACTTATAGTCATTACCGTTTCGTTCGCACCTCTGCGACCATGCGGCGAGGTTACGTCGGTTTTTTCTCGCTGGTAAGGCGCGTCGAAGACACCGCGTTCTCGCCTTTTCTACGTCGTTAATCGAAATTCGCGTTTTGAATATTTAAAACGGTGGCTTTTGCGTCGTATATGGCGGCGTAGATGTGGGACCATAGCGAGCCTGAGTAACCGTTCGTGATTTCGATTTGAGAACGGAGTGTTTCGACGAAATGCCGCAATCGGTTTCTGTTGGTTGGTTTAGGGGTTTGTTTAGGTTAAGGGAAAGGGGAAATGATGTAGGAATTTTTCGCCACTTCTGTAAACTAATTTTGCCAGCTTGGAATACTTTTCTCGTGATAATGATTTTTACGTGGAAAAGAAATGGCTCCCTCTGGAGCGAAGGTAGGTAAATGTAGGAGATAAATGGCGTAGAACTGTTTCGGCGTAAGTATTACTACGTAACGATTTGATTTTTATTATAGTTCTGGCTTTTTGAAATTATTTTTTTTTAGCTGAGTTTTTAACCTAAAAATGATAGCTATTACAGCCTACTTGATTTGGGAAGGGGGTCGGGGGAGGGTGAAGTCTTCAAATCTTTGTGTTTCATAGTATTTGTAATTATCTGGCAAATGTCCAATTTTTCGGTGTAATTATTATTTTTTTTTTCTTATGAGTAGCGCCGATGGGTATTTATTAAATTCGCTCAAAACTTGGTGAGGGACTCTTCTTAAAAATGCGACAAAATTACTGTTTTGTTTTTTTCGAAAAAATTCAAAATGGCGGATCACTCAAATTTTGAGGAGGGCTGGAGAAAGGTCGAATAGCTTAAAGTTTTCGTTTTTCATTTCATATGAAAGAGTGAGTCTTGGACACAAACATATTCAAATTTTAGCTTCATAAGTGCATTTAGAGGTGAGTTGGAGCAAAAAACGACTTTTTGAGGAAGTTTTGAGTCATGAAATTTCTGGAATCTTCCATATATCCCCACCAAATCAACCTATAATGGTCAAACTTTGTATGTAGGGTTAATCGGTGACCAGGATATAGCATCTTGAATTTGGGTCAAAATGGATTCAAAATGGCGGATTATCAAAATTTGAGTAGAGATTGAGGAGCCTCAGATTCGCACAGATATTAATAATATGAGCTCATATAATTATTGGCAACAAGACGTATACCATATCCCCAATTCACCTCCATTCATGATACTAGAGGGGGGGAAGGAAGGGATATCGACTTAAAAATGCGGTGGGATTCTTGAGGGGTCGAAAATTTTTTACTGTGGTGTTATGTGACAAAATGAGTCCAAGTGACTAACCTCTCTTGATTTCAACTTCACAAGTGCGTTTGGAGGGGAAATTGCCGCAGGAGATTTCACGAATCTTCTATATCTCGCCACAAATTCACCTAGAAAGGTCAAACTACTTGTATGAGGTTGGTTGATGACCTAAATATGACCTCTTCAACTTGAGTCAAAATGAATCCAAGATGGCGGATTTTAGCAATTTAAAGATGATTTGAGGAGCCTCAAGCAGTTTTAATTTGAGATATATGTGCTCTTATGATTATTGTACATCAAGAAATACTACATTTATTCTAAGTTCAACTTCTTAAGTGGTTTTGAAGGGATAGTGTCGAGATTGGTGCGTGACCTGTAGATATGAAGAACCTTCGTAATGTTATTAGTGAATCTAAGCAAGCCCCAGTTAAAAATTTAGCTCCAGTAGTGGGGCATGGCTGCTTACTTTTTTTTTCTTTTTTTTTTTTAATATTATTTCGAACAAGTTCTGTTATTTTGTAAAACTTCTTATTTTGGAATTTTTTTGGTTTTCGTACTTGAAAAAAAAAAATTAATTACTTGCAATTTTTTTGCAAAATAAAAATTAATAAGTTGGTAGATTTTAGTAGGCAAGATATAATTTGACTTTTTTTAATTTGGTGAAATTATGTTTTGTTTTGTTTTTTTTTTTTTTTTCATTTTCTTTATTCTATTTCAACATGTTTATGATGATTTGGAATCTTTCCTCATGCTGTTTTCGCGCTTATATTGAAAGAAAAATTCAATCGAAAAATCTTATTTAAATCGACAAATCAATTTGAAATCGAGGCAAAAAAATAAATTTAAAAAAACACAAGTACGCACTGACAAGATATATAATAGCAAAAAATGCATAATAAGTGACGTCATAATCGATGATGAAAAATTTGCTCATTTTCCTCTTGTAATATGCTGCTTTTTTCTTGAATCAAATAAGGTCCTAGACAGTAAAGGTATAAATGGACCGTCCTTACGGTTTCTAGCGTTGCATTCATCCATATAACTCTGTACAAATTTAGATTAAATTTGCAAGCATAATTTTCAATGTAATTTTTTTGTAGTTGGCTCACTTGAAAAAAGAGATCTTGACCTTGGTATTAGTTTGATTTTTTTTTTTTTTTTTTTTTTATAAATTGACGCCAATACTTTGAGATTTCTATTTTCCTTGAAATTTTCAAATCGTAAGAAAAAAAGTTCGGGTTCAGAAATTTTAAAATTTGGGGACTGATATTTTTTTCCAATTCTGAAAAAAAAATGACATGAAACCGAAAATGGATCAATTCAGTTGTTCAAATAAATAAAGATTGTAAATAATATTGAAAACATCAATGAAAACATAACGATTAAGTTATTCTATTTATTGAATATAGAATGAGCATATCACGAAAAAACTATGTTCAAAATTATGCCTGTAAATTCAATCGAAATTTGTACTGTTATTTTAAAGATTATTTGTTTCCAATTGATCAAATACTCCCATTCTTGCTCGGTACCATTACGATCATTGGTCGTAATGGGAAGATTTTACGAAATTTATCCTTTATGGAAATATTTTTCTTAATTGCATTTCGTTGGTTTATTGTTACATCCAATTTTCGAATCGTTGGGGGGAATTGTGAGTAGAAGTCGGAGGTGAACAAAGGCGGAAGTCTCGTCTACTGATTCGAGTAGGCATCGGAAAAGAAGTGCAAAGACTCCGCTTAGGAGGAGAACGGGGAAAAAAAACGATGGTAAAATAAGAACCCTAAACGAAGGGACGAACGGTATTGAAAATAAGATACTCGACGTCGGAAAGTGTAATCGTTTTCGAAATTACCGATTTGCTTTTTTTTTCTCTCGAGTTCATTTTTCTTTTCACGTTATATTTTTTTCGCCGTCGTCGTCGCCGTTGACTCGATGTTAAAGTTGTATAGGGGCACGGGAGGCATCGACTGTAACAACAAAACTGGGCTCTTAATTCGTAAACTTTCGAATAGCTTTTTTCCCTTAAGAAAAGCTGCTGTTTGTAATTTGACGGTAGAAAGGGAGAAGCTGGCGAAGGGGTTATGATTTTTTTTTTCGACGAAGCGTGAAATTTAATTTGAACGAATGGAGGTTTTTTTTTTAATTTTACGCGTATGTTGATCAACGGTGTGATTTTATGTTACAGAACGCTTCGGCTCAGGCGGCCTTACAAGCTGCTCAAGCATTGAGCGGAAACTCGGACACGCAAGGAGGCCCGAACACCGTACTCAGAGTGATTATCGAACATATGCTGTATCCTATTACCCTGGATGTGTTGCATCAGGTAAGCGCGGTAATTGGTTCGAGTGTCAGCGAACTGTTGGCGCGTCGTCGAGTAAATCTCTAAAAATAACGTAGTAATGTTTCGGTTGTTTGAACACGCGCCGGAGGTGTTGGTATTTCCTTAATAAATCATCGAGCTTCGGCGTCGTACGTTCATCTGATAAGCTGAGAAGACGGTAATGGTGGTCGGAGTCGGTCTCATTACTGCCCCCCCAACACTGTACTCGTGTGTGAGGTGTTATTACGCAGTGGTATTAGGTATACGCTGGGTACGTGTGTACGTGTATTCGCGTTGTAGTAATTACCGAGAACACGTTGATTAGATTTATCGGGCGGAGATATGTTTCGGCGTGTGTAGTAAATGGTAATGTATTCGGACGATTAAAAATTAAAATTCACGCGACTACGGAGTCTTCGTTGCGTGAAATAGCGACGGTCTCGCGGCCTCGTGCCACTGGGGAAGTGAATGTTGACGCACGTGTTTCGTGTATGGAACTCGAAAAGGGTAGGTAATTAGAAAATTTTTCGTCGTCTTTTTTGCGCCGTTATTGTTGCCGGTAATTACCGCGGAAAACGAGTAAATTACGTGTATGAATGCAACGAGCTTTTGAATGTTTAACAACCCTGAAAGGAAGAAATAACGAAATGAAAAAAAAATACTATACGAAACATTCGTATTCGGACAACAAACACCGGGTAGCCTAGTAGTAGTACGAATGCGAAACAATCGAGATAATAGGAGGGTACCTTATGCAAGTTAGAAGGAAATTCGGAAGGCGGAAAAAGTTTCTCGTTCGCTTATTTGCTGTGGCCGTAAGAATCGAAAATACTCGAGTTATTTTCTTTTCTTTTTTCCCCAAGCCCCTTTTCGATGTGTTTCGGACTTGACGGCGTGACGTAGCCGATTGAAACTGGAGTGAAGTTGTTTCGCGTGGATAATCTGCGAACGAAATGGATTTAGTTGAGTGACATCGCATCGGACATAGTTTACGTTGGCTTTTCAGGCCGCAAACTAAATAAGAAGGGGCAGTAAAACTTGTTGATGATGTCGTTGCGGCTGTGCAGTTTCCTCGAGCGTATTGTTACGAGCTTTATTTTTCGGCTGCCGGTAATCCTAGATGTTTTTCTAATTTCGTTTGCTCTTGCCAAGCGATTGTAAATCGAATAACGGAAGTGAGAGTTTGCGGGGCATATTATCGGAATTATGGATATTTATTTAATTGATTCGAAAAATACGATTTATCTTATTTACAGCCTCGTGTAGACCAGCGATGGGCTGTAGCCGCAGGGACATGTCTTGGCAAACGATGCGGTGAATTTGCCGCACTGACAGACGTAATTGATGGATGAGAGTAATGGGGTTAAGGCTGCCGTGGGCAACGGCTCGTTAATCCCTTATTAAGGTAATTAACTGAAACTCGCGTGAACTGGACGTATTAGGGTGGGATTTTTTTTCGCGTTTATCGAACCCTAGCATTGTACGGGCGTATAATGGATTAACGATACAGGAGAGGTTTTTTCTGAGCCTAGGTAACGAGTAAATTCAATTGGAACGGGAGTGGCATTTTTGCGGATTTATTCTCGATATTATACAAAGAGAGGTATATATAGGGTTTGATGTGTATTGGCGCGATTTGAAATTTGATTCGGTAAAAGCTGCGTGTAGTTGTGATGTGATTGTACGAGGCTTGTATTTTCAATAGATTTTCTAGTTTTCGTTGTGAATTTATGTTTTGGGTTTTGAGATTCGAATCTTTTGATGCGAATTGGTTGAGAAACTAATTCGGCGTTATTATTTAAATTCTCAGTTCATTTCTGTGCGATAGGGATAGTGAGAAAGATCATAGTGCGGTTCAGGAAACTAGACAGTTATATTATGCAAAAAAGTAAAATTGCTCTCGTAGAGAAAACTTTGCCGAATCTCTTCGAATAAAGCAGCTGATTTATGAAATCAAGTTGTCATTGTCATTCGCATCAGCTTTTCGCTCATCGTTTATTTTCATAATCCTTTGTGATCTGAAAAAATATCGCTTTTGCACTTTCTGAAATAATTACATTTTTATCAACCAAAAAACATGTGGCTACCATGCTGTTATCTGCTGTTATCTTTGTAGTGCTCCGCGTAGCTACTCGTAGATGAAGTGTTGCGTAGATTACTACATAAGGTTGAATCTATTTCTTACCAATTAACAACGCGATCTTATTATTAGCCGTAGCCAATATATAGTAATGGTAAGTGGAACCTCGGATGCCCGCTGGATATTGATATCTTATTTTATCCATTCAAACAATAAATCCTTTCTTTCGCATGTTATTCGTTTCGTGCGTTATTTTACTACGTAAGTACATCTTCATCTTTGAGTATATATCTCCTGGAGTGATAGAAATAGTCGATTTCGCTATATGCGAGGGTATAGCGTTAGAGGGCGCTGTTCAGTTATAGTTGATGCCCGGAGTGGTGTGATAACTTGATAAGCTAATGAAAAATCTTTAAAAAACGAAGTAAAAGTGTATAAGTAAAGACTTATTTGTCAAAATTTTCTTGTTTTCATAATTATTTTAGTTTGTTTTTATTGATTAATTATATTTCATTTCACTGAAGTCCAAACAACCACGGGAAGTAGGTATTCAGTATTCATGCTTTAAATAAATAAGTTGAGAATTTTTATTTCTGAACTTGATACTTTAGTTTCTTTTATTCATTTATTTCAGATACTCGTTTTAAACATTGAAAAAAAAACAAAAACAAAATTCAGGCATTTTCTAGTTTTCAAATTTCCATTTTCAAATGTTTTGAACTTTGGAGAACTTGAGAAGTCAAGGTCATCGAGGGTATAATGCCTAGCTAAATGTGAAATTTTGAATTTAATTTTTATGGAATGAAATAAGTTGACTTATTTGAATTTGGTCAAGACTCACGACAGGTGTTAGACGATAATATTATTAAACGAATGGGAATGCTTGCTGGATTCTCCATGCTCGTAGTGCTTAGGGCTCGAGTGAAAATTAAACAATTATGGTTCTTAATTTTTTCATATTCAATTATGACGTTACGGTGAGGAGTATAAACATTATAAATTTAGAATAGTTGAATACTAAAAAAAAAAAAAAAAAAAAAAAACAGATTTAAAACTGTTTTAAACACGTTGTTTTTTTCATGATGGAGGTTTTTTGTTTTAAAACGAAAAATCTGTTTTTAAACAATAAAAAACCGTTTTTTGTGTTTTATTATAAAAAACGGTTTTTTAGCCACCCTGAATAAATTTTCTTTTTTACGATAAAGTAAACAAATCCGTTTATAAATCATTAGTAATTAGTAATAAAGTAATTCACGTCATAAGAATAATTTTTTTCGCGTAAAAACGCGGATAAAAAAACAATAATGATATTATATTATGATTATTGATGATCTTTCGGGCATCAACTACAACTGAAAAGTGCCCTCTAACGCTATACCCACTGAACTAGCATTTCTATCACTCCAGGAGATATATACTCAAAGATCTTCATATAGCATTGCCAGCAGTGGTGCCAGACTTGGGGATTTCTCCCTAGATCTAGGTATTTTTGACTTCGGCAAAAGTGTGTAGGGAATTTTTTTGGGGATTTATCACTTTTTGCAATTTTTTAGGAATCTGTCTCCAAATTCAAGTTTTTTCATTTTTTTTTTCATTTTTTATTTTGTAAATTGAAATAAAGCCAATTTACATAATTTTTAAAATTTGAAAACAATAAAAAAAAATTAATACCGGTGTAAATTCAGAGTCAGAATCAATTTCTGAATTTTTCCATTCAAGATATTCAGAATATGAATTTACAATAGATCAATACATTCTCAGTTTTTTCAACGGCTACATTTAGGTATTTATTTTACCTCGTAGCATTTTTAGCTGCATTTTATGCTACACAGAAGAATAAGTGATTACTACAGAAATCAGGTAGGCTGTAATAGCTGTCCTTTTTTAGTTAAAAATCAGCTAAAAAAAAGTCTAGCTTGTTTTATCTTTATCTCATTAATAATTCTACATTTTTAAAAGTTAGAGGATTTGAAGGATTTTTAGTCATTTGCGATGAAATGAGGAAAATAAGTAAAAAAGGTGGACAGGCCCTGAAATAGTTTTTTTTTTGCTGTCTTGGGGATTTTGGGGATTTTTTTTTTAGGTAAAAAATGAGAAATTTATCAAAATTAGGGATTTCTTGAAAAACCCGTCTGGTAACACTGGTTGCCAGATAAGAAATTCAGAAATCCCCAAAATCACTATTTCTTTTTTTTTTAGGCAAAATGAACTAAAAATGATGGGATCATACTATGTTAGTTTTTCAAGGTTGAATTCAGTTAATTTCATGAACGAAAGACCCTCAAATTATTTATTTTTTTAATATCAAATTCATTTTTATTAATCAGTTATAATGTAAAAATCTCTTTTTTTTTTGTAGCAATGTTGGCGACGGGCTAATTTTATCTGTCTTTTATTTGATTTTCTGGGATATTCCAAAATTTTAACCCCTAAAATAGAAGCAAAAGGGAATAAAATGTATATTTAAAAAATTAATTTTAAAATTAAATTTATTATTTTGAATTGAACTATTATTTTAAATGAAAGGTAAAGAAAATAATATTATTAGTAAACCAGAAGATATAAATTTTGTAAATCTTGATTTTTTGTAATTCATAATTTTAGAAAAAATGATGAAATTAATATATTAAACAAAATTTATAAATAAAAGCAGAAAAATCAACACTATTAGAGTTGTAATTCACCAGTGAATCACCACTGCTTAAAAAAAAAAAAATCACCAGCGTTGAAGACAAATCACCACTACTGGCAACACTGTCTTCATATTTATCATCACGGGCATATCAGGATAATCAGTGTTGCCATTTTAGCGATTTTATCCCTAAATCCAGCGATTTTGATATTGAAAAATCGTTAGATTTTTTTATTTAGCTACTAGCGGTTATTCTTGCGACTTGGAATGCAATCTAGCAATTATTCTAGCACATTTTAATAATTTAAACGCTTTGAAAGATTTTTATTCTATTTTTTTTTTGTTTGTTTTTTTTTTTCAATTAATATTTCCCATACATTTACGTATTTACCTATATTTCTAGGTATTTTTTTAAATATTTACTAATCACTCGACCTCAACCTTTTTGTTTTAAATTATACCTTAGCAAATGGTTATCATTTGACTTGATGCCACTAAGAAACTCGTGTCACACAAATTTATGTTTTGGGATCTTTCATTCTTTTGATTCTTTCATAGTTTCACGTGTTTGAAAATTATTATGAATAAATTATATTACCAATTTTTGATTTAATGAGATGTAAAATGACGATGAGCATAAGCAAAATTTTAGAAAATCTTCATGATTCTGTTGACGATGACTACAATCATAAAAGCAATTTTTTTTTTTTTTTCTATGTAGGCCAAAAATTGAATTCATATCTTCAGCGTAAAGTGTAGCGTTTTTTATTGCAAGATTGAATTTAACGTCTTTTAGCGACTTTTAATATACGATATGGCAACATTGCAAGATATTTGCAGGGTGGGTGCCAGTGTTGCAAACTCATCTCAAAGAAAATCCCCGCATCTGAGAAATAAAAATCCCCACTTCATATTTCGGCAAAATTTGCCCCAATTCTTGGACATTTCATGTTTTTCACTTTTGGTCACTACCCAATGCATGTATTGAGACTTTCATTATTTTATAAGAAATCTGTAAAATTAATCAAATGAAAAATAAATCTTCATTTGTATTTTAAAGTTAGCCTCTGTAACTCGAATTGTTTCCGAATGCTCCTCAAAGTAGTATAAAAATGGTCAATTTTCACGCGATAAAATTGCCTACGTTTCATTTTGAAGGGTGTTACGATATTTTGAAAATGGTTGATAGAATTTTATTCGAATTGGATTCTTTTTTTTTTGCTCTTTCGACGGCGTGTTGAGAGCATAAAACGCGTTCAGTCGATTATGGTAATGGGACGATAACGGAGGCGGCGTGTTTCGTTTTCGCGGTGTACGGTTTACTATAGCGGTGTGTAGTTGTACGGTCGTTTCGATGGTTATTATTATCTTAAAAAAGGGCCCGAATGATGAGCTACCTGTTGTATATATAATTTAACGTTATACAGGTTTTATCGTCTTGTTCGTCGTCGTAATAATAATTATTACGACGAGGTGGATACGGTTATTAAAAAGGAAATTATATTCGACGCGGCGGCTCCAGCCGATAAAATTCATAACGCGAAAAACTTACAGACCGAGCGATTAAAAGTGAACATTTAACGATGTGTTTTTTAACAATACCGATGTACGTAAAAACAAGATAACAAGAGCTCCCCTCTTGCCTCTGGATGGGGGAAATCACTGTCGTTTAGATTTAGGTGGTTTTCCAAGTCAGTGGGTAGTGAGTAGTAGTGTGCAGCGATTGTTTTTGGAAGGCATGCAAAATTTCCGTCGTTTAGTTGAAAGATGAGCATGCCAAAGCAATCTTCTAGAAATTTTTGGTGATCATGAGCCTCTGTGGGATATCTCTTCGGTTTTCCTTTCATCACAACTTTTTTCTCATTTATATCTCTATCTCACCCAATATAATAATACAGTTATACACGTGCCCGTAGCCATAAGGCTATGCACTAACGTAAATGAAATTACTGTTTGTATTTGAGTACGTGTTTTGATTTTACTTCCCAAGTGAATTTGGGTGGAATTACTGCAAAAAATCGGCTTTCAGAGAGGAAATTGCTATGTTTCGTCACCAAATCTATCTAGGTCAAACTTCGTAGGTAGGGTTTGTTGATGACTAGAATATAGCTTTTTGAGTTTGGTTCAAAGTAAATCCAAAATGACGGATCGTAAAAATTTGAGGAAAAAATTTGCGAACTAATGCTTTCAGCATTTAAATGATAGAATATAGCTTTTGCTCACAAAAAAATCCAAAGTGATTGAAAATTAATTTTACAAAATTTATTCTTGAAAATTTAGTACCTTTTTGGACCCTCTACTCTTCTTAAAAATGTGTAAAAAATGAAACCAAAATTTTTTAAAATATAAAAATTTTAATTTTGGGTAATTAGAGATGTTTACGTTTCAAGTTACATTATGTCACTCATAGAATTACCATAGTTAAGGCAGGAATTTTTTTCCGAATGTAATGAGTTTCAAATTTTTTCATTTTTTTTTTTTTTAGCTGAGTTTTTAACAAAACGATAGCTATTACAGCCTACCTGATTTGAGAAGGGAAGGTTGGGGGAGGGTGGGGTCTTCAAATCTTTGCGTTTCAGACCATTTGTAATCATCTGGCAAATGTCCAACTTTTTGGTATATATATTTTTTTTCCCCACGCGTAGCGCCGGCGAGTATTCATAAAATTCGCTCAAAATTTGGTGAGGAACTCTTCTTGAAAATGCGCAGAAGTATTTTTTTTGTTTTTTCGAAAACTTTCAAAATGGCGGATCACTCAAATTTTGAGGGGAGCTGGAGAAGAGGCAAATAGCTCAAATTTTTCGTTTTTGATCTCATATGAAAGAGTGAGTCACGGACACCAACATATTTAAATTTCAGCTTCCTAAGTGCATTTTGAGGCGAGTTAGCAAAAACCTGTTTTTGAGAAAATTGCGTTTTTTGTGTCACTCACTTTGCGCAGGCGGGTGTGGATAAAATTCGCTCAAAATTCGGTGAGGAACTCTTCTTGCAAATACGCAAAAATATTTTTTTGTTTTTTCGATAAATTTCAAAATGGCGGATCACTCAAATTTTGAGGGGGACTGGAGAAGGGGCAAATAGCTCAAATTTTTCGTTTTTGATTTCATATGAAAGAGTGAGTCACGGATACTAACATATCCAAATTTCAGCTTCTTGAGTGCATATTGAGAGGAGTTAGATCAAAAAACGGCTTTTTGAGGAAGTTTTGAGTCATGAAATTTCTTGAATCTTCCATATCTCCCCACCAAATCAAGTTAAAGAGGTCAAATTTTGTGTGTGAGGTTAGTTGGTGACCACAATATGACCTCTTGAATTTGGATCAAAATGGATTCAAAATGGCGGATTATCAAAATTTTGAGTAGAGCTTGAGGAGCCTCAAGTTGGTAAAAATGTAATTAATATGAATTCATATGGTTATTGGGGATAAGTTGTATACTATATCCCGAATTCACTTCCATACATGATGTTGGAGGGGGAAGGCGGGGTTACAACCTAAAATAGTGGTGGGGGTACAGGAGGGGTCGAAAATTTTTTATTGCTGTGTCATATGATAAAATGAGCCCAAGTGACAAACGTATTTTGATTTTAGCTTCCTCAGTGATTTTGGAGGGGAGTTAGAGCAAAAAACGGCTTTTGGAGGGGAAATTGCTGCAGGAAATTTCATGAATCTTCCATATCTCATCACCAAATCGGCCTAGAATGGTCAAACTTTGTGTGTAGGATTAGTTTGTGACCAGAATATAACCACTTAAATTTGAGTCAAAATGGATCCAAAATGGCGAATTTACAAAATTTGAAGATAATTTGAGGACCCTCAAATAGTTATAATTTGAGAAATATGTGTTCGCATGATTATTTCATAGCATGAAATACTACATTTGTGCCAAATTCAACTTCTTAAGTGTTTTTGGAAAGGATAGGGTAGGGGTTTTCAGACTTAGTATTGGGTGTGGCCTGTAGTGATGAACGGTTGAGCATGGTTATTACTAAATCAAAACAAGCCCCAGTTAAAAACTCAGCTCCAGTAATGCGGCATGGCTGCTTACGTTTTTTTATTTTTTTTAAAGCCCTCAATTTTGTGTAATTTTTAAAATTATTAATATACGGTAATTTGTCGGTCACGTGGGTAATATGGGCTCAGTTTAATGTCTTTAGAACAATGGAGACAAGATGCACCCAGTTTTCACTTCCCAGTGGTTACCAAATTATAAATTATTTCGTGGTGAAATATCTAATCGATGTCAATGCGAAGCCAATACATGATGATTCTACAGGAACCCCTGTGGAGGTAAAAATAGAGCCTAATATTTTGTCTCGGTAGTCTTGAAAAATTCCAATCAGTATTTTTTTGAAATAAACAAAAGTTGACGATTTTTCAAAATAAATGAAAAACATTCAAATCTCTCTAAATTTTCAAAAAATTGACAGCTCATAATTTTTCAATTTTTAGTCAACATAGTGTAATTTTTTTTATAAATAATGTGCTATTTACAGCAACTTGGCTAGAGGCACGAGACCGGTTGAGGTTAGAGAGGTGTACTCTTCAAGAGCAAAAAAATAGTCAAATTGCCCAAAAGAAGTTGAAAAAAAAAATGTTCGAAACTTCGTCTCATTTCGGCAGGTGTGCTTGCGAAGAACTGTGTTTCCCTCGTCTCTTCTGTTTTTCGAAGAAAGTACCTCTGGCTGCGAAGAAGTCTAGCCTCACCCGACGCAAAAATTTCGCTGGGGTAAGAGGCGTGCAGCGAAACGAGAATTTATAGTCGTATGAAGACCCGTTATAAAAACTCATTACGCGCATATATTGTCGCGGTGACTGGCGCGTTTACGCCGAAGGAGGAAAAAAAAAGCTCGCTGGGGGCCGAGCGCGCATCGTCTAGTACGAATATTACCATCAAAACAACATCAAGCGGCATTAATTGTATTAGCGAGCGTTACCGTCGACTGTGGCAAAAAAAAAATTTTCTACGCGAATTCTTCGTATTAAATTTAAATTAAGGCGAATATTGCGGCGTGTTGTTTCCCACATCGGCGTGCCGGATTTCTTGGCGGTATTTTTGCGAACGGCCGCGTTGCTTTATTGTTTTTTTCTCGGTTCTCGGTTGGTTTTCGGGGAACGTATAGCCGTGTACGAGCAAATGGTCCAATTACCTGGAAATACGAGTCAATTTGAAATTTTAATCGTGTTTACGCGGCCGCCAGCGCATTAACCGTAAACTTTTACAATCGGCACGTCATCGTGTGCGACGGGCGCGTGTGAGGGTCGGAAAAAAAATTAAAAAACTTGGCGAATTACGTCGCAATAACTTTTCAGACACGAAACGTAAAGTACGCGGCTCGACGGACAACTTCATTAACACACCCTTCGCCCGGTTTTCGGTTTCTCTTTTTTTCTCCCCCAACATGCCGGCCGAATTACCTTCGGCGTTCTCTTAACGTTGAAATCTAAAATTCTTGAAATTACGTTGGCAATGGCTTTAATGGCAACCTCTGAAAGTTTTACGCGGAATTAAGTGGACACGATTAAAAGCTAAAAGGGAAATAGGGAAACAGAATTTAATGCGCGGAATCCATTAAGAGGTAGAATGTTTTATTAAGCACATCAACCTGGCGAGCTACTTAAATCCTTTTTCATATAGAATCCGCCGTCGACCAACGCGACGCCTATGGTTCGATCTTATTCCTTTTGAAGTGCCATCGAGTGTCGTGGAGAGGGTGCGTTTCTTTACCTGTGCTGGGTCCGCTCTCGCGTAATTATCAATTTCGTCGAGTACGCGGTTTATTAATTTACGTTTAAACGGGAATTTGGTACCGAGATACTCGCAGAGCTTTGATGTGAACTTTTGTGATATTGACATAAATAAGTACGTGTGTTGAATTACCTCGTGATCGCGTAAGCTACGTTTGTATTGCTGGGTGGACTTGAGGCAACGTATTAAGCGCGAATGAGTGACGTTTTTCCTGTACGAATTTTTTTCAGGTGGTGAATTCTAACGATCGTTATTGTATTCTGATTTTTTCCCTATTTTAATGATTGAACTAATATAAATGATGGAACAAAGAAAAGGTCATTACGCTCTTTCTTGATTTTGTAAGTTCAGGAGCTCCTTCGATGTGGAGGATGAGTAAGATGCATTTACAACTTTTTCTATTTTATAAGATAACAATGGAGAACTAAGTAGGGGAAATCGATTTTTGATACCTCCATTCACATTTTTTGGGGAGGCATAGTTTTTCAAAATCTTTCTAAGGTCTATAGACTTCTACGTTTTAGCAATGATGATAGGCAATTTTTTTTAAATTTTGTTTTCCATCATTTTATGTATATTGTATACGACAGTGTTCAGTTATGTAGGTTTTGTAAAGCAGTATTTTCACCTACGCCAGTGTTTCTTTAATTTTCTGAAGATTCATTTTGCACATTTTATACGCAGATGCATGAGACTCCCAAGAGAAAAATAAATTAAAAGAGAGACTGATACTGTAGACGAATTAGCATTTTTGTAAAGAAATAAAAATATTTTTGCCCAGTCAAGGTTTTATTGAGGAAAACTGTCAAGAGTGGTTTTCTAAATAACAGGTAAGAGGTACCACCCCACAGACCCCTTGCTAAAAAAATTTTATGAAAGTTTTTTACCTCTCCCTCCCCCCTCCCCAAAAAAAATGTTTTTTGTCTATTATCTCCTTGGTGTTTGATTTTATGGTCAAAATAGTTCAGTACATTTTTGTTGTACACCTAATTTCCAACGACTTTTGTCTGACAACTTTTTTTATACGATCATCAGGGGAGGAGGTGGAGATGTATAAAGATTTATGATATGGAATATTTCGAGTTTTGAATTTTTGATTCGTTTTTTTTTTTCATCTATTTTCCAATATTTTTTAATTTCACTTCCTTACTTCACTTTTTTTTATTAACGTGCCATGTACTGTATCTAAGCCAGAGGCACGGAAGGGAGAATTTAAATTAAAGAAAGGAGTTTTTAAATTATTTTTTGTTTTATAAATTTTATTCCCCTCCCCCCCTTCAAAAAAATGGAGGAAAAAAATGAAAGTATGGTAAAAGTACAGTATTAAAAAATTCGATTCTCTCCGAAATTGTAAGAAAATCACAACTCAAAAAAAAAACGTAAGCAGCCATGCCGCATTACTGGAGCTGAGTTTTTAAGTGGGGCTTGTTTTGATTTAGTAATGACCTTGGTTAACCGTTCATCACTACAGGCTACACCCAATACCAAGTCTGAAAAACCCTACCCTATCCTTTCCAAAAACACTTAAGAATTTCTCAAATTATAACTATTTGAGGGTCCTCAAATTATCTTCAAATCTTGATAATCCCCCATTTTGGATCCATTTTGACTCAAATTTAAGTGGTTATATTCTGGTCACTAACTAATCCTACACACAAAGTTTGACCATTCTAGGCCGATTTGGTGATGAGATATGGAAGATTCATGAAATTTCCTGCAGCAATTTCCCCTCCAAAAGCCGTTTTTTGCTCTAACTCCCCTCCAAAATCACTGAGGAAGGTAAAATCAAAATACGTTTGTCACTTGGGCTCATTTTATCATATGACACAGCAATAAAAAATTTTCGACCCCTCCTGTACCCCCACCACTATTTTAGGTTGATAACCCCGCCTTCCCCCTCCAACATCATGTATGGAAGTGAATTCGGGATATAGTATACAACTTATCCCCAATAACCATATGAATTCATATTAATTACATTTTTACCAACTTGAGGCTCCTCAAGCTCTACTCAAAATTTTGATAATCCGCCATTTTGAATCCATTTTGATCCAAATTCAAGAGGTCATATTGTGGTCACCAACTAACCTCACACACAAAATTTGACCCCTTTAACTTGATTTGGTGGGGAGATATGGAAGATTCAAGAAATTTCATGACTCAAAACTTCCTCAAAAAGCCGTTTTTTGATCTAACTCCTCTCAATATGCACTTAGGAAGCTGAAATTTGGATATGTTAGTATCCGTGACTCACTCTTTCATATGAAATCAAAAACGAAAAATTTGAGCTATTTGCCCCTTCTCTAGCCTCCCTCAAAATTTGAGTGATCCGCCATTTTGAAATTTATCGAAAAAACAAAAAACTATTTTTGCGCATTTTCAAGAAGAGTCTCTCACCAAATTTTGAGCGAATTTTATGAATACTCGCCGGCGCTACGCGTGGGGGGGAAAAATGTATATACCAAAAAGTTGGACATTTGCCAGATGATTACAAATGGTCTGAAACGCAAAGATTTGAAGACCCCACCCTCCCTCGACCTTCCCTTCCCAAATCAGGTAGGCTGTAATAGCTATCGTTTTGTTAAAAGCTCAGCTAATAAATATCCATACAAAAAAATATATGTAATATTTTTTTAAATTAATTTTTCTCAAACAAATTTATTTAAAAAAAAATAATAATTTGAACTTGTAAGAGGCTGAAACGAGAAAAAATTCTTTTTTTGTATTTTTAAGGTGGACTAGGATGAAATTAGCGCATTGTGAATTTGAAAACATACCCAAATTTTATAAAAAATAATATTTTGAAATTCTTTCGGATCAATTTATGATCATTAGTTTCATTGGAAAACAATATAATTTTTTTTTTTCAATGAACGTAAACGTGTAATTCGTCCTTGAACAAATTTTGAGGTAAAAAACGAAAAAATGAATTTTCGCCCTTCAGTAGTGAGTTTCAAACACAAATTATTTCATAAAATATTCATTATTTTTTGTACGAAGTTTTTGTCTCTTCGATCTATCAATTGCAACTTTTTATACAATTCATTTCAGAATTGCGAGAAAAAAAATATTGACTTTCTTGGGAACTTCATGAATTGCTCTTTAAAGATTTTGATGAAAAGTAGACCAACTTTATAGCACTTGGGGGGAGTACTTCACTAAATTGTGGGGATTAGTTTTGGGTTGGGTTTAAAGGGTGAGGGAAGAAGATACATTTTATGACCACCTTGTAAATATAGGCTTATAAACGTTTTTTTTTTTTTTTTTTTTTTTAAATAAGGTTATTATGTTGAGTGATGATGCTTAAGGCAAACAAAAAAATTTATGCGTTTTTGCCTGTACCTGGAAATTTCACCCTGCAAAAAGAATTCAAAATTCATTAGTAATTACCTCTGTGTTTGTATTCGAAATCGATGCGTACCTAGGTAGCGCTAGTGTTAGGCTGTTTGAAAACGCTAGAAAAAAATCTTTCACATTACGTTTATGGAGGAATATCTGTTTTTATAAATTTCTAGAAAATGACGACATCTGTGTAGATTTTCGTTGGAACAACTTTTAAAGATAATTTAATTTGCTTCAAGTTTAATTCTGATGAAAAATTACGTATTTACCATCGTTTTCCAGAAATTTTCAGTATACTAGAACGCTCCCGTATAAAGTGTATGTAAAAATCATTTTCTATTCCGTTTTCAAGTTGACCCATCTTCACTCTGCCCACCACGCCTAGTTTCATGGGTCGATTCCGAATAGTTACCTATCCCAGAAGATCTTTGTATAGGCAACCTTACATTCATAAAGGTCTATATATGAATTTGGACTTGAAAACTTCTACAACGATGTGGCCTCCTCTTTAAAATCTAACCATCCTAGAGCTGGCGTAATAACCAAAGCAGTTAAAAACGCCACAAAAAAAATGAATTTTTTTTTTGCTGCGCTCATTTATGTGAGCGAAAATTCTCACATTATTTCTAGAAATTGATTTTATTTGAAATTGAGAATTTTAATGATTGTAACGCCTTTGAAATTGAAGATAGGCAAAAATATCATATAATGTTTTTTTTTTCTTTGGCCAGTACTATCAGATAACGTAACGACCTCACCGAGGAAACTTTCATTGTGAGTATCAATACCATAGGCTCCAAATTTTCCCTCTTCTCACAAGCTTTAAACTCAGATCAAGCTTCTACCGTTTTGATTACAAAGTACTATTCCTGAGTGCTATAAATTGGACGCCTTTTTATTCAAATTTGTGAGGGCAATTCAGAAAAGTCGCGAATCAGTTTCATTCTACTTCATTGCCCATCTAAATCGGTGGTTGGTCGTGTTATTCTCCTGTCCATCGATTTATAAGTATTTGCCTCCTTCGTCACTCCCTTTGAATAACACTGATACCCAATACACCCCCCGCCCTTATTGTAACAAAATACACCAAGCTTTTTAGCGAATTAAAATCGAGACAATTTAAGTCCATGCATGTCTCAATAGCGACGAAACCGTACCCCACATCTTGGTATTTCTTTTACAAATCGTGGCGTACGCTCGATACAACTTCAAAGCGGATTCGATTTCGATGTAAAATCATCGTACGCGCGTCTCGTCGAATAAAATACAAAAGAAAAACAATAGGTTATAGGGAAAAAGCGACCAAATCACCATCTTATTTTGTCTGCTTCGCTCGTAAATCAACCGAATATGGTGGCTGGCGAATGAAAACGTACGGGGCGCGAATTTTTCATTATATCTTTTGGTCGCGTACGTAATAATTAAAAAACTTGTACTTTTTTTCTCGCCCACGGCAAATGTGTAGGAGTGAAAGAGAGGAGGGGAAATGACGAAAAACTCGACGTAAATTAAAAAGTTTGGAGAATTAAAGCGAATATTAATAGCGTAGAGGGGGAAAAAAACCCCGGAGCAAGTAATGGCATCGCGGTGGACGCGGATAAACGGCGAACGATGAAATAAGCTGGTTCGCAGATAACGTTAATTGGTCTCGCGAATTCTATTGTTTATTAATTTTTTTATTATGGCCAAAAAAGAAAGGCTGCGAGGTTAGTTGAACCGGAGAAAAAATAATATAAGAGAACGCCTTTCGTCGAGATAAATTTAAAGAGAGCAATACGGTGAAACTTAGGCGGCCCTTTATGCGTACCCGTACCTGTGTGTGGTGTATAACGAGTAAACCTTTATAAAAGGGGTCTTCGGGTTAGGGTTATTTCCCACTCGTTTCTCTGTGCGGTGCTATCATTGTGTACGGTGTTGCGGGCGAGTACGGGGCGTATATTTTTCGTATAATTTTTATTTAATTTTCTTTCTTTTTTTCGGGTCGAGGTTTTCTTCTCGGACAAATGAAAGTGGATGAGGGATGTAAAGGGGAAGGGTCGGAGAAAAGAATGGAAACGGACGAGTGGGGGCGCGGAAGCGGCGTTTATGGTAATTGGATGCAAAAAGAAGTACCTTATAATGACGGTAATGGTATCATTATTACCATTTGGCGTAATAAAGAGCGGCGGCGGGTGTCGGTGATGATGATGGCGCGTATAATAAAAGAGCTCGTCGCGGTGGTTGATGTCGGCCGTTCGGATGGCAGGTGGAATAACGACGGGCCACTTTGGGCCGCGAGTTGAACAGATTCGAAAGCCGGACGAAGGGGGTGGTAGCCCGCTGTCGCGGCCTCGTTATTACCGCGCCCCGAGAAGAAAAACCGCGGTAGCGAACGCGAGCCGAGGAAAATGAATATTAATAACGTTGTATGGGGAAAATTAATTGTTTTCGCGGCGCTTTTCCGAAGGCGACGTACGATGCGGGTCGCGGTAAACGTACGGACGAGGCGGTATTATCTCGTCGAGTTCTCGTTCCTTTGTTCGTGCTCACTTTTAACGTGTAAAAGCGGTTTATCTTCTTCAATGTCGTTAGGCGTCTTTTATTGTATTTTTTGCGCGCCCCCCCGTCGGTACAGAAAATTTTTCTCGGCTGGGTGTTTTTTTTTTTTTTCGTCGTTATTACCGTTTCGCGTTTGTTGTTTTGGTGCTGGATATCGTTGGTTAATGAGGCCGATCATTTTTACAAAAGCGGAAAGGTTAGCGAAATGGCAGCCGTGTAAATTGCCCGGTCGTGGAAGATGAACGAGCCTCGGCAGGTTTATTCCGGTATCGGGGTGGTCGTTGATCTGCGCTCGGTTGCAGGGGAGTTTTTTAATTTTCGCTTCTCGAGTGGTACGGTAGCGCGGATCGTTTTTCCGCTATACGTAAAGCACTTATCGCCGTCGACGTGTTATTCTAAGATGGCTTAACTGGTATAAGCGAATTGTTTTCTTTGGCCTTTTTTTTTTACTCCTTCGTTCGCTCCCTTTGGTGTCGCCTGGCGTTCCGTCGGTGACGGGGTGATCTAGGGTTTGCCTTGTTGTTTCAATTTTGTAATACCTACTTGTTGCCGCGTGTCGCGAGTAATTTAACGAGTAAGCTGTGTCGAGCCTGACACGTGTAAAGGAATGTGAAAACGTCGAGGAGTGTTGGAAATTTAATTCGATTTGCGCGCTGTAAAGAGGTAACGGCTTTAGATATGAGAATTGCCTACCTGCCAGTCGTACCGAGCGAAAGTCTGATCTCGGTTGTTGTTGTAGACTTGGGACACGATGTGAGCTTTCGAAAAGTCTGCGGTATTGGTCGCGTTTACGCAAGTTCTAGGCATTGAAGATTGAAATGATTGATTTAGCTTATTCAGGCTGGGAAAGTAAACTGGTTATGTGGATTATTGTTGTTATTTTATTTTGGATTTTTTTATTTAAAGATGAACGTGGCGGGGGTCCAATACGTCATATTTTATTTCGATGGAATTACTGATGCTAGGCTCTTAATAAATTTAATTTAATTTTTCTTGGTTAAAGAAGAGTGGGGGCAGGGTGAATGAACCGAATATCGTATTTATCATTTGTGATGAAAAAAAAATACGAATAATTGCCCAACATGTTTTTATTCTGGTTCTTAAACTGAAAAAGCAACAAAAAATTAAAAGTTCATAAATTATAACTCCTTCGATCTTTAAGATAGGCAAAATACTCACATTAATTCTACGTAGTATTATTGGCGAATATGGTATTCATTTTTTCTTTATCGTCACTATTCAAATTATTGACATTTTTTTAGTTGAGTTTTCAACTTGTACACGATTGATTTGGGAGGGGGAGGGTGGGTCGAACCTTTGCTTTATATATTTTTCCACCCATAGCGTCGGCGAGATATGTGAAATTTTCTCAAAATTTGGTAAGAGATTCCTCTTAAAAATACGAAAAAAGTACTTTTTTGTTTTTTCGATACACCTCAAAATGGCGTATCACTCAAATTTTGTGGAATGCTAGAGAAGGGGCAAATAGCTTAAATTTTTGGTTTCGGATCTCATATTAAAGAATGAGTCGCGGACTCCAACATATCCGAATTTCATCTTTCCATGTGCATTGTGAGAGGAGTTGTAGTAAAAAATGGCTTTTTGAGGAAGTTTTGAGTCGTGAAATTTCTTGGATCTTTCATATTTCCTCACCCATTCAATGTGAAAAGGTCAAACTTTATGTGTGGGGTTAGTTAGTAACCAGAATATGACGTATTGAATTTGGGTGAAAATGGATCCAAAATGACGGATTATCAAAATTTAAGGAGAGCTTGAGGAGCCTCAAGTTAGTAAAAATGTAATCAATATGAACTCATATGATTATTGGCGATAAGAAGTATACCATATCCCCAATTCACATCCATAAATGATGCTGGAGGGGAGAAGGAGGTGATGAAATGAATCCAAGTGACTAACCTATTCAAATTTTGGCTTCTCAATCGTATTTGGAGGGGAAATAATTGCCAGAAATTTTATGAATCTTCCATATCTAGTCACCAAATCAAGTTAGAAAGGACAAACTTCGTGTATAGGATTAGTTGATGATCAGAGTATGACTCCTTCAGTTTGGGTCAAAATGTATCCAAAATGGCTGATAATCAGTGAGCAGCCTCAAGTAGTTATAATTTGAGGAATATGTATTTTTATCATTATTGCATGCAGAAAATATAACAGTTGTTCTGCATTGAACTTCTAAAGGAATTTGGAAGGGATAGTGTAGGGGGGTTTCATACTCTGCATTGGGTGTGACCTGTAGGCATGAAGGGGTTAACAATTTCATTTGAAAACTTGAGCCAAGTGAATTAAAAACTCAGCTCTAATGATGCGGCATGGCTGCTTACGTTTTTTTTTATTTATATTTATTTCATTTTTTAAATTTCAGTATCTCAGTATCTATGAATTTCTCTCAAATATAAATAAAAAAAAAACTCGTTTTATTCTCTATATTGATGAGTATTTTTTTAATCTTACTTTTAGACTTCTTTTGTATTTTGAACATTTTCCACAAAGATGACATTTTTTTCGCTTTTTTTTTTTGTATATTTTACGCGTTTCACATGTTTTAGAACATTGGCTTAGTTTGTTCAAATTTAAATTTAATTACTTTTGTGCTTGGTATTTTTTCGGAAAACATGAATTTATGATATTTTGATTCTTTCATGTGATCCGGATAAAGGGCAGCTTGCCTCCTTTGCTTTTTTCTCCCCTCTTGACATCTTCTTCTCTGCCTGAGTCATTCACAGTTTTTGATTCGATGTTATTTTTTGTTGATTTGTACGAAGAACTCTTCTAAAAACTTGATTTATATTGTTTGTATGTTGAAATTTGAAAAGAAAAATTGTCATTTTATTATGATAGAATTTCAATTAAGTTTTAAATCTTGACCTTTGCAGTTATACCAGTGAATTAGGATTTAAGTTGAATTTTGTCTATAGTTGAAATGACTGACCAATAAATAAAACATGGATGCCTGATGTTTCATTTTTATCTTATTGTGTGCTAGAACTTGGGTCAAAAGCATTTTTGACTTTCTGGAATAGCTGGACTTGTTTGAGAAAGACTACGAGAGAAGAAAGAGATGGTGGTAGGATCACTGATGAGTATGTATTTGTGAAAATGAAATTTAGTTTTTGAAAGTGTTTCCTTCAATAAGGATTCAGAATACATGATTGAAATGATCTCATGAAAGGTTTTCCCCAATCCTACATCTTTGAATTCTTAAGACTCTTGGTTCGCCAGTTCGCAAGTTTAGTATTTGGGAGTGGGCCAAGGAGTGTGGAATGTGAAAAAATTCGTCATTCGCGAGTATAAAATAACTGTAGTCTCGAATAAGCGCTCTCGTTTCAATCAACTGGGTCGAATTATGCTACAGACACGCCTTTGTAACGGCGTAAGGTGGTTGGAAAGGCTCATCTCGCTGGCGTCGATTGAAATAACGGTGACGTATACACCGATGTATTGTAGCAGGTACTTTTCCATTTTTTTTTCTCTCAGAGAAGATCGTATGTAGCGACGTCTCACCTGTAAGCGATATAAGATATAAAATTCGCGGCGTATCAAAATTCGATTCCCTTTTACCATCGAGTAACCCAATGGCGCGATTTCGTTACGCGTAATATACGGTCGGAAAAGAAAATACAAATTTTATCGTATTTACCGGTCGCGTTCGATATTGCGCCGCGAGTAGAGTTCTCGGTGAGCGAGGCTGTGGCGGCGTTTTCTGTATTATCGAAATACCGTTTATGAAATTTTTTCATCGTTCGCTTTTGACAAAGCGCCGTTATCTGCGTCGTAAAATCGTTGTAAAACTTACTTTTTAGCGTGTTACCGAGCGAATGATAAGGCAAAAATGTTGGTATATTGTTTTCTTATATAAAGTTTTCGGTTTATTTTTCATTTCGCTTTTATGTAATAGAAGTGACGCTTTCGCTCGAGTACGAAGACAAAGTTTTACGATTTCTGTATTTTCGAGGTTATACCTTTTTTCGTCATTTCTTCTGTTCGAGTTTTTATCTATTGTACATCTGCTTTCAGTGGCGAGAGATGAGGTCGTCGTGGCTCGATGAACGGGTTTAGATAAATCGCGACGAAATGAGAGTTTTCTCGGTGGATTGTTAACGATTGTAGATATTGTTGTGTGTTGCCGAAAGTGTCGGTGTATCGTGGAAGAGTTGTGATTGGAATTTTCTTTCAAGAAACGCGTAAAATTTGTATCATCGAATGAAGAATTGAAATTGAGCCAGCATTTTTTTCACGACTTGCTGTTCTTCTTTTCTTTAGTGCTGTGTTGCCAAACATACTAGGTTTCGGATAGTCTGCCAACGAAAGAGTTGAAATAGAATTTTTGTTCGATAAACATGTAAAGTTACCAACGCAGCGTGTTTCGTTTGTAAGTTGTTATTTTCTCAACTCCTGTGTTGCTAGATGTAAGTAGTCTGGGATGGTTTATCAGTGAATGAGTTGAAAATATCATAATTTTGTTCTAGCAACCCATAAAATTGGCAACTTCGCTGACAAATGCAGTATTCAAATCACTCGAACACTTTTTTCGCGGCTCATTACTCTTTTTCTTTTTTCTTTTTCAAGTACATATTGTGTTGACAAATATACAGGGTCTCGGAAAGTCTTTTGACGAAAGAGTTGAAATGAGAATTTTTGTTCGGGACTCAAAACGCATAAAATAGGCAAAGCAGTGCTATATGACAAGCAAAACTAAAAATCGATATAGAAACCGGATAAAACGATCAAATGCCAATTCTGGAACCGATACAGAACATTTTTTAACTTGGAACTGAAACTGAGCCGGTAACATCATGCTGCTCTGTTACTACGAGAATTGAAACAATCTTTTTGCACACTTTGTACGTTAGTTTTCATCAACTGCTATGTTGTCAAGTGTAGAAGTCTCTGATTGAGTTGAGGTGAGATTTGTTTGTTTAGAAGAAGCATAAAGTTGACAACATGGCGTGTTTCATTAGGGAAATGGAAATTAAGAAGTGCGTTCTTCAAGCTTTGTTGTTGTTGTTGCTGCTGTTGTTGTTTTATTGCTGTGTTGCCAGGTGTATATGGTCTCGATGTTTATTGGCAAAAGAGTTAAAATGGGAACTTTTTTGTTTGAGCAACGCATAAAATTGGAAACACAGCGTGCTTTATTAACTGAAGAAAAAACTGAAACCGTGCTGGCTTGTTATTATTTTATTCAACTGCTGAGTTGCCAAACATATGTAGTCTCAGATGATCTATCGGTGAAAGAATTAAAATAGGCATTTTTTTCTCTTTGTTTGAGCAACGCATCAAGTTCACACTACAATATACATATATCGTGCTTTGTTAACGAGTAAACAGTTGAAACAGTGCCTCTTCTTTCACAGTTAGAGTTTTTGTTTCAACTGCCATGTTGCCAAATGTAAGCGTCTCAGATGGTGTTGAGATGAAAATTTTTTGTGAGAGAGACGTGTAAATATACAACATATTGTGCCTTATTGCTGGAGTAGAAATTAAGCAGCCATATTTCTCACGCATTGTTAGTGTTTTTTTTCATTGCTGCGTTGCCAAGTGTATGTGGTCTCGGATAGTCTACATATTAATGAACAATTTAAAATAGAATTTTTTTGTCCAAGCAAATGGGCTTCTTTGTGAGACTTGTTATACTGTTGTGTTGCTAGGCGTGTGTGATCCCACGCGGTCCATCGTTGAAAGAATCGACGTGGAAATTCTCTGTTCGAGCAACGCGTAAAATTGACAACGTCGCGTGCTTCGTTAACGAGTGAAGAATTAAAACCGGGCTAACGCTTTTCTCGCGGCTTGTTATTTTATTTTTTATTTTCTTCAACTGCATCATTAAATGACACGCCGATATCGACGGCGAAAGGGCGACGCGCTACGAAAGAGCGATGAAGCGGAAAGCGAAGGTAACAGGGAAGAAGAATAAGCAAGGAAAAAGTATACGATTTTTCTCTCGTTTTGTACACTCGAGGGATGATGATATTGAAATGTAGTAACAAGTTGGAAAAGAACTTCCGTAAATGATTTGCTTCTTTTTACGACCGCCGCTCCGCGCCCGTTGTTCTCGCTTATTCGTATTTTATTCGAAGGGAAGGTTGAAGCGGCGCGGCGTGCCGGATGTTAGCGTAAACATTATAACGCTATTTCGCGTTGGTAAGTTAACGAAATCTTTCATCGAACTTACTCCCGAGAGGATGCAAATTACGTGTGACATTTAAAAGTATTTATTTACGATTTCGTTGACGAATTTGACAAACGGACTGGGATTTAGGTTGGAAATGGCGTTCGCATAATGCGGTCGACGTCGTCGACGGAATTAGCGAAAAATTATAAATTGACGCGTTCAGAATATAATGCGAGGCGACGTAGTTTTTCATTTTGATACGTTAATCCGGTACCGGTGTAATTTTTTTTCCCTTCGGGGCGTTTTTCTGTTTCAGATATTTTCCAGATATGGAAACGTTCTTAAAATTGTTACTTTTACCAAAAATAGTAAGTATCGTTAGTACGTACGTAATTAATGATTTAAATTTAACGCTAAATATGGTCTCGCGGCGAATGTATACTGTATAGTGTGACGAATGCGTATCTTGTGGCACGCTCCGGTTACGAGTTCTAAATAAGGGTTTCCAAGATAAAAGGGGTGAACAAAGGTTCATTGTTTTGTCGCGCCGAAGAGCATTTTCATGTTAAAAGGCATTTTGTTTGCCGTGTTGATTTTAGATTACGTATAGGCAGCTGTTAGAAAGTATAACTCGAGTGGAAGAATTCTTTCACGAGTATTTTCGACGATGAAGGAAATATGTGAACTTCTTGAGTCGGGATTTTTTTCCTTTTGCTTCTTCAGATATGCTTAACGTTCAGCTTTCGGCGTGTTATCTCGTTAAAGAGAGTTTATCGTTTGTTTGGATTTTTCAAGTTATATTTTCCTTTTCTTTTCGATGTACATGCTGGTGATTTCTTGTAAGATGAAGTGTATGAAAAAAAAATGTTTGGAAAGATTTTTGAAAATTAATATTTGAAAATACACGTGTATTAAAATAAATTTTTACTTTGCAAATTTGAAAAAAAAAATTCCTGGTAACAGCACCATAAAAACAAATTAAAACAAAATCAGTTGAAAATGAAGAAAAAATGAAAAAAAATAAATCGATAAAAAATTGACAGAAAATTGATCTTGTTTCATTATGATTCTCTTTTTGTGACATTGCCAAAAATAAATCCTTTCCATCTCGAATACCCAATAGTTATCCTTATTTTGCTGTTTCATAATCTCCTCCCCCCATCCTTTTTGTAACTTTTTTCAAACAAGTGAATTCATTGCACACCATAATCTAGCTCATATACAGGGTGTCCCGGGAGTGGCCAGTCTAACTTTGCCATTGGGTAGTATGCGATGAGGCGAGTAAAAAATGTCATGTACATATATAGTCTATCGTGAAAATTGCAGGCGCTTGTACGAAATGAGGTTAATCAAAATAAAATTAAGTTCCTTCGATTGTAGGCTAGGCAAATTACATTGCACAACAGTTCATGAAATGAATGACTGTTTCGCTTAAAGATAGCCATTATGAATGTTATTTGCCTAACCTACAACTGAAGGAACATAATTTTATTTTGATTAACTTCATCTCGTGCCAGCGCCTGCAATTTTCACGGTAGGCTATGAATGTACATGACATTTTTTACTCGCCTCATGATATGCTACCTAATGGCGAGGTTTGAATGGCCTCTCTCGGGACACCCTGTATATTACCTGAATTACAATATTGAAGAGAGATGTTTTTTTTTTCAATTATGAAAAAAATGTAAAAATCATAGTTCCTTCATTTCCATATAAATGAGGTTAGCGGAGTTCAAAGTGCCACTTATCAAATGAATTGAACTTTTGTTTAGATGCCAGCAAAAAACCAGTACTTTTAATCCTCAAATAACCTCCCAAAAAATTTAATTCCTATGAAATCGATAATTCATGATTATATAATCAATAATCATGGTATCTAACAGGTAGTGAAAGTAGTGAAAATAGTGAATTTCAGCTTTTTAACGCCAAAGAAATGCGCTATGTTTAATATTTACTTTTAGAGCTTTTGCATTCCCAGTCACCATTGATAAACATTCATTTATGGTATTATTCAGTCAAAAGACTTAATTTATGCCATAGTTTTACTGCAAGTTAATGCAACGCACTTCACTCGTAAATTATTCATTTAATAATTATTTTTAGGAAATTTGAAATTCAATGAAAGATGAAGCTTTTTAAGAAAATGGGAAAACATTGTAGTCTCTTTGAATTAAATATTATACAAAACTTTATTTTTTGATTTTTTTCGTCTTTACAATTTTATAAGTACCTACGTAGTGTGAAAAATTGCCTGTTGTTGCCTGTTGATTTTTTACCGTGCCGTATCCATGAAAAATTGAAGGGCTCGTACATCAATTTTTTTAATTAAAAAAAAAATTTAAAACATTAACTAATTTTGACAAAATTTTTAAACCTCTATTAATATTTATATAAGGGTATTCAACAATTTTTGTACCTAAAATAGAAATTAAAACTAAAAAAAAAAAAATTAAATTAAAAAAAGTAATTTTAAAATTAAATTTATTATTTTGAATTAAATTATTTTTTTTAATAAAAGGAAAAATTAAATCTAAGATTGAAATTTTCACGTTGCCTATTTAAGGTGCTGATTTGGCAGTTTTCGTTTTCTTGTAATCATCTGGCAAATGTCCAACTTTTTGGTATATATATTTTTTTTTTCCCACGCGTAGCGCCAGCGAGTATTCATAAAATTTGCTCAAAATTTGGTGAAGGACTCTTCTTGAAAATGCGCAAAAATAGTTTTTTTGTTTTTTCGATAAATTTCAAAATGACGGATCACTCAAATTTTGAGGGGGGCTGGAGAAGGGGCAAATAGCTCAAATTTTTCGTTTTTACTTACTTACTTACTTACTCCATTAACGTGCCGTGTTCTGCTACTATGGCCAGAGGCACGGAAAGGAAGATTACAGTTTGGGGAGGATGTCTATTGTTTTTAAGAAAGAGAACAGCTTAGATATTGTAGATTCGTTATCGGAAAGAAGCTCGGGTATGGATGATGGAAGAGAGAACTGGCGACGGATTAAATTATATTTTTGACAGTCGAGTAAAATGTGTGATATCGAGAGAGGAGTGGAGCAGGAGTCACAGAAGGGAGGAGGTTGTTTATTTAGAAGGTAGGCGTGAGTCAATTTTTGATTTCATATGAAAGAGTGAGTCACGGATACTAACATATCCAAATTTCAGCTTCTTGAGTGCATATTGAGAGGAGTTAGATCAAAAAACGGTTTTTGAGGAAGTTTTGAGTCATGAAATTTCTTGAATCTTCCATATCTCCCCACCAAATCAAGTTAAAGAGGTCAAATTTTGTTTGTGAGGTTAGTTGGTGACCACAATATGACCTCTTGCATTTGGATCAAAATGGATTCAAAATGGCGGATTATCAAAATTTTGAGTAGAGATTGAGGAGCCTCAAGTTGGTAAAAATGTAATTAATATGAATTCATCTGGTTATTGGGGATAAGTTGTATACTATATCCCGAATTCACTTCCATACATGATGTTGGAGGGGGAAGGCGGGGTTATCAACCTAAAATAGTGGTGGGGGTACAGGAGGGGTCGAAAATTTTTTATTGCTGTGTCATATGATAAAATGAGCCCAAGTGACAAACGTATTTTGATTTTAGCTTCCTCAGTGATTTTGGAGGGGAGTTAGAGCAAAAAACGGCTTTTGGAGGGGAAATTGCTGCAGGAAATTTCATGAATCTTCCATATCTCATCACCAAATCGGCCTAGAATGGTCAAACTTTGTGTGTAGGATTAGTTTGTGACCAGAATATAACCACTTAAATTTGAGTCAAAATGGATCCAAAATGGGGGATTATCAAGATTTGAAGATAATTTGAGGACCCTCAAATAGTTATAATTTGAGAAATATGTGTTCGCATGATTATTTCATGGCAAGAAATACTACATTTGTGCCAAATTCAACTTCTTAAGTGTTTTTAGAAAGGATAGGGTAGGGGTTTTCAAACTTGGTATTGGGTGTGGCCTGTAGTTATGAACGGTTAAGCAAGGTTATTACTAAATCAAAACAAGCTCCAGTTAAAAACTCAGCTCCAGTAATGCGGCATGGCTGCTTACATTTTTTTTTTATATTGTGTCGGGTAAAATTATGATATCGAGAATATTCGTTTAAAAAATACAATATAAAATATAAAACGAATTACACGAATATTTTTTTATTCTTTCGCAGATACTTTTCAAGTTCTTATTCAGTATCCTGATGTGGTTTCGGCCCAGTCCGCCAAACTTGTAAGTACCAGCGCCAGCCTCGAAGCGGATCTCTTGCGTTTTATAAAAGAAAAATAAATTGAAATCTTCTTCGCAATTTTTTTCCAGTCATTGGACGGACAAAATATCTACAATTCGTGTTGCACGTTACGTATCGAATTTTCCAAATTAACGAGCTTGAATGTGAAATACAACAACGATAAGTCGAGAGACTACACAAATCCGACACTACCTAACGGCGACACGACCGCAGCCCTGGACGCGCTCGCACTGCCCGATCAATTATTACCGCAGTTATTCCTGGCCGGAGCAGCAGCAGCGAATCCGGCCGCTCTGCAGGCAGCCGCTAGACGTTCGTTAGCTCAGAACGATCGCTTAACCGGAGGTAAATATTTCAATGTGTGAAAAAAAAGCGTACGATTGAAAGCACCAAGTGTACGTGGTGAGCGCCTGAATGATAACCGCTTTGTTAACGCGTTATGCGATGAGTATTGGGTGTAGGAAGTAGGAACTGATTATGGCAGTGTATAACGTACGATATATTTGCTATTATATGTGCCCGGAGAAAGAATCCAAAATGGAATTATTTGTGTTTAGGTTGCTCGAATCTTCCGTCACTGTTTTCCTCTTTGTCTAGTATCAGCTCACAGATAAATAGTAATCCTTTTCCAGGATCTCCGACAGGAGGTAAGAAAGCCGTAAAACGTTCTTTGTTAAAGAGTTTTCTTTATTCTGTCGGCGTTTACGAAACCAGCACGATCGTCGAGATTGGAATGCGTGGGTCGAGAGGTACGGAAAAATAATTTTCTTATTACGATCTGGCGAACGCAATTGATGGCTGCGAGATGTAAAATGAACGGTTACGTATGAGCGTGTTGATTGGTCTCAACGACGTGCTGGTTTCCATACTGTGTACGAATGTATTTCTATTTTTATTTCTACTTTTTTTTTTATTATTATTCTATACTATGCGTTGCTTATCTATACTCTTCTTTGTATTCCCTTCCTCGAATTTCATTTTAATGTAATTGTGAGCTCGTTACTCGGACTTCGGTATTTTT